>CM053507.1:67536935-67609783 GCA_028627145.1 Eidolon dupreanum
TATTTCTCCTTCATATCAAAGAATAGCTTAGCTGGATACATTATTCTGGGCTGGTAGTTCCTTTCACTTAATAGTTTAAATATTTGATTCCATTCCTTTCTGGCTTGTTTGCACTGAGAATTTCAATGATAATATAATGGGTTTTCCTCTATAAGTTATCGTTTTCTTCTCCCTGGCTGTCCTGAGAATTCTGTCTTTGTCATTGATTTTTGATAATTTGAATACAATGTGTCTTGGTGAAGGTCTATTTTGCGTTGAGATAATAGGGAGTTCTGTTGACTTCTGAATTCCAAGCTCCAGCTCATTCCTTAGATTTGAGAAATTCTCATCCACTATTTGTCTGAAAATGCTTTCTAGTCCCTGCTCCTTTTCCTAGCCTTCGATAAAGCCCATTATTTTTATGTTTCCTCTCCTGATGGTATCAGCTAGTTTTTTATTCCTCCCTCATTATTTTTCATTCTTCAGTTCCTCTCTTCTTCCTTTTGATTTCTTTCTAGATTTCTGTCTTCAATATTACTGATCCTTTTCCTTCATTTGGTAGAATCTATTTCCCAAACTTGCTATCTCATTTTTCAACTCTTGCAGTGTGTTCTTCATCTCTAGAAGTTTTATTTGGTTCCTTTTGAGGGTTTCAGTCTCCTTGCTCTGCTCATCTGGTTATTTTTTCAATTCCTGAAATTTTGATTTGAGTTGTTTTGGATCTCAATGAGTTTTTTCAGAGTACTATTCTTAATTCTCTGTCATTTAAATCACACATTTCTATGTCTATAAGCTTATTTTCTGGAGATTTTTCTCTTTCTTTCTGAGATGCCTTGTCACACCTTGGTTGTTCATGGTGTTTAATGAATTATTTCTGTACCTGGGCATTAATGGAAGTGTATTCTGTTGTTTTTCCAGAGAGATTTGTTATATAAAGTTCTCTCTTTAGCCTCCTTCAAAGAAGGCGCTTTTCTTTTGGTTTCCAGTAGGTGGCATCTGAGCCTCTTGGATCCTTGCTTTAGATAAAGCCAAAATATCTTTTTTATTTTCCTGTAGATATTTAATCATGCTTACTACTCTCAGTTTTAGTCTCTGTCAGTGTTAGCAACAGTTTCCATAGCATTTGCTCAGATTCCCCTGGGGTTCTGTGGTGATGGGTCTCAGAGGGTTTAGGGGGAGGGGCTTTCTGGTTTGGGAGTTGGGGGCTACAGCTCAGCCTCAGTATTGCAACCAGGGCTGGTAAAAATCAACTGTTGTTCTTCTGTGGTCTCATCCCATTTCTCTGCTTTCTGCTCTGATGACTGAGCCCTGGTGCTGGCTGCTAGAATTCCAGTACTTCCAGGCAGGCTGATCAGGGAAATTGCTGCACCTTCACCCCTCCTCCTCTTCCTGCAAGGAGCTCTGGCAGCTATGAGAGGCAGCTTTTTTATTTCTCCAAGTGCACCCCCAACACCCAGGGTTCTGACCTGTGGTAGCTCTTATGTGCAGATCCCATGCTCAGACGTGCTGATGTGCAATTTGAATGTTTTTTTTGTTGTTGTTGTTATTGTTGTTACGTTTTAGATGTTCAGCTTATTATTGTTTCAGTGGAAGAGATCTGAGGATGTCTCTCACTCTGCCATGTTTCCTCGCCATCCTCTTTTAATCTTAAATCTGTAATTTCTTCTCTTCTTAACTCTTTGATATACTCAAACATGTTAAATGCTCTTTTTCATATTTTCTTCTCTCAGACACATTATCTAAAATTTTTAGTCCATTTTCTGAATTAGAACCACTTCTGGTTACTTTCAATTTTGTTGGAATGGACTTTCCACAATGATCTTAAGGACATAAAAGGATACTATATAAGGTGCTAGCACATACAGAACTTTTATTAAAAACTACAGTCTCTTCTCTTACTCAGGACTGCTTTTAAGGTATATTTTTGTTCTTCCTCTAAAACTTATTTCTCTCTTCTTAGATGATGCTGATTGGTGTTGCTTCTTATATAGTATTGCTAAAAGAAAAAATAAAATGTTAACTACACATATATTTATTAAATAAGAACTCTTTTAATGTTATTAACCCAATTTAAGTTTTAACAGAAATAGTATATTAATTAAAGATAAGTTACCTGTATATTTGACATCTGGATTAAAATTAGGGAAACTATTTAGAGACTAGTTCTCTAACAGTTAAGGGGCATAAGGATATGCATAGTCCTTTTCCCCAATGACTCCAATCCAGCTTGTGTGTGGATCTGTTTTACAGTACATGCAAAATTGTTTTGAAGCTCAAAAGGCTCCTGGCTATTCATTCATGTGTTTATCTACACTTCTGACCAGACTTGACAAAACAAGAAAAATCTCAGACCTTTGATAGAAGAAGGAGTCAAATGCATGGGTTTAAGTTTCCATTTTAATTGTAGGATTTTATTTCTTGGATCAATAAAAATTTCTCAAGAAATAACTCACATTTAGTGTCCATTGTTTCACAAGTCCATTATTTTTGGAAGGTTGACTTTAACCATGAAGATTGAAATATGGAAAGAAGAACATCTTTCCAAGAAGAACATCTTCACTTTGAAGATGAATATATTAAAAGAAGTGAGAAAGATACTAAAAGACTCAAGACATGTCTGAGTTGGCATTTAATTTTTGCCCACATTTATATTTATGTCTGTGATATAACTATCTGAAGAAGATATACTGTCTGATATTTGAGAGTGTGTCAGCATTTTGAATCAAAATAGAATTTTTCTAAATGCAATACTGTCAGGAAAGTAAACTTTCTATTTATCAAAGACTAAATTTAAGCAAACATGGATTATGTTTTTAGTTGTTGACAATAAATAACACGTTTATGTACATTAATATAAAACTTATCACCAAAATGAATGCTTTTCTCCCAGTATATTCTAGTTTTTATCAGTCGTTCAAATCTTTGTGTGAAATGTCCAATTCTATAACCAATTTTTTCTTCCTATGAAAACTGATTATACATTTTGTTGTGATTAGTTAACTGAAGGAAAATAACAATTAATTAGAATTTCTCTGAGGCTCATGGCTTTGGACAATCCTACTAATAACCATATTTTGATACTGTCCTCATTTGCATCTTTGTAGGGTCTCCACTCAAGGCCTGATAAATTATTCCTGGGAGTCCATACTATGCTGGAGTGTGCTCTGATGGGGTCCTCTTGATGCTTCCATGTTAGCCTTCTTTTCTGTTGTCTAAAAACTATTTTGGGGGGGAGGTATGACCCATCCATATCTTTTCCTTCAAAGAGTGCTCCTTCTTTATGTAGGTGTCAAGTTTTTTTCTTTTTTCTTTTTTTAACTTCTACAGTAAAACAACAACAACAACAACAACAACAACAACAACAACAACAATAACAAAACAAAACGTTGATGTCACATGCAGAAGTGAATTTTTTTATATCATCACTTTGTTGAAGCCAAGTTATCCTCCTTGCTAAAACTGGAAAAAACACTCTCCCTAATTCTGCTGCTGACTTGGTCCAAAGTATTTCCTCTTGCTTCTTTTGTCTCATAAAATCACAAATGGACACAGCTTTGTTAACTTCTTTTAAAAGGCTGGCATCTTCCTAGTGCCGAAAGCCGAATTGATGGGATTTGGCTAAAGAAGTCTCTTCTTTCATTATCTTGTACTTCTCATCCTTGACTCATTGCCTTATTGAAAAGGTGCAAAACTAAAACAAAGGTAAATGTCAAAACAAAACAAAACAACAAAACAAAACAAAACCTCACAAAAACCTGACTCTTGGCGAGGTACCTTATTCTATGCATATAAACCCTTATAAGGAGATGTCCGGAGTTGGGAAATTAAGAAAGTCCATCAGATAAATACAGTCAAAATTTGAATTTAGATTCAAACATGTACAGAATCTTGACAACTTCTCTATAGATTTACTTTATCTTTGCATGGAAAAAAGTTATAATAATTTTATATTTTTATAGGCAATCACTATCTATTTGCTGGAAACTAAATATTAGGCCAGATATTTGGAGTGTGAAATGTGACCGTCTGTGGAAAGAACATATAGTTGAGAATCAAGAGAGTGAGTATAACCCACCTCAATCACTAATTGCTTGTTTGAGCTGGTCAAATTATTTACTCTCTTTGAGTCTTCAGTTTCTTCATATGAAATATATGAGTGTTGGGCCAGGTAACTTTTATGCTTTATTAGTGCACTAATTTTCTATGATTCTAGATTGCTCATGTAAAGGACATGAGAACTAAATTGTTGAGGGTATTTGAGAGAGAAGGAGAAAATAAAAGTGAGAAGGAGAAAATGAAAGCAAAATATGGTGTTAATTCCTATCATTTTAGCTCACCTCTAAGCTTTACATAATGATCTAACCATTTAATGAAATGTTTCTCACTAATCATTTAAGTTTAATTAATTATAAATTGTGGGACTATCTTAAAGATTTATTTTATTAGATCATTTTCTAGATATTAACATTTTAAAGGTATCTGCTCAAAGGGGATTGTATTATCTCTTTGGATAGCCTGTTCATAATTTTATTTATCCTACCATATGTCTGAAATATTATTCTATAACAGTTCAAGTCTTCTTTCTTTTTTTTTCTATCATGAAACTAGTGTGTGTGGGAAATGTACCTAGCAACTTATAATATGTGCATATATATTGTATGTGTATATGTGTATAATATGTACATATGTTTGTATGAGTATGTTTATATGTGCATACATAGGCCTGTTGATAAAAAAAAATACATTCATTTGTACCAAAAGAAAAGGAGATAAAATATAAAGAGCCTCAAGTAAGAAAGAGCATCCTAAAATGAATGTTTTTTATAACAGGAATTTGGGAGTGTATAAGACAATGTGCCATCTAATCTTACGTCACCACTGAGGAGTAAAGTTAGAATTTTTTTGAGCTTTAAGTGAAACTAAATTTATTTAAAGAAGTTTCTAGAGACCATTTCTGTTAATGCTTTTAAATACTTTTATGAGGACTAAGAAAGTGGGTACTGTGGATAGCAATGAGAAACTCCCCTTAACTAATTATCTTTCTATTGTGCTTAATGGAAGGGCAGGGTCCTTAAAGAGACAATGACCTTACAACTTAGCTTATCCACCTCACTCAGAGGCTTTCCAAGTGACCATATATGTTTGGTTTTTAAGTTTTTCAAACCAAGGATTGTAGTTTCTTTTTGCCCTCCCTCCCTCCCTTTCATCCTTATTTCCTCTCTTTCTCTTTTCTTTCTTTCTTCCTTTCTTCCTTTCTTCCTTTCTTTCTTTCTTCCTTTCTTTCTTTCTTTCTTTCTTTCTTTCTTTCTTTCTTTCTTTCTTTCTTTCTTTCTTTCTTTCTTTTTTTCTTTCTTTCTTTTTCTTTCTTTCTCTTTCTTTGTTTCTTTGTTTCTTTGTTTCTTTGTTTCTTTGTTTCTTTGTTTCTTTGTTTCTTTCTTTCTTTCTTTCTTTCTTTCTTTCTTTCTTTCTTTCTCTTCTTTTTTTTCTTTCTTGTCTTAATTAAATTAAACCAGAAGTTTAAGCGGTATAAGTATTTTTCATCCAGTTTTTACACAAGCAAATTATCTAGGGATAAATACTCAGTGGTATTTATATTCTTGTCTTTCCATTAGTTTATTTTGTTTTCTTTTAAATCTCTTTGCTTTTAACTAGTTAAACTTTTTCCTTGGCCAAATTGGCTTGTTTTTAACTACTTAATTAGATTAGTGTTAGACAGAACAGCAAGTTTATAACAGCAGAATAGAAGATAATTTGTTAAACCATTATATATTAAATTGTTACATGAAACCTGTTTAGGTAGATGGTAATACTTTTTTTCCAAAGTTCTCTTAGAAATAATACTTCATTTTAAATCTATCGTTTAAAGTTTCTTTTTAAAATATATGTTAGAGTGAATCCTATGTACTTGGTTTCTAAATGAATAGCAGAAAAATTTGATTTAAAATTCTGGTTTTACAGATTTATTCAGTTCCTGTGAAATCATTTCATCCACTTTTATGATCTTAATCATACATTTCATGCTTTTTCTCTGTGTGCAAAAAACTACATTACCTCCTAAGCACTTAGATTTCTTCAAGAAGTTTGTTTATTTGATCCCTTTTAGATTCTAATCATATTTGTTACACTCAAAAACTTAATTTTTAACAGTACACTATATGTTTCTAACATAAATTTATGGCTGATCACCTTCTGTAGATTATGGCTCATGACTCATCTTTAGCTGTAGTTTTGTGAGGTCAGTTATTTTTCTTTCCAATGCTGTCTGTTAAACTAATTCCTTATTCCATGGTTTTCCTTCTCCACCCATCATTCTCTGTGGTAACTCATTGGAGCAACACTCACTGTGTTTGAATCTTATCTTTCCATAGTTACAAACCTTGGTTTTTAACACAATCCTACATGTTTATTCTATTAGTGGGTTAATAAGACCTCTTTTTTGTTCCAAGAATCAGGGACCATTTTTAAAACTGGCTTAAACTAAAAACAGAATTTATTAGCTGATATAATTGAACATCTCAGTGGCAAAATTGTATTCAGGCACAGATGTATGAAAGTGCTGAAAAATATGTTACCTGCAAGCTATATCTCTCCTTCTCCCAGTTCTGTTCTTCTCTGTGTCATCTTCATTCTCAAGCATGTTCTATTAGTGGCTCTAAGCATTTCTTGGCTTACATGCTCACTGCCTAGAAAACCTTGCAAAATGAGACTTTCTCTCTTTAACTGTTCCAATAAACTTCCCTGCACTGTCATACTGGTCATGCCTGTCTCAAAAGTTCATCCCTGACCAAGGAGTTATAATACATTAATTAATCAGGCCTGGGATCAATGCCCATGTTTGGAGGATAAGATAAACTCCACACTTTTTATAAATCCATGGATTAGGAATACAGAAAGGACAGGTTTCCAAGGAAAATTCAGCTATTCGTCGTCCAAAAAGAGGGTCTGTATATGTGATCCTAAAGAAAGTGTTAATTGTGGATATTTTCCTATGAAAACTCTATCAGTGTACTCATCCCTTCAGGATAAAATTTGATGTCTGTAGCTGGGTATTTAAGGCTCTGATCATTTTCACTTCCTAAAACTTTGGTCTAATTTCTCTAGTCTTATAAACAATCTCCATGTAAATTGAATGAATATTTTCATTATGCCATTGTCCTCATATCTAATATGTTTCTCTCTTTTATAAAATTGTTACGAATCCTCTCATCCATCTCTAATAACCAACTAAGGTCCCACTATTTCCAAAACATTTTTATTGGACATCCTAGTCCATGTGATTTTATTGTAACTTTCAACTCCAAATGGTTTTATTATTTATAATGTTTCCAAATATTTTAAAATCATTTATTTATGCATATCTAGAAGGCTCATAAACTGCCACTTGTTAGTTCTATTTTGAGTATTACTTGTTTGAAAAAAATTACAAAAGCAAAGCCTGCCATAAATTCAATAATGGATTCAAATAAGACTGAATATTAACTTTAAAAGAATCTACTTATATGCTTGAAAAGCATTTTGTACATATATTTGCAAACTTTACTTTTGGGGGGCTAAGCATGTGGATTAAGGCATTTTCATCCAAAGTGCCACACACTTATTTTTCCCTAGATTAAGGTGGTGTACTAATGGTCTATGCCAACTTTTACATCTCCCTTGATATATTTACTATCATAATACTAATTATATATTTATATGTTGCTATCCTAGAACTTTGGATAAACAATATGATTTTTATTTTCATTTTTTAACTCTATGGCTTCTTTGTATAATCAGATAAAAATATTGATTGATTAATTAGACATTTCCCCTTCTGATTTGATAGCTTTATTCTTATCTTTTGTTATTCTTAACACATCCTGAATTTATGACTTCCATTTTATCATGGGTGGCATAAATCAACATTGATATTTTTAAGCTTGAAACTCAGGAGGAGATAAATGAATTTATTGTTAACAAATTGATAACATTTTACTTTGTAAAAGAGGTACTATTATGGACTGAAATATATCTCCCTCAAATTCATACACTGAAGCCCTAACTCCCAATGTGACTATATTTGGAGATAGGGCCTTTAAAGAGGTAATTAAGAATAAATGAGGTCCTAAGAACCGCTCCCTAATTTAATAGGACTGATATCATTTTAGAAAGAGAAAGAGATACCAAGGCACATGCACAGAGGAAAGACTATCTGAGAACCCAATGAGAAGGTGGCCATTTGCAAGTCTGAGAAAAGGACTCAGGAGAAACCAAACTTGTCATCTCTCCTTGATCTTGGATTTCTGACCTCTAAAACTGTGAGAAAATACTTTTATGTTGTTTAAGCTACACAGTCTGTAGTATTTTGTTATGGTAGCCCTAGGAGACTATTTTTTAGAAATATATTCAACATTAGAGTACAGCATTTGTGTGAACTGATTTTCAAAATTTTATCAATTTAGGCCTATTTCTTAGCTTCAGTAATATTGAGTTGACCCCAAAGGTATAGTGGATTTCAAATGTGGCCACCCTATTGTCAATTTATCACGAATCTGAGGTTTAAGATAAAAAAACCTTTTCATATTTCCAAGCTTTGAACCTTGCAAATGGTGATGAAGTACCTGTTAAAGCTAGTTTTAGCTCCCTAAGAATAAATTTGGAAACTATGAAACAGTGTGTAGATTTTGACTCTATATTAATAATATACATTATCTCATTGTACATTTATATGTGGAATGTGTTGGGAAAACCTGCACATTGAATTATATATACCCACAATGAATTGTAATTAGACAATATTCTTCTTAGAGCTTGACAGTCTATCTATCTCCCTCTGTCTCTCTGCTGTATTATACTTTAAGTTGTCAGAAGTCCCTTACTATCCATCACCACGCCTACGTGATTACTTTTAGAGCAGACAGATGTTTGGATCGTCTCCTGGGAGTTTCAGAAGCATTTATTTGGCAACAAAAGGATCATAAATCGATTGTATGTGATTAAAATAAAGACATAAGTGGACTGGTATATAGACTTGTGATTTGGCAATTCACAGCAATATTTAAGGATTTGCCTATAAGCTGTCAAAAAAAGAGTTATTTATTTTAATCACGTAAGGTTAAAAATGACAATTTAGTGAAAAATGATAGTTATGTTATTTGGTGACAAAGAACAAAAGAATATTTGGTTAGCTGAATGGTTGTTTTTTATTGTATTTTATATTTTGGTCATTTTTTGAGCCATTTTTGTCATTGTCGGTTTATGACTTGAGCTTAGATATTGCAGAAATGTTCAAGAAGGACTAAAAAGTTATGGAGATTATAATGTTTTAAAGCATACTTATGACATTTTGGAAAAAAGAAAAGCAACATTAACAGAAAAAATAGTACTTTATAAGAGCTGAGCATTATCTGCTAGGTATTACATTAAATTATTATATATGTATCATGTTTATCACATATAATCCTTCAAATAACCCTATGAGGTAGATACTATTTTATAGATGAGTAAAATGAGTCTCAGAGGCTTAAAGAAATTAATTAAGTCACAGAACTAAGAAAGTATTTGAACTTAGACTTTCTATATCTAGGACCTATATTCTTAGCTGTTAAACTCTACAGTGTCTTCATGTGCCAATGTGAACCCATATTAGTTAATTTATTCAGAAACAAGTTAAAAGCATTTGTACACGTTATTACAATTTTGATGAAAATACAACTTCTGTGAGTAGCATTAATTTTTCTAGATAACTTTATTCAATTTCATTCTAATTTCTCAATGGTTGATAATATCATGAACAGTGAGGGTGAAGTGTTTGGTCTTTATTCTAAGCCCTTATTTATTTTTAATGAAAGTATGCAATAACAATTGCATGGTCTTTTGAATTTTATATAAAGATTTAATTCTTTTTCATTCATTTAAAACTAGCTATAACACTTTTTGGTAGGGTATTTGTTAATATTATTATTTTTTTTACAGATGAGGCAAAAAAAAAACAGATTTTAAGTGACATGCTTAAGACTATATGGTGAATAAATTGTAGAGTTGCAGTTTTTTTCTTGCTTTTTTTCACTAAAATCCTTATCTTTTTGAAAAATGATATAAATTCACTAGAGATTTTTATGGTTTAAAAAATATTTCCAAAGTGAAGAAACTTATATTTAAAACAAAATTAATAAGCCTAATTAATAAACTGGCTTAATATTATGCAGACATATATTACACATTTATATACAATAGTTCCCCTTATCCATGGCTTCAGTTATCTGCAGTCAACTGTGGTCTGAAAATACTAAATGGAAAATACTAGAAGTAAAAAATTTATAATTTTAAATTGAGTACCATTCTGAGTAGTGTGACGAAATGTCATGCCTACCAGCTACAACCTGCCCATACGTGAATCACCCCTTAGTCCAGTGTCTCCTTGCTGTGTACTTCACCCACCTATTTTGGTCAGTTAGTAGCTGTTTTGGTTATCAGATTGACTGTAGAGGTGTTGCAATGCTTGTGTTCAAGTAACCCTTATTTTAGTTAGTGATGTCTCCAAAGCACAAAATTAGTGACTCTGGAAATTCAGATATGCCAAAGAGAAGCTGTAAAATGCTTCCTTTATATTGAAAAGGTAAGCACAGTACAGTAAGATATTTTGAAAGAGAGAAAGAGAGAGAGAGAGAGAGAGAGAGAGAGAGAGAGAGAGAAAGAAGGAGAGAGAGAGAGAGAAGGAGAGAGAGAGAGAGAGAGAGAGAGAGAGAGAGAGAGAGAGAACTTTTGTTACAGTAGGACAGGTCCTCAAATAATGTCTTTTTGTTCAATGTTATCTTGTTATAAAGTTAATGAGGAAAAAAATTGATTCCCAGCCAGAGCCACTGTCTGTGTGGAGTTTACACGTTCTCCCTAAGTTTGTATGGGTTTTCTTTGGGTACTCTGGTTTCCTCCCACATTCCAAAGATGTACATGTTAAGTGAACAAGCGTGTTAAAATGGTCCCAGTCTGAGTGAGTGTGGGTGTGTGGGAGCACATCCTGAAATGAAAGATGGAAGGTTGTCCTGTCCAGGGTGGGTTCATTCCTTGCACCCTGAGCTGCAGGAATAGGCTCAGGCTACCCTCCACACTGACCTGGAATAAGCAGGTTGGAAAAGAATTCTCTTACTTATTTTTATTAATCTTTCTTAAATAAATTAATGGCTCAAATTTATTTTTAATGTTTAATGTTAGAAGTATTTTGGTTCTTTATTTAGAAATTTGGTGATGTTTTTGTGACCAGAAATATGCCATAGGAAATTAACTTCTGTTTATATCAATTAGTCTATGGTAAATAAGGTGTTTTTCTTTTTTATGTTGTTTCTTTTAAAATTGAAGTTTCAAAGAATTTATCCATAACATTAAGTGAGGACTTACTGTATGTTTTTATAATCGTTTTATTTTATTATTAGTTATTGTTGTTAATCTCTTGCTGTGACTAATTTATAAATTAAAGTTTATCATAGTTATATATGTATAGGAAAAAACATAGCAAACATAGTATATATTAGGTTTGGTACAATCCACAGTTTCAATTATTCACTGGGAGTCTTGGAACATATCCCCTCTGGATAAGAGGGGACTCCTGTATATTATATACACATATATAGTTTACGCATATATGGCATATATGGTGTGTGTATGCATTTATTCCTCACTTTGAAATTGCTCTCCCTCCCTCTCTCTGTCTCTCTCTGGATGAGTATATGTGCATACATACACACACATACACGTATGGATCTTTCAGAGCAGATTATAGTAGTATAGGCACTTGAACTTGCAGATATTTTAGTGGTGAGTACACTGGAATCCTAATCCTAACCCTAACCCTAACCTCAACAATATTATTTGCTAATTTCATTTAATTATTTTTAGCAATATTTTGAGGTTCCTAATATGGCCTATTAACTTTCCCATCCTTATTTTTTGGTTGTAACAAATTGAAAAAATGGCCCTAAGAGTGATATGAGGCAAATAATTATATCAACTTTATTGCTGGAAAAGTTGAGTTATAGAGTATGATGGGTGACCTGAGGCCAAAACAGATCCTCTTCCTCTTTTAAGACAAAAACCCATAAAGTAGGGTTGATCTGTCTCTTTACTGAGTGTCAAACAGAGAAGGTGAGACAGAGCTGAGATCTGGCTGGACCTGCTAGAGAGATGCACATTTTGTCTGCCCACTGCATGGGGACTATGAGAGCAAGTTTCACTATGCTTGGGTCCAGAAGGCTATGAAAAGAGAAAGGCTGAGCATAGTCATCATTGCTTCTGCAGAACTCACTGAAAATGAGAGTCAATCATTTATTCACTCCCTTGGGGAGGAGTGCATAATAGGATAAAGATAAATGTGGATACTTCTTCCTCAGAATGTGGAATTATTGATAGAAGTTTTCTCTTAGAGACCACAGTAGGAATGTAATAAGAGGATTTAAGTCCTCCTCTGTGCCCATTGTTGTGTCCTCTTAACCCACTGTCACATTGAATCTGAGCCCCAAATCCTATCTCTGTTTTATTTGTATGCAAATTATGCTCAGTTCAAAACAGCTTAATAGAGATTGTATAGGCAACCCATGATGACATAAATTGCACAAACACAGTACCAGAAATATAAAAAAACACATAAAACCCTTCCCTTTATTAAATTTTTGTGTATAATTAAAGTTCACAAATAAAAGTCTTGAATTATAGTCAAAACATTAAATATTTAAATCCTTTATAGCACTCCTGCTCCCCAATATTCTTACATAATACTATTATTCTTAACATGTAAGCCTGAGATCTTAAAATTATGCCTTTTAGTATCTGTTCAGGGCAGACAAAAGAGTGCAGCCCTCCTCTGCAAGCAGGAATGATACTTTCAGGAAATAGTTGGAACAGACTTGCAAGTCAGTAAGTGGCCTTTTATAATCTGTTACTTCCTGAATGACTGATGGTTGACAGCTTAAAGCAAGCACCTCTGAAACATTTCTACCTACTAAGGAAGTCACTCCCTTCACTATCTTCAGGAATTTCTATAATTATTTTCCACATTTAAGTGAGGAATCAATTCATATTAGAAACACCTCAGCAGTTTTAAAAATCTATGTGTCCACATCACATTTCATATTATTAAATCAGAATCTTCAGGGGTGAGATGTAGACTTCAGTATATTTTAAAGAACCCCAAGTTAAAACCACTAAAAAAATGGAAGATGACTATTCTACAGTAGAACCTCTGTTCCTAAGCCCTGAAAGGTGGCCAAGACTTCCATTCATTCTTGACCAGTTTACAGTGGTTCCTCATGTGCCACAGCAAAGACATTGAATTCAGGATCAGAGAATTTGCAGAGCTTGATAGTTCTCAGATATAGTGTACGTGTGGGTTTAGGAATCTTCCTCAATCTCAGATTATGCTTTACACAACGAATAATCTTATTTTTAATCTCAAGTTGTTTCTAAAACTAGTAGGTTGCATATTCTTGGATCAAATTTCTCATTTGAACATTAGGATCCTTAAGAAGCACTTTCCATATCATTAATTATTACGCTCTTGAATAGAGTCTCAGTGCCACACACTCTTATCTAAGCCCATTGTGTCCCAAGAGTTTTGTATAGTGCTTGTCCCATGTTATTTGGCATACTTCTGTTTTGACATTCTGGTATTCTTGATACTATCACTGTTAGAAACTGGTAGGAAGGCAAATGTGTGTGGCCACTGATTATATTCTGAAGCATATATAATGTTGATCAATATCTGTGTTTAGGTTTCTAGCATCAATATAGGCTATTTTTTTTTTCTGGAACTACTGAAGCTGCAGTATCATATAAGTTCTAGTTTTTGTGTTTGGCAGCCTGGTAAACATCTATATAAACACTTAGGCCCTTGATGAATAATATCAAACTTGTCTTCTATATAGATAGTAACAAGTGGAATTTTTTTCTTAAAGATTCTATGTCAGTAGAAACTGATAGCTAATGTCAGAGTTCACAGTATTTCATAAATGTGTGACATGATGATGCTAAAAAAGGACTTTTATCACATCAGTACTAGCTCATTAAGGACTGGCTATATTACACAACAGGTGAACTATCTTCAGAATATCAGCTATTTTCCAGGAATAAAAAATCATGCATCTTCTCTACCACTCTGCAGTACATTATAAAATGACCATAATCCTTCACTCCTTTCTGAGTTCACCCCCATTGCAATATGATTTTGCAGCATCCCTCATTAAGAGATGAGGTCTATTTCCTTTCCTCTTGAATTTGGGCTTAGCAGTATGACTTGTTTTGGCCAATAAAATTCAGTAGAAATGACATTGTGCCAGTTTTGAGACTTAAGAAGTCTTGCATGCTTCTACTTACTCCCTGGGACCCCACCTCTGCCCTATAGACCAGAGCAGGCCAGTCTACTACAGATTAGAGACTACCTAAACCAGAGTAGCACCAGTTTAGTTTTCCCACCAGAGAGCAAAGACATGAAAAAGTCCACACAATACCAAAGCCATGTTCCCAGATGACAGCTGACGCATGAAAGAGGAAGTCTAGCCAAACTAAGAATTGCCAGCTGAGCTCAGCCCAAATTGCTAAACTAAGGAACTGTGGTTAAATAGATGGTAGTTGTTTTAAGCCAAGTTTTTTATGTGCTTTGTTAAGCAGAGGTAGCTAATGCTATCATACTAATGGGCTATATTTGGGTGATGTTTCTGTTTTAGAGTGTGAATTGGATTTAGGACCTAGGGATATTTATGTCCTGTCAAACTTACTCTGGCACTGAAACTTTTAGGTACAAATATCTTCATTCAGATCATAGCTCTATCCTCGACTAAGATACCTATCATAGCAAGGAAAGCAATGTGTACCAATTTCTCCCCAATCCTGACTTGTTAAAACCTTACCTTTTACACTTCTATAGCAACTGTGAAAAGATTGATGATCCAGAAGCTTCTTGATAAATGATACTGAAAGTTGTCAGTTGTCCTGGTGTCTTTCTTTCCCCTCATAGGTACAATTTCCTAGATACCAAAGGCATTTTATATAATCTAATGTGTATGCACACACACAGTGATAGAATAGATGAAATTTTTGGAAAGCACAGTAAAATCAAGCATTATTATTATTTCCAGATGAGTTTCTATGCTGGTATTTATTAGCAAAAGTGATGAGTTGTGTATGATTATTAAGAAGGAGGACAAAGAGGAGAGAAGAAGAAAGAGAAGAAAGGAGGACAATATCCCTTTTCTTTCATGGTAAATGAAACTCGCGCTAGTCTTTTCAAAATATAATCTTCCATATTAAGAGGAATTAGGATATCATCGAAATAGTCATTGCCTGAATCTACATTGTCTTTTGGTGAAATTTTTGGGCAAATGCAGGGGCACTTAAAAAAATTGTGACAGTTAGTTATAATCCTTGGCTATTTTCTATAGCTACAGTGGTCAAAGTGATGAGTAGATTTTCTTAACAATTTGATAAGGCACAGATATTATCCACTTGGAAACTTACATCCTATTTCTTATTAGGACTAAAGATAAATGATCATCATAGTCTTTTCTTTCAGCACAGCCATTCAAAGCTTAGTATTTATTACAGTGTCTTCTGCTATAGGAAGAAGGTAGAATATGGCTACAAGAGACTACATAGTTACTGACACTAATTCTTAGAGTAAAGACACCACCTATCTACTACTAAGTATGTGCAAAGGGAAGGTGATTAATTCTGTTTGTAGGAGAGAGAAAATAAGAAATTTCTAAAATTGTCATGGGAGGGGGTAGCATTTGGAATGAGTTTTGATAGGTAAGATTTTGCCAGGCAGAGAATAGGGAAAGGAAATTTTAGACAGAGATAAGATGAGTAAATGTTCAGAGGAAAAAAATGTATGATTTGCTTACAGAAATCTAAGTAACCTGTGCATTTGTAGAGTAGGGCATGTGATTGGGAGCAAGAGGACATGTATCTGAATGGATAAACTTGAATCCCAGTTTAGACGAGTTTACTAAGGATTATGGTCTTTTCTTCTAAGGAACAAGGAGTCTTCATGGTTTATAATCAGAGAGAATGGTAAAAGATGAATGCTACGCAGACCAGAGAACAGACTGAGGTAGGCAGGAAAAAAACAGTGAAGGCTCAGACTTAGTTTCTTATCTTTATGCAAAATAAATAGAAAAAAGAACTCAAGAAAATAAGGACATAATGTGCTCCTTTTTTAAAAAAATTTTCACAATCAAAATTTCCTGAGATCTCCACCCCACCCAACTCTTATACCACCCATACCACCCAAGACTCTTTCAGTGGCTGAGTCTTATGGATAACTGTCAGGTAGTGTGGTAGACCTAGGGATCCCCTATGCCTTATGCTGAGCTACCCCAAGACCAGTACTGGTGATTCACAGAGTGACCTCTCCCATGAACCTCTAGGGCCAGCACAGGCAGCAACCAACCATTGGCCACTTTGTAGCTCCTATTAGGTAGACCCTAACCAGTCACAGACAGCAGACCTAGGCCTGCACAGAAGCCCCTTCCAAGAAGCCACAGAAGCAGCACATTCAATGGCTGGCTTTAAACCATAACAAAACACCACCTAATTAGCCCCATAAGTGGTGCACTCAAAGAGTGGTCTCAGCAGACATCAGAGTCTACTGAAATGAATCCCACTGCATGAGGTCAGCCCCACACAATAGCTCATACACTGTGGTTGTGGCCAATCCTCACAGCCAGTAAGCCTGAAGGTCAATCCCACCCACTGACATGTCAACAACAATCAAGGCCTAGCTACAACAGGAGGGCACACACAATCCACACAAGAGACACTATTGGAGCACTCAGTTCAGGTAATCAGGGAGTCGGCACCACTGGGCCCCACAGAAAACGTACAACTGAAGGCCACCCTGCCAAGACTGGGAGTTGTAGCAGATCTACTTACTACACAGAAACACACACACACACACACACACACACACACACACAGAGGCAGCTAAAATAAGGAAACAAAAAACATGCTCCAAATGAAAGAACAGGAGAAAATTCCCAAAAAGAAACTAAATAAAAGAAGGCAAGCAATGTAATATATACAGAGTCAAAACAATGGTTATAGGGTACTTAAGAAATATAGTGATAACTTCAATGAAGAAATAACAAACATAAAAAGGAACATAGAGATCATAAAAAGGAACCAGTCAGAAATGAAGAATACAATAACTGAAATGAAGAATACACTAGAAGAAATCAATAGCAAATTAGATAAAGGAGAGGATTGGGTCAACTACTTAGAAAACAAGGTAGCAGAAAACATTCAATCAGAACAGCAAAAAAGAAAAAGAATCCAAAAAATGAGGCTAATTTAAGGAACCTATAGAACAACATCAAGTGTAACAACATTTGAGTGATAGGGATATTACAGGGAGAAGAAAGAACAAAGGATTGAAAACCTATTTGAAGAAGTAATGTTAAAAACTCTAATTTAATGAAATGAATAAAAATAAACTTCAAGAATCAAAAAGAGTCTCAAACAATATGAACCCAGAGGCTCACACCAAGACATATCATAATTAAAATGCCAAAGGTTAAAGACAAAAAGAGAATCTTAAAAACAGCAAGAGAAAAGCTATTAGTTATCAACAAGAGAGCCCCCATAAGACTGACAGCTAGTTTCTCAACAAAAATTTTGCAGGCTAGGAGGAATTGACACAAAATATTCAAAGTGATGAAAACCAAGGACCTATGACCAAGACTACTCTACCCAGCAAAGCTCTCATTTAAAATTGAAGGAAATATAAAGAGCTTTCCAAACAAGAAAAAACGAAAGGAGTTCATCACCATCAAACTGAAATTATAAGAAATGTTAAAGAGATTTACTTAAGAAGAAGGGGAAAAAATCCATAAGAAAAGAACAGAAATATGAATAATAAAATTGCAATAATTTCATACCTATCAATAATCACTTTAAATGTAAATAGATTAAATGCTCCAATCAAAAGACATTGGGTAGCTGAATGGATAAAGATATATATACTTTTCTACAGGACAACCACTTCAGAGTGAAAGACATACACAGACTGAAAATAAAAGGATGGAAAAAAAATTTCATGCAAATAAAAATTTTCAAAAAGCTGGGATAGCAATACTTATGTCAGATGAAATTGACTTTAAAACAAAGGCTATAAGAGATTAAGTGGAACATTACATAATGATGATAAAGGGATCAATTAGACAAGAGGATATAACCCTTATAAACATTTATACACCCAACATAGGAATTCCTAAACAAAGTAAACATTACTCATCATAAAAGGAGAGATTGCCAGCAATACAGTTATAGTAGGGGACTTTAACATCCAGTTTATACCAATAACAAAAAACTAAAAAACACATGAACACATTAAGGCTAAATAATATGCTACTAGATTATAAATAGGTCAAAAATGAGACCAAAGAAGAAATCAAAAGATATCTTGAAATGAATGAAAATGAAAACACAATGACCCAAAATCTATGGGACACAGAGAAAGCAGTTATAAGAGGGAAATGCATAGAAATACAAGCCTACCTCATAAACCAAAAAAAAAAAAAAAAAAAAAAAAAATTCAAATAAAAATCTAACTATACACCTAAAGGAGCTAGGAAAAGAATGGCAAATAAATCCTAAAATGAGTATTAGAAAGGAAAAAATAAAGACATAAGAGAAAATAGATAAAATAAAAATAAAAAAAATCAATGAAATCAAGGGCTGATATTTTGAAAAGATAAACAAAATTGATAAAACTTTAACCAGACTCATCAAAAAAAAAGAGAGAAGACCAAATAAATAAATAAGGAATGAAAGAGAAATGACAACTGACACCACAGAAATATAAAGGATTACAAGAAGATAATAAGAGTAATTATATGCCAACAAATTGTACAATCTGGAAGAAATAAATAAGTTTCTAGAAACATATAATCTTCTAAGACTGAAAAAAGAAGAAATAGTAAATCTGCACAGACCAATTACTACTAACAATTGAATCAGTAATAAAAACAATTGTGACAAACTAAAGTCTTGAACCAGATGGCTTCAAAGGTAAATTCTACTAAACATTCAAAAAAGAATTAATATCAATTTTTCTCAAAGTTTTTCAAAAAATTCAAAGAGGATAGAATTACTACTATTACTCCGATGCCAAAGCAAGACAAAAGACATTACAAAATAAGAAAATTATAGGTCGATATATCTGATAAACATAAATGTAAAAATCCTCAACAAAATATTAGCAAACCAGATTCAGCAATATGTTAAAAAGATCATACACTATCATCGATTGCGATTTATTCCTGTGATGTAAGGTTGGTTCAATATCCATAAAACAATTAACATGATACACCACATAAACAAAGTGAAGGATAAAACTCATATGATTATATCAATAGAAGCAGAAAAAGCATTTGACAGAATCCAACATCAATTTATGATAAAAATCCTCAGCAAATTGAAAATAGAGGAACACACCTCAACATAATAAAGGCCAGAAATAAAAAACCTGAAGCTAACAACATACTCAATATGGAAAAGCTAAAAGCCTTTTTCTTAAGACTGGGAACATGACAAAGATGTCCATTTCACCACTTTTATTCAACATAGTATTAAAAGTAATAGCCAAAGCTAACACCCAAGAAAGAGAAATAAAGGGCATCCAAACTGGAAAGAAATAAGTAAAACTGTCATTATCTGAAGATGAAATTATAGTCTACATAGAGAGCCGTAAAAATGCAACCAAAAAATAAAAGCACTTAGAACTGGTAAATGAATTCAGTAAAGTAGCAGAATACAAAATTAATATTCAGAAATTGATTACATTTTATATACCAATAATGAATTATCAGAAAAAGAAGGTAAGAAAAAATTTCATTTATAATTGCATCAGAAAAATAAAATACCTAAGATTGAATTTAACCAAGGAGGCAAAAAACTTATATTCAAAAATTATAATACATTGAAGAAAGAAATTGAAGAAAATACAAATAAATGAGATCATATACTATGCTAATAAATAGTAATAATTAGCATTGTTATAATGTCCATAATACTCAAAGCAATCTATAGATTCAGTGCAATCCCTATCAAAATACTAATGACACTTTTCAGAGAACTAAAATAATCCTAAAATTCATATGGAGCCACAAACAATTCCAAATATCCAAAGCAATCTTGAGAGAAGAACAAAGTTGGTTGTATCACAACACTCGATATTAAATTATAGTAATCAAAACAACACAGTACTGGCATAAAAACAGACACATGGATCAATGGAACAGAATAGAGAGCCCAGAAATAAACCCATGCCTATATGGTCAATTAAGCTATGACAAAGGAGGCAAGAATATATAACAGGGTAAAGATTGTCTATTCAATAAGTGATGGGAAAACTGGACAAATACATACCAAAAAAATGAAACTGGACCACCTTCTTACACCATATACAAGAATAGACTCAAAATGGATTAAAGACTTAAATGTGAGACCCTAAACCATAAAACTTCTAGAAGAAAACAAAGGCAGTAAACTCTTTGATATTGCTCTTGGTAATACTCTTTCTGATATGCCACCTCAGGCAAGGGAAACAAATGAAAAAACAAGCAAATGGGACTATATCAAACTAAAAAGTGTTTGCCCAGCAAAGGAAACAATCAAAAAATTGAAAATTCAACCTACTAAGTAGGAGAAGATATTTGCCAATGATACACCTAATGAGTTAATATCCAAAATTTATAAAGAATTCATACAACTTAGCACCAAAAAATTCACAATCCAATTAAAAAATCGGCAGAGGACCTGAATAGATATATCTGCAAGTAAGACATACAGATTATCAATTGAGATATGAAAAGATGCTGAACGTCACTAATCATCAGAGAAATGCAAATTAAAATTACAATGAGATATTACTTCACACCTGACAGAATGGTTATCATTAATGAACAAGTGTTGGCAGGGGTGTGGAGAAAGGGAACCCTTGTTCACTGTTTTTGGAATTGCAAATTAGTGCTGTTACTATGGAAAACAGTATGGAGGTTCCTCAAAAATTAAAAATAGGCTCTTCCCTTAAGCAGCCTGAGGTGACCTCTGACCCAGAAAACCCCACAAAATCATGCGAATTAAGAAATTCGAATCTTTGTGTTTACTTTAAGAACACTCGTGAAACTGCCCAGGCCATCGAGGGTATACATATTCAAAAAGCCACCAAATATCTGAAGGATGTCACTTTATAGAAGCAATGTGTGTCATTCCATCGTTACAGTGGTGGAGTTGGTACGTGTGCCCAGGCCAAACAGTGGGGCCGGACACTGGATCGGGGACCTAAAAAGAGTGACTAATTTTTGCTGCACATGCTTAAAAATGCAGAGAGTGATGCTGAAATTAAGGGTTTAGATGTAGATTCTCTGGTCATTGAGCCCATTCAGGTGAACAAAGCTTCCAAGATGTGACACAGAATTTACAGAGCTCGTGGGTGGATTAACCTTTGCATGAGCTCTCCTTGCCATACTGAGAGGATCCTTACTGAAAAAGAGCAGATTATTCCTAAACCAGAAGAGGAGGTTGCACAAAAGAAAAAGACATCCCAGAAGAAACAGAAGAAACAAAAACTTGTGGGCCCGGGAGTAAATTTAGCATCAAATAAATGCTAATAAAAGTAAAAAACAAAATAAAATAAAAATAGGACTATTATATGATTCAACAATTCTATCTGGATATTTATCTGAAGAAATTCAAAATACTAATTTGAAAAGATATATGCACCCCTATATTTTCAGTGCAGCATTATTTACAATAGTCAAGATATGGAAACAATCTAAGTACCCATGAATAGGTTATCGGAAAGAAAAAGAGGTACATACATACGATGGAATATCACTCAGCCATACAAAAAAATGAAACGTTACCATTTTAGACAAAATGGGTGGACTGGACCTGGAAGGATTTTGCTAAGTGGAAAAAGTCAGACAGAGAGTGAAAAATATCATATGATCTCACTTACATGTTGAATCTAAAGAAACAAACAAACAAACAAACAAAACAGAAACAAACTTATACATACTTATTGAGTACAAGCTGATGGTTGCCAGATGGGAGAGGGTATGGGGTAATGGAGTGAAAAAGGTGAAAGGATTAAAAATAAATTGGTAATTATGAAATAGTTATGGGGATATAAAGTACAACGTAGGGAATATAGTCATTAATGCGGTAATAACTATGAATAGTTCCAGGCATATATTAGACTAGCCAGGGGCATTAGTTCAAAAAGTATACAAATGTCTAACTTCTATGCTGTACACCCAAAACTAATATAGAATAATATTAAATGTCAACTATAATTTAAAAATAAAAAAGGAGAGGAACAATGTAGAAGAATAAGAGGTTCAAACTTCCAGGTATAAAACAGTTAGGTCATGGGGATGTGGTATACAGCATAGGGAATATAGTTAATAATATTGTGATAGCATTGTATGGTGTCAGATGGTTGCTGAACTTACTATGGGGATCATTTCTTAAGGTATATTAATGTTGAATAACTATGGTGTATACTTGAAACTAATACAATATTATATGTAAGCTATATTTTAATAAAAATCTTTAAAAAATAAAATAAATAGAATTTCCTTTTATGTAACAGTCTTTGTATTCATGAAACCTATGTCTATTTTTAGGTGGCAGTCAATGATCCTTTTAGTGTTTATCTCCTGGGAGCTCACTGTGAAAGGAAGCAGTTACCTATTTGGCATTTTCTTGAAGAGATCCTATCAAACCTTGGTAACAGTGTAAGATATATTCTTTTTATCAGCTCATAAGTTCTTTCATCTAACTTAAGTACAATTTAAATGCATTATGATGCATGAAGGAATGTAAAAACTGAAAAAGCTAGGGAAGCAGGAAGAATCAGGTAGTCGTCTTCGGTTTCTCATAGCCTTGACTATTTGTTTAATTTACAAATCATTGTTTACCTCGTATAATATACATTAGAAGTTTTCAACATTTATTTTATACTGTTTCTTATGCAATTTAACATAAAAGACAAATCTTTTGAGGTGTTCCAGGGACCCATCTGAAATACCATAAAGTTATTCCTTCATAGACTGAAATTTTCATCCTTAAAACTCAGTTTCTGATGAAAAGTAAGCAATTAGCATTCTTCAGATTGGCAAATTTATGAAGAAATATTTTAACCTCTAGAAACATATTTTATTGACATCAAAGTTTATCATTTATCTTTGTAAAACCAAAGCAAAATAAAGACATGTCTATTTTACTTAAATCAACAAATATAAGCTAGCTTTAATTTACTAAAGATTAATTTTAGATCACATGAACTTGAAAATAATTTAAGATAGTTTCTATATATCTGAAAATTTTAGAATGCCCAATTCTTACATCACTTGCTTTTAAAATAATTTTAATAATTTATTAAACCTAGAAAATTATCTCATATTTACAACATATATATATAAACTCACCCAGATAGACACAATCAGGAAACAGATCCAAATTTTGTTTTGGAGGCATTCATAGTTTATATTTGTCCTTGACAAGTCAAGTTCCAAATCATCTTCTCCCTTTTAAAATAGGGACAACCATTTTTAATACCTCAAAAGAGTTTGGTTGCCACCTAAATCACATAAGTTGATTCATTTATCTAAATCCTCTTTTTTGAAGCTTCAAGAGACCAATTAAACAAGTTTTCCATTCATTCTGACTAATTTTATAACTAACTTTTTCTAATTGTGTGTGTAAAGATTAATTTAGAAGTATCAAAGTATCCTCATGTTGGCCATCTTAGTGTTAACGGGAGGCTGGCATAAGTTACTGGGCTTGTAGGTTCTTGCAGGCACAATCCCATATTAATTTTGAGATCTGTAGACTCTGAACAAACTTCTAGAAGAAACTAGTCCTTATGTGTACATCTCCAGACAAGCCCAATGCTGTAGATATCCGTATAGGACTGCTTTATATCCTAGAAGAAATTTTTCCTTTGGCAACCTCACAAAGATGTTAGTCACCTAAGAATACCCCAACAAGGGCCACCGAGAGCTTATCAGATGTGTTTGGAACCTTGTCAATATCCAAAGAATGGGCTCACCTCTCTCAGGTGAACCCATTGCAGGGCGCCTTGTCCTTCTCCCCAGAGCTCCCACTGGCTTCTCTGGGATCAGCTGCGTTACCACACTGGACTCCTGGCTCCCATTTCTGCCACTCTAGATTCGGGGATCTGAACATCTATCTTCACCCACATTGACTATTTGGGTTGGAGAAGCAAATATCATTTCTTTTTTGGAACTAAAGAGTAGTCAGTCTCTCATTTAACCAGCAAAGATTTTGTTCAGACCTAGTAAGCAATTCAATTAAAAGCAGCAACCCATATTTTTCCTTTGTCAACATAGAAACATCTGAACCTATAAAATTTTTTATGTGAGTTTGAGTCGGAGAGAGATTACATCTGGAAGCAAGATGTCAACAGACTGAGAAGAATGTTTGCAGTCTTCTTTTATGCATTTGGAATTAAGGAGGTAATGTAAAGAAGATTACATGAAGGTGGGGGAGAGCAAGGTGGGGTTCGGATTATAGGATAGTTGACAAAATTATTTGAGGGTGGTCATCCTTTAGAAGGAGGTGTCTGAAAAGGGACTTTTCAAAGGGCAGTGACCTAGATATACAGAAACAAGGGAGAGGTCTTGCTTAAGGTAAAGACAAGCCTTTTACTACAGTTGTTATAATCCTGGAGTGTGACTACCCACCATGACCTGCTCAGTTAAGAACTTATAATCAGATCACCTTGGGAAGTTACTTTCTATAGAACTTCTTTTTTTGTTCACACCTCATTACTAAAAAACCCAGGGAAGAAATATCTTTGGTGAAATAACACAAAAAAATGAACTCATTTTCTGAAAATGTTTAAGAATTACTAAAAATGTAGGATAATTGATCAAATTGTCTCATGTGGGCACTAAAGATGAAATATAGGATATTATAATAAATCTCTCATGGATTTATGATAGTCCAATTAGAGTAGGCTAATCAGAAATTTGAAAGGTAATGTACTACCCATTGATTTTCTTTGCTAGAGGAATGGCATCTTACCATTCTTATCTCCCAAACCTTGACAGCTAATTACAATCAGTTTTGTTCATTTGATCCATATTTTTCTATACGTTCTAATGAAACAAGCTCAACTGAAATATTGATTACTGAAGATGGCTTTTATGCTTAAATTTGAGACCTCTGGGTTGTTTCCTGAAGTTGCTTAATGCAAGGGTCTGAAGGGTGAATGCAAATCACAGATAAAGGATGATTACCTGAGCCAGAGCTTTATCAGGTATCAGATTTAAAGAGCATGTCTGAAGCATAGACAAAAGACAAGGTCAGAAATATGGGGCATGGAAGACCAAACAGGTTGGAAAATGGAAAATGAAGATGGTTGAGGAAGAAGCATTCGGTGAATAAAGTCAGTATGGTTTCAGTCCTCCTAAATGTTAGCTTCTCGGCCTAGTAGATAGGGTAGATTTAACAGGCAAGGCCAGGTAGGGCTTACACAAATTACAGAGGAATGGATTAACTATAGTTAGTCTTGGGAAATGTTCTTGTCCCTCATCTCCATTTCAACTGGAGCAGCCCTGATGAATGATATTTGCCTTCCTCTTTCTTCTTTTGGGAAAAAGGAATAGTTTCTCTACTGTTAGCTTTCATCAACTGCTGCCTCATTCCTAATCTCCACTGGGAATGTAAGCATATTCAGTATTCCTGTTGTATTGCAGTCACAGCCTAACTCTCCATAAATCATCAAGTACATCAGAGTAATAGGTAATAAAATGTGTATGACTTGATGTAATTGTGTAATATAATTGTAATACTGTTCAGTGGTCAGAAAGCATGTTATAAATCTGTATATAACAATATAAATAGATCTCCAAAATATTATGTTGTGAAAAAAACAACAACCATTTAATGTAAATTATAAACCCAAACTGCACAAGTATCACAGATATATATATATATATATATATATATATATATATATATATGTAAATTAATTTATAGAAGATGGCTTACAAGGACATACATCAAACATGTCAGTGTGGGAGTCGATGAGGGGGGAGGAATAATATTTGGGGTGGAGGATGAAGAGAAAATGGAGAAACATTAAGAGAGAGCTATGCACAGACTGATAATAATAAAGTGCTAAGGAATGATAGGCGAAAATCAAATCATGTTTTTGCAGCTGCTGTCCAAATGAATGAATGAAATTATAATGAATTTGTAAACATCTGAAATCTCCTCTGCCTAGTTTTTCTTCCGTTGTTTGACAAATCAGTGCATTTATGAAGAGAAACCATTTTTGCTTGGCAAGTCGTTGACTTTATCCAGTATGATTATCAAGGAGAATTCAGGCAACTTGGATTTGGAATGTCTTTAGAATTGTTTTGAAAAATTCCTCCTTAGAGTATTCATGACAGGCATCTGAGGATAGTAAACTGGATTTCCACAAGGCAAAGCCAACAACATAGAAGAGAACTTGTATGATACTGCTTACACAGTTGGATAAAAAGCTAGTCATAGCATTTGCTATGGTTTGCTATTCTTGGTTTACTATTTGTTACTTCCCTTTTTGGTTTGTTACTTGGCACAGAGGAACACAGTGCCAAGAAGTTGGAAAATTATGGATCATGAGTTGCTGGAGAGAGCCTTCTCAATATTTTAAACCACCACTGAAAAATTAACATTGTTTTATTAGCTTCTGTTAATAATTACAGGCTATTTATTTATCCTGTGATGAAGGAAGAATTTTGGCTGCGCTAACTGAAAACATTAAATAATATAATTACAAATACTACAAACCAAAGGAGAAAGGAACAATGGATCTAAGAGGCTCTAAAGAACTGTAGAAAGCAGTTAAATTAGAACTGGAGGAGTTTTGTGCCAGTTTCCACTCTCTATCATTAAGTCCCTGTATCAGTATGTTGGGTGTGATAACATCTTCAGAAGATACTGGAAGGTTATAAAGGCCTAGTTGTTAAGATTAACTTTCCATGTGGAAAACATGTCCCCTTTGTAGAAAATTGGTAGCAATCTTACTTTATGTTAAGGACTGAAGGACTGAAAGACACATCTGTATCTGATTTCTGAGCACACCATGTAAGAAAGCAACTGGCAAACTGACATGTAGAAGGTAAGCAAACTACATAAAAAAATAGTTTCATAAAATATTTTTAATGGTAATAATATTTAAATAATTTTTGCTTTAAAAATTTCTTAATAAAGCAGAAGAAAAAATTATAGAAATATCAGATATTTGTATTACTAGAACATGACAGAGGAAAACATTCTCTTGTTACATGCAAAATAACAACAATTAAAATTTACAGATTTTTACTATGTGACAGGAATTATTCTGGGACTACTTTTCATACAGGTTTGACACAGATTTATGAGTTAGGTACTATTATTGATTCAATTTTACACATGATAAAGAAGCTAAGGCACAAAGAAGTTAGTTTGCCCAAAATTAGTGATGGAGACAGGACTCAAATATAGACATGACACCTCCAAATACCCAATCCTTAACCATCATCATAGAAGACTGTAAATTTGCTTAGCATTAAAATACTCTGATTTATAAAATAAAAATGAAGACAAAATGCTAGTAGAAAACAAACATTTGGATTAAATCTTTTTAGAAGCATTCCAGAGTTTTGCGAATGGTTAGATACAAATTTGGACATAAATCTTTAATAAAAATATATTTTTACTTATTAAAATAGGTCATGTGAGATCTTCTGTGACAGTTTTATGTAAAAAACAAAGTTCAAAGCCACAAACTTTTGTTCATGTGGAATACATCATTGCTGTTCTCAGTCTTGGCCTACACACTGGATTCATCTAGGAAACTTAAAAAACTTAAGAATGTCTGGGTCTCAATCCAGAGATTCGTGGTGCCAGGTGTAACCTGAACATTGGAATTTATGAAAGCTTCCCAGGTGGTATCCACTGCAATAATTCAAGGCTTGATTTGAGGGTAGATTTGTGGTAAAGCCTAAGCACTCAGGATGGGATCAGGAAGAACTGCGTTTGAATCCACAGACTCACACATGTGAACTGTGTGATTTTACATGACTCACTTTTCCTTCCTGAGACTGAGTTTTTTTCCATCTATACGATGGGGATTATGAGACCACCTAATTCTAGAATTGTAGAATGCATACTTATTTCTTGGCAATACATACATGTCTCTTAGGATAGTGATTGGTATGTTATGACCACACAGTAAACTGTAGTATTTCAAGACTGAAGGAAGATCATAGGTGAGATTTTCCCTATGATTTTGAGACAGTTATATGGAAAACCAGTAAGGTAGAGCTAGTCTTTACTGAATTTAATAGTTTATTTTTTAACCTCTATGAATATTAAATGACATATCATTATCTATCTACCTATCTATTATCTATCATCTACCTATCACCTATCAATTAATCAGTCAATCAATCAATCAATCTATCTATCTATCATATATTATCAATCGATATCATCTATTCATCCATCCATCCATCCATCCATCCATCCATCCATCCATCCATCCATAATCTATCATCTGTCATCTATCTACTATCTATCTAAACTAGCTAGCTAACTATATAGATTTTTTGAGCAGGAAATCACCTTCATTTGCTAGACACCAACATATTCCAGCACACAGTAGAGAGTTAAAAGAAAGTGAATGTAAAAAAGGAAACCTTACATATTTTTTTTCTACCTTTTTTTTTTCCCGAAGAGGATCTTGATACCAATTTTCCTGAATCTATTGGTTTTATCTAAATCTTTCTTATTGAAATGTCCATTGGAAAATCCAATAATTTTTACTTATCTATCTTTGTTTGCTGTTTTTTTAAAATTGCTATTAAGTTTATTGATGTAACATTGGTTAATTCAATTATATAATTTTCAGGTGTATATCATAATTTGACATCAATATATTTTATAGAAGTCCAGTTTCCTTCAGCTACCATATATTTGATCCACTTTACCCACTTTGCCCTCCCCATATCCCCCTATATATGACTCCCTTTACCCCGTCTACCTCACCCCCCCACACACACCTTACCATCTGGTAACCACTAGTCCATTGTCCATGTCCACGAGTCTTTGTTTTTCCTGTTCATTTATTGCTTTTAGGTTTATATCCCATATATAAGTGATATCATGTGATTTTCACTTTTTCAGTCTGGCTCATTTCACTTAGAATGATTATCTTGAGGTCCATCCAGGTTATCATAAATGTGTAATATTCCAATGTATATATGTATCACAGCTTCTTTAGCCAATCATCTATCGTAACACACTTTGGTTGCTTCCATGTCCTGGCCACTGTGAATACTGCTGCTATGAAAATTGGTGTGAAAATATCTTTTTAGATATGGGTTTTCAAGTTAGACCCAGTAGAGGGATTGCTAGATCATATGGTAGATCTATTCTTAGTTTTTTGATGAACCTCCATACTGTTTTCCATAGTGGCTGTGCCAATTTGCAGTCTCATTAGCAGTGTATGAAGGTTCCTTTTTCTCCACATCCTCTCCAACATTTGTTATTATTTGTCCTGTTAATTATAGCTTTTCTAACAGGTGTGAGATGGTGACTCATTGTGGTTTTGATTTGCATTTCTCTAATAGCTAGCAATGTTGATCATCTTTTCATATATCTGTTGGCCATTTTTTGATTGGATCGTTTGTTTTTTGATGTTATTGAGTCGTATGAGTTCTTTGTACATTTTGGATATTAGGGCCTTATCAGAGGTGTTGCTTACAAATATATTCTCCCATTCAGATGGTTGTCTCTTTACCTTGTTGATGGTTTCTTTTGCTGAACAGAAGCTTTTTAGTTTGATGTAGTCCTATTCATTTATTTTTGCTTTAAGTTCCCTGGTCTTTGAGGTCAAATTCATAAAATCCTCTTTAAGTCCAAGGTCCTTGAGTTTAGTTCCTATATTTTCTTCTATGCATTTTATTGATTCAGGTTTTATATGAATCCTTAATCCATTTTGAGATAATTTGGGTGTGTGGTGATAAACAACGGTCTAGTTTCATTCTTTTGCAGGTGGCCTTTCGGTTTTCCTAGCACCATTTATTGAAGAGGCTTTCCTTTCTTCACTGTATGTTTTGGCTTTTTTGTTGAAAATTATTTGCCCATATAAATATGGGTTTACTTCTGTTCTCTCGAATCTGTTCCACTGGTCCATGTGTTTTTTTTTGCCGCCAATGCCATGCCGTTTTGATTACTGTCACTTTGTAGTATAATTTGAAGTTGGGCAGAGTGATGCCTCCAGCCTCGCTCTTTATTCTCAGTATGACTTTGGCAATTCGGGGTCTTTTGTGCTTCTATACAAAAGTGATGATTTTTAATTTTATTTCTTTAAAAAATGCCAATAGAATTTTGATGGTGAGTGTATTAAATCTGTATAATGCTTTAAGTAATAAGGTCATTTTAATGATGTTGATTCTTCCAGTCAAGAACATGGAATATCTTTCCATTTCTTTGTATCTTCAATTTCATTAATAGAGTCTTGTAATTTTCATTATCCAAGTCCTTTACATGTTTAATTAAATTTATTCCCAGGTATTTTATTTTTGTTGCAATTGCAAAAGGAATTATTTTTTCCACTTCTTTTTCTGATACTTCATTATTAGAGTGTAGGAACGCTATGGATTTTTAAACGTTGATTTTGTATCTAGAGACTTAATTGTATTTGCTTATTGTTTCTAATAGTATTCCTGTGGAGGTTTTAGGGTTTTCTATATAGAGAATCATGTCATCCACAATTAGGGACAGTTTAACTTCTTCGTTTCCTATTTGGAAGCTTTTATATCTTTCTCTTGCCTGATTGCACTTGCTAGGAGATCCAATGTTATATTGAATAACAGCGGCGATAGTGAACAGTCTTGCCTTGTTCCTAATCTTAGAGGGAAGGTTTTTAATTTTTAACCATTAAATATAATCTTGGCTGAGGTTTTGTCATATATAGCCTTTATTATTTTAAAGTACTTTCCTTCTCTACTGATTTTTGTTGTGTTTTGATTATAAATGAATGCTGTATCTTGTCAAAGGCTTTTTCTGCATTTATTGATATGGTCTTATGATTCTTAGTTTTTAATTTGTTTATTGTGGTGTACCATGTTGATCGATTTGCTTATGTTGAACCATCTCGGATCCTCTGGGATGAAGCTTACTTGATCGTGGTGTACAATCTTTTTAATATGTTGCCGTATTCGGTTCACTAGTATCTTATTTAGAATTTTTGCATTTGTGTTCTGGGAGATATTGGTCTGTAGTTTCTTTTTTTGTGTATGTTATCTTTACCAGGTTTTGGTATCAGAGTAATATTGGCCTCATAAAATGAGTTGGGAAGTCTTGTCTCCTCTTTGATTTCTTAGAAGAGTTTGAAGAGAATAGGTATTAAATCTTTGAATGTTTGGTAGAATTCAGGGGTGAAACCATCTGGTCCTGGCCTTTTACTTTTTGTAGGTTTTTGATGATTGTTTCAATTTCCAAAGCTTTTTAGATTTTTCAGACCTTCTTGATTCAGTGTAAGAAGGTTGTGTTTTTCTAAGTACTGGTCCATTTCTTCTAGGTTATTATATTTGGTATTATATAATTTTTCATAGTATTCTTTCATGATCTTTTGTATTTTTGTGATGTCAGTTGTAACTGCCCCTCTTTCTTCCCTGATTTTGTTTATTTGTGTTCTTTCTCTTTTTTCTTTAGTGAGTCTAACCAGGGGTTTGTCAATTTTATTAACCTTAAAGAACCAGCTCCTTGTTGCATTTGTTTTGTTTATTGCTTTTTTTGTTTTGTTTTGTTTTCATTTATTTCTGCTCTAATTTCGATGATGTATTTCCTTCTGCTGACTTTAGGCCTCATTTGTTCTTCCATTTCTAGTTTTTTTAGATGAAGTGTTAGGTTGTTTATTTGAGCTCGTTCTTGTTTTTGGAGACAGGCCTGTAATTATATGAACTTTTTTTCTTATGACTGCTTTTGCCATGCCCCAAAAGTTTTGATATGTTGTACTATCTTTATCATTTGTTTCCATGTATCTCGAGCTCTCTTTTTATTTCTTCTCTGACCCAGTTATTCTCCAGTGGCATGTCTTCCAATCTTCATGTATTTGTGGTTCTTCCTGACTTCTTTTTTTACAGTTAATCTCTAGTTTCAAAGCATTATGATCAGAGAATATGGTTGGTATCATTTTAACCCTCTTCTATTTGTTGATGCTATTTCTGGGTGCCACTATGCGGTCGATTCTTGAGAATGTTCCATGTGCACTAGAGAAGAATGTATAAGCAGCTGTTTGAGGATGGAAGGCTCTGTAAATGTCAATTATGTCCAGTTGGTCTAATGTGTCATTTAAGGATATTATTTCCTTATATATTTTCTGTTTGAATGATCTGTTCATATCAGAGAATGGGGTATTTAGGTGCCCTGCCATAATAGTGTTTTGGTGTATTTCTGTCTTTAGTTCTGTTAGTAATTGCTTTATATATTTTGGGGTTCCCCGATTGGGAGCATAGATATTAATAACTGTTATGTTTTCTTGGTGCATGATTTCCTTTATCATTATAAATTGCTCCTCAGTATTTTTTTATCGTTTTTAATTTGAAGTCTATTTCATTCGATATTAGTACCACTACTCCTGCTTTTCTCAGAATGCCATTTGCTTGAAATATTATTTTCCACTCTTTCATTTTGAGTGTATATTTGTCTTTAGAGCTGAAATATATCTCCTGGAAGCAGTATATGGTTGGGTTTTGTTATTTGATCCATTCTGGATCTCTTTTTTTATTGGTGAGTTCAGTTCATTTACATTTAAGGTGATTATTGAAATATGAGGTCTTCTTATAGCCATTTTATCTTTTTCTTTTTGGTATCTCAGTGTTTCCATTTTTTTCTTGTTTTTATGGTTCTGTTTTCTTTATTTTTGTTGGCTTTTGTGGGTTATACTTCTGGTTCTTATTGTTTTATGTTATGCACTTTAGTTCTGACTCTATGGTGTGTGGTTAACATTGCAAATATGAAAATGTTAGTTATATATATATATATATATATATATATATATATATAGTCATCCATTTTCTTCTATGTGTGTCTTATCTGCATTCTCCTTTGAGAATATGAATCTTTGAATCCTCCCTTTTTAGTCATGATTATCTCAATTTGTCCCTATATGCTGAATGTTCATTACTATCTTGCTATAGCAATTCTCTCTTATTATTTAAGCTTAAAATGTGCTGTTTTTAGTAAGGGTTGCACTCTTTTGCTTCTATTTACCTGATAGTCACTTTACTTCTAATTATGCATTTTTTTTATTATGTTTTAGGTGAGCTGACCCCTTTTAGTATTTCCTGCAGTGGAGGACTTGTAGTGGAGAATTCCCTCAATTTTTGTATGTCTGGAAAGGTCTTAATTTCTCCTTCATATATAAAGGAGAGCTTAGCCGGATACATTATTGTAGCCTGGTAATTCCTTTCACTTAATAGGTTAAATATTTGATTCCGTTTCTTTCTGTCTTGTAAGGTTTGTGCTGAGAAGTCCGAGGATAATCTAATGGGTTTTCCTTTATAAGTTACCGTTTTTCTCTCCCTGGCTGCCCTGAGAATGTTAACTTTGTCATTGATTTTTGGTAACTCTAATACAATGTGTCTTGGTGAAGGCCTATTTTAGATTGAGATAATTAGGTGTTCTGTTGTCTTCTTGAAATCAAGCTCCAGTTCATTCCTTAGATTTGGGAAATTCTCATCAACTACTTGTTTGAAAATGCTTTCTAGTTCTTTCTCCTTTTCCTCCCTTTTGAGAATGCCCATTATTCTTATGTTTCCTCTGCTGATTGTATCAGCTAGTTCTTGTATTTTTTTCATTATTTTTCATTCTTCGGTTTCTCTCTTCTTTCTTCTGATTTATCTCTAGATTTCTCTCTTCAATATCACTACTCCTTTCCTCCATTTGATCAACTCTATTTCCCAAGCTTGCTATTTCGTTTTTCAACTCTTGCTGTGTGTTTTTAATCTTCAGAAGTTCTATTCTGTTCTTTTTGAAGGTTTCAATCTCCTTGCTCTGCTCATCTGTTTGTTTTTTTAATTTCTGAAATTGTCGATATGACTCGTTTTGTAACTGAGTTTTTTCAGAAGTACCATTCTGAATTCTCTGTAATTTAAGTTGCATATTTTATGTCTGTAAGCTTTTTATTGGAGATTTTTCTCTTTCTTTCTGAAATGCCTTGTCACCTTGGTTGTTCATGGTGTTTAATGGACTATTTCTGTACCTGGGCATTAATGAAAGTGTATTCTGCTTTTTCCTCAGAAAGAAGATTTATTATATAAAGGCGTCTCTTTAGCCTGCTGCAAAGAGGGCACTTTTCTTTTAGTTTCCAGTGGGTGACATCTAAGCCTCTTGTATCCCTGCTTTATATAAAGCTTAAATAATGTCTTTTTTACTTTCTTTTAGACATTTAATCACGCTCACTACTCTCAGTTTCAGTCTCTTTCAGTGTCAGTGATGGTCTCGGACATGTTTGCTCAGATTGCCCTGGGGTTCTGCAGTGTTCCGTCTTGGAGGGTACGGGCAGAGAGTCCCTCTGGTTTGGGAGTTAGGGGCTGCGATTCAGCCTCGGGTTTGCAACCGGGCTGGTAAAAATCAACTGTTGTTTCTCTGCAGTCCCGTCCTACTTCTTTGCTTTCTGCCCTGATAACTGGGCCCTGGTGCTGGCTGCTAAAATTCCAACACTTCCAGGCAGGCTGTTCAGGGAACTTGCTGCACCTTCTTCCCTCTCCCTCTTCCTGCAGGGATCTCCAGAGGTTGTGAGAGGATGCTTTGGTCTAGGCGGTGTTTGCTCAGATTCCCCTGGGACTCCGAAATGTTTGGCCTCGGAAAGTATGGGCGGAAGGACCCTCTGGTTTGGGGGTTGAGGGCTGTGGCTCAGCCAAACCAGGGCCAGTAAAAATCAACTGTTGTTTCTCTACAGTCCCGTCCTGCTTCTTTGCTTTTGTCCTGATGACTAGCTCCTGCTGCTAGCTCCGTGGAACTCAAAGCACTTCCAGGCAGGGCTGTTCAAGAAAGTCGCTGCACCTTCACCCCTCCCCCTCCTTCTGCAGGGAGCCCAGCTGTGAGAGGCAGCTTCTTTTTTGTCCCAGTCTACCGCCTGGCACCTGTGGTTCTGACCTGTGGTAGCTTTTATGAGCAGATCCCATGCTCAGACATGCTGGTGTGCAGTTTGGGTGTTTTTTGTTGAGTTTTAGATGTTCAGCTTATTGCTGTTTCAAGGGGAGAGGTGTGAGGACATCTCTCACTCCACCAGGTTTCCCAGAAAAAAAATCGATTATTTTTTGACTGTCCAGTAGCAGGTATTTGATTTGATAACATGTTAGTCATATTAGGCATTACTCTAGAAGGCACAGAACCATGAGTCATTCTATCATTCTGTGAGGTCTTGTACTGCCTCCTGACTTAGATCTAACATCTGCTTTTCTGATTCTGCTTAAGTCTCTATTTCCTGGTTCATAACCATGGTTTCAAGTTTTTGCCTGCCATAAGCTACTGTTTTCAAGTAATGACAGATGAACAAGTGCTTTAGGACATGATATCACTCAAAAATACATGCTTATGAATTACAACAAATATCTTGGCTATCAACTTTCTTTTTTGGGCAAGAAACATTTAAGATTGTCCCAAACTTTTAATTGTATATGAGTTAAGAAAGTCTCATTAAATAGGCTTGTTATCCTTTCTTTCTTATTAATAATATGAAAAGGTTACAGTAAAGATGATGTTTTAGGGCTGGCAGTAGAGAAATCATTTTTTTAAGTCCAAAATGTATTTATTTACTTTTTAAAAATCATAATTGATAATTTTTAAAAAAATATATATATCTTTAACTTAGTTGTTATGTGTAGGCCACATTTCATGAATTAATTTAAGCATCATAACAACTTGTGGGGTTGATGCTATTATATCTCTACTTTACATCTAAAGAAACCAAAGATACACAACTAGAAATTGATGGAGATAAGATTTATATTCAGGAAATGTGTTTCCAGAAAATGAGCCATATTAATAACAGAAAAGATTTACACAGTAATGCCCATTCTAACAGCATATAACAAATATTCCTTTTTTTAATGGCATTTAAACACTGTCAAATTATAATATCAGATTCATCATTCCTTTCTTAATAATTCTCTTGAGAGATACCTTGCCAAGGGAGTCTCTGATTACAAAGTTATCAATATTAAAGCTTTCTTTAGTTTACAAAGTAAGCAATTTGAAACAATGGTCATCTGATATAACCTTTTTTTAAAGTTCCACTTTCCTTCTGAAATTCCTTTCCCTTGGGCAGGCATTTTTGATTAGACAATTGTCTCTACACTAAATCTCTACCTTTACTTTCTGCTTTTTTTGTGGCTACTCAAAATCTGAAAAATTTTTTTCTGATTGCCTTTTTGAAAATGAAAATCCTGAGTTTTTGTCAATTTCTTTTTTTTAAAGTATGCTACTTAAATTGGAACTAGCAATAAATACATTTATGAAAAGTTTTTAAAGGCTCCAATTAATTTTTACCTAGAGAAACATCCTAGATATGGTAACCCCTTTCTAGCTTGGAATCCTCTCTGTTAAGAGGTAATTATTTCCTAATTATCACTAATCCTTACCTAAACGTACACAAAATAAATTCCATGAATCTTAATAACCCAGATTTCAAACTGTACATGTTGAAATTCCACATAGCTCCCTTACGTATTTCTGTGGGCCCATAGGGGTACATCATGGGAATTCACACACATGTCATCATCTGTAATAACAGACGGCATCACGAATTCCTTTCCTCCCTGTTCTGATTCCTCTATGAAGCTGCTAGAAGTGTAGCACCCATGTGGGTGATGGCAAAGCACATATTAAGAATACTAATGTGTACATCAAGTGTACTGTCCAGGGATGCATCCAAATTGCTCAGCAATATAAGGCTGGAGATATGCTGAGTTCTGCAAAGTCAAGGAGGAATTACCATCTCAACAACTCTACATTGTGCTGTGTTGCCTCAGTTCAGAAACACCAATATTTCTGTTCAGTCTCTTTGAAATAGTGAGCTCTCTTCTGGACGTGTACCATTTTCCATAAAGGGTATAAAATTGGTCTAAGTGATTGGTCAGGGAACAGATGCCCTTTGACAGTTTCCATTAGCTCTTTCTCTCCTGTGTCCTTTTACAAAAACTAATGTTAAAACTTCACTCTCAACCTTTTGTTAAAACTTACCCTCTTATCCTACACAGGAGTGCTTGGGACTAGAGTGGCAGTTACATAACTCCACTAGGCAGAAAAATTTATTCCAAAATTTATTTCTATTTACTTTTCCATGGCTGAGAGTATTTTGATTCCTCCAAATGATGACTCATTTATATTGGAGAATAATTGAGAAAAGAGAGAAACTGAAAATAGAAAAGGGAAATAAAATAGACAAGAGTAAGAACAGAGGATCTTGCAAGAAAGTATGAGAATTGTAAAGGTCAATCAGAGTGTTAGAACTCCTGAGATTATTAGAAAAGTTGAACTTAGGACATTCTGTGGATGACAGACTGCAAACAAATCCTTTGGTCAAAAGTCATTCTTGGCTGAGCTAAGATTCTATAGCCGTATGTGTTAGGGAGAGCTGTTGAAATTACCTTTACAGCATAACTGATTATATTAATTAAAAATTTTCCCCATATTTTTTATCTCAAACAAGTTGTTATTCATTTCCAGGACTATCAGGGAAATTACAGAGGATATAAATAACTCTAAACAATATATCAAATAGCCATTAGCACTTGAATGAAAACTCAGATGCTGGGGGTAAAAAACAACTAAGCATATATATTTTCCACAGCTGAGACAACAAAATAAAATAGTTTGCTGAAGGTTTTGGTGAGAAAAAACTAAAGCTATCATATAGAAAACTGAGGGATGGTAAATAGAAATGAATTTTAATGTCTCATGTCTCTTTATTAATAATCTGAGCTCTGTAAAACATATTGTATATTTTACTTTATAAAATCTTTTCATTTTAGTGATCATAAAAGTCACTTTTACATGTAACTTTGATCACCCAAATTCTATTTCCCCCAGAGTCTCTTATGCTTCTTGATGAATAAGACAGAGTCTGCTTTTCTCTCTATACAACTCATCTTCATAAGGTGATACTGGTTATAAGGTTTTAAAGAATTTATTCTTTTAAATTACACAGAATTATATTTTTGTGAATTTAATGAACATTTTATTATCATCAAAGAAATACTTTATTTTTCTTAGCAGGGCCTACCTTTGTTTTTGAAAAATCCAGAATATGGGTCTCTGTTATGTTGTGTGTGTTGTGAGAAAACAGTAATAAAAGATGCCCTGTGTCAGGGTTCTGTATTGGGATCAGTTGAAAACCTCCCACCTGCTTGTTAGAGGGTGTGAGATTTAGGAGTGAGAAGACTGCAGTTGGATCCCTCCCCGCTCATTTCTGATAGCTGGGGAAAGAGATCATTTCACCTAGGGTCGTAGCTGGAATGTTAACAGGAGCATATCTTTTTTTTTTTCATGTGAACTTCATTAACATTATATATTATATATTTTATGAGGGGGAGCTTGAGTTTTTAAAGCAAAAGAGAAAGCAAAGTTTCCCAAGAAAGGGGTTTGGATTATGAGATCAGTAGGCAGAAGGGGAATGAATAAGAGGAAGAAAAAAGAAGGAAAGGAAGAAGAGAAATTAAGTTGAGGAGTTGGCGGAAGGAGGAAGTGAAAGAAGAGAGAGAGAGAGGGAGAGAGAGATGTTTTCATGAGCCATTTGCCAAGGTCTACAGCCAACCTTGCTGTAGTACACTAAGAAAAATTGAATTAACTTTAAAATTCTTGATGTTTCCTATGCTCTATTGCTCCATGATGATCCATCAGATTCTTTCTGTACCTGTACTGTATTTTGGGGGTATGTTTGATATGGGGAAACTAATGAGGCAGAATGCCCTTACGAAAAGTGATGGTAACTCTGCCCTGATCATCTTATAAGGATATCAGTGGAGATAGGCTATGCATCATTCCCCTTCCCTCTCCCAAGACTAAACAGTCAAATCTGATTTATTTCTTCAGCAGGCATGAGAGGCTATGATCTAGTGTTCCTTAAAGTCCCTAATAGCATGGACTATCTCTGAAAGATTAGAGAGGAGACCCTTGACATGTCGACTACTGATGGCAGCCAAAGCAACTGGAAAAGATGGTCAGCAGGGAACAGCTGGAAACACTATAAAAATGAAGGCTAATAGATGACTAAATGAGGTCAAGTAATGCCTGAAAAAAACAAGAAAAGTGCTATTTTGAAAGAAAATTTACCAGCAGTCGGAGGGACTAAAGTTTAGAGGATGGTAAGGTAATTATATATTTTATGAGGGAAAAGCTGAACATAAACCTCCTTGGAGATTACAAGGAGATCAGGTACCAGTCTAAAGACATTTGTAGGCATTTTCTCAGAGTTCCATTAAGTAATGGACATACAGAGAGTGAGACTTCCCTCATCACTATTAAAAGAATGAGGGAATAGAACTAGTCCAAGAAAGATCTTCACAATGAAACTAAAGCTATATATGCTGTCTGTTCTCTCATCCAGCCTTTCATGAGATGTGGCCACCTACAACTATTCAAATAAGGGTGTTAACTGCTAAAGGAGTGAGTGTAGTTATTCGAAGTATTAAAAATTTTAAAAGCATTCCTATCAGTCAACCCCCTTCCTTGCTTTTTTTCCCAGGCAGTTCCCTCCTGTGAAACTAAGAATCCCTTAGGCTATCCTGGCATGGTAAAAAGAAAAATGTCAATTTATAGACAGAATATAGATTCCAAAAGCTGAAAGGGATCTTAATGAATTTCTAATTCAGCTGTCTCAGAGAAAATACTAGCTCATAAAAACTGTTTTTATACATTGTTACATTTAAGGTGAGAGTCAGGATAAAAATTCTGGTTTCTTAGTCCAATGACAGGATAATGTCCTCTATTCCTTGTCTGAGAAGTTATGAAGAAGTGGGGTGAAAAAATTCTTAACAAAATGTTTTTGGATCCCTTATGTTATTTAAATTATTTCTGCTTGTTTAACTCTCCACGAGGTATATTTTTTCTAACTTTAGCATTAAATCCACACTGAATATTGGGAAACCTTTTCCCATACAAGAAAAAAAAAAGAGAGATAATATAATAGAAGTCTGTTGATATTCTCATTAATTGACCAGAGACTTCATAGGCTCATATATCAGAGAGTTCAGTTGTGAAAAATGTTTTCCATGTCTAAATATTTTATAGATGCTTTTACCTAATACTATTTCCAGAGTTGCAGATTGTAGATATGTAGGCAGTTTGCTAAAAAATTACTACTTAGAAAATTGGAAGTCCGGGTGGTCTCCTGACCACTTATATGAACTGATGTGTGTGATTGTATGATCCTAAAAGATGCAAGGTACTATATAATTCTATATTACTACATATGCTATTTTTAGACCTATTGCACTGAGGTTCTCTCTAATAATGACAGATCTATGATTCATCAAGATGTCATAAAAAAGGGGAAAGATTTTAGAAAGCAAAAAGAATGTGATGAACATGGAAAGAATTTATATAAATAGAATAAGGAAGCCACCTCAGGATTTTGTGATTAAATTCATCTGAAAACATTTAGTATTTTAACCTTTTAACTTTTTATTTCATAAATAGCCAGCTTTAAGTGGCTTATCATTATGTGCCTGTGTATTTAAGTTATATATAAATTCAGAGCTGACAGATGTTGAATTTTATTCACTGTAGCAGTCTGAATTCCATTCAGATGGTTCACCTGAAAACTTTCATGGAAGGATTGCTTATAGAAGTGTGGGCAGGGACTAGGGAGCCAAGCAACAAGATGAAAACAATAGGAAATAATCAACAGTGGCCTGAAGGAACCAGGGGAAGCAGTAATGTACCAAAGCCTGGTAAGGGAAACCACAGATGAAGAACCACCTCTTAGGGGCCGTAATCATAAACTAAAGCAGGCAATGCCAGAAAACTTGAACCTGGTCTGTGTGTGTGTGTGTGTGTGTGTGTGTGTGTGTGTGTGTGCGCGCGCGCACGCGCGCGCGCGCGCCTGTGTGCATGCTAGTGGTGGTAGTGAAGGGGGCAGGTAGGAGTGTCATAGGGAAAGGAAACAGGATGCAAAAAGATATGTTGAAGTCCTAACTCCCTGTACCTGTCACTGTGACTTAATTTGGAAATAGAATCTTGGCAGATATAATCAAATTAAGATGAGGTCATACTGTATTAGAGCTGGCATTCAATCAAATAACTGGTCTCCTTATAAGAAGGCCACGTGAAGACATAGGGACTCAGAAACTCAGTGGAGAAGACCATGTGACTATGTAGGCCAAAGTTGAAGTATAGCTGTAAACTAAAGAAGGCCACATGTTGCCAACAGCTATCAGAAGCTGGAAGAGACAAGGAAGGATCCTTCCCTAGAACCTCAGAGAGAGCATGACCCTGCTTACACCTTGGTTTCAAACTTATAGCCTCCAAAACTGTAAGAGAATAAATTTCTGTTGTATTAAGGCACCAAGCTTGTGATACTATTATAGGCAGACATGAGCAAAGGCCCAGCTCAGAGACCTCCCAAAGAACACCCATTTTGTAGTTATAAATCAATACTGCATCTTGAGACAAAGGAATGGAGAACTATAAACATATAGCTGGTTTAATCCAGCTATAGATGCTTGAGAAGTAAGGACTACTCTGACCTTCTCTTCCCCTCAGCCTCATTATACCATCATTATAGTATCATGTCTATGCCTAGAAATTCATGGATCTAATTATAACAGACTAAATACTGGGTGACCACATGCACAGTAGGCAGGAAGTAATCTAACAACTGACTATCAATAAAAATCAAAATGACCTCACGTGCCAATCACCAAGAACGCTTTTGTAATGTCCTTATCAGTGCCCTAATATAGACCTCCCTACCTCCACAAAGGTATAGCCCTCTTCTCAGTAACCCACCCCTCACTTGGAACATACTTTAATTATACATTTTGTTTCCTTGCAGTTATAGCCTATTTAGTTGTGATCGCTTCTACCTCAAAATGTGTGTTTAATAAATCTTACCTTTCCTAAATCTCGCTGAGTTGTAATTCTTTCTACTTTGGAGAAAAGATCGAGGACCCCCAATGTTATCAGGGCAAAGCCGGAGTTCAGATCGCCCCTAATGGTAACACTAGGAAACTAATACATGAGAAAGTAGTAAAGTATTAAAAATTGATTCAAAGGAGAATTCAAAGAGCAGATACATCTATTTAGGCAATTAGGAATGCTAAAATTAAATTTTTAGTAGTTATAAAGTGATTTCTTGTAAAAGGTTTCAACTCATCTCTTCTAGACAAAATTGATTTGTATTTCTATGAATAAGAAATCTGCACGTTATTATCAGTTCTCAAAAATTTACAGTTGTAAAAATAGCTTAAATATGAAAAAATGCAGATCACTATAGATTAGCTTAACTCCAAAGGTGTGGTAGATAGTATAAGATGCCCAGTAATACCCCCCAAATTCTTTTGTCATTTAATGTCTTCCACAATTTAATCGAGATCAGAGAATTGATCAATGATAAATTACTCATGTTACTCATCTGAAAAATTTCTGTTTTGAAATATTTGTCTCTTTTTTTGTTTTTCAGTCCTTAGTAGTTCTTGATTGGCTACATTTTATTGTAAAAGTTTTCTTACTAAAAGATTTCAGTAAGGAAAGTACATTTGCATATCTCTTTTCCCAGATGGAGTGGCATCCTATACACACACTAGCACATACTGTTCACATTCCCTTTCAATCTTCTTTACATTTGTGTTCTACTTTCCAACTTTATCTCTAAATTATCCTCAACAATCTTTCAAACATGTAGGGAATAATGGCCCTCATGCTCTGTGCATGAGTTCTTAGAAGTTGCTCTAATTCACCCATCTGGATATTATTCAACCTTCAGCGTAACTGGCTAGTCTCCCCTTTTCCATCTGACTTCTGAATGTTCCAGCTTACTAACAGGTCTCCCTTCCATAAATTTCCATTGAATTTTAGTTAGCTACTGGATTGAGCTGTTTATTGTTTTCTGATCATTCCATATGTTTTAAATTTAGATCTTTAAATTATGGGGACCACTCTGACAGAGCCAGAGCTGTGCACTTGTCAACACCTAATTTAAAAATTAAATTTGAATGTCTTTAAGAGGAGCACAACCTTGCTTCACTTTCTCACAACTCTGTACCCTATCATTCTGTGTCTCTGTATTTATACCTTTGTGCTCCCTTCTTGGAACCAAAGGCATTTGACTTTGGTATCCTGTTACAAGGACTGAAGAATATAAGCTATTTGCTATCAGAAGCTTTGTTTTATACTACACGTATATCCTTTTTGCAGCCCTTGGCTCAGCTGTGCATGTAATTATGTTTACTTAGAGATTTATTCTCTTTACAAGTCAATAAAAAAAAAGAAAGAAAAAAAAACTTTGGCTGTGTGAAAAGCCAAGGATAATAACGTGAATTCACATTTGTATATTTTAGAGATTACAAGTATTTGTGTATACATTTTCTCATTAAATTCTTATAATTATCTGACTGCCTCTATTTTATAGATGTGGAAACTGAGTCCCAGATCAATTAAATGCTTTGCTAAAGCTTAGACAGATAATAAGCAGCAGGTCTACTTGTTCTTTTTATATCACGTGAAGAAATTCAAGTAAATGAAAACTCATGTACAAGCTTTTGTTTCTAATGGAAAGAAAAATTACATTTAAAAAATACTGCAGGTATTTTAATAAGGCATTTTACTACAGAGTACTGAGAAAATGAAAGTAGAAAACTAGTTAGCTTTGCAAATCGCCTTGGAAGCATTCTCTCTGTAAACACACTATTTGGTTTGTGAAATTACCATCACTTCTACAAATATTCATCAGTTTTATCCTATTTTCTGAGTGCTTTTACCCATCTTCTATTCTTTTCTCACAAGGCTAAAAACAACACATGCTGCTGTCCACAAAGAACAGTCTCATGCAAAACACATACATTTCATTTTAAAAAGGCCAATGAATGATAACTAAGAGGACCAGCTAAACATATTACATTTCCATTGCTTCCACTACCAGAATTCATTAGATCCACTGCAAGATTTGTTTTAAGACTGTCCTTATTTTTGTAAGATTCCCAATTTAACATAGAATAGTTATTTTTCATAACTGATTTAATGTACATTTGAAGTAATTTATGATACTAAAATAGATTACATTAAATATTTTCAAAACTTTTCAAAAGATTAGAAACAAATAAAAGGTTGATTGCTGAATTTATTACAAATGTAAATGAATTAAGGAAATGTAGATTCTGAAAAATAAAAATATAAACAAAGCTTTCTATGTGTATGTTTTGATTAATGTCCAAAAGGCTTCTCATTTAGAAAGAAACTTTGTCTAGTCACCATTATAGGGAAGAAAATTTCACTAAAATTGAATTTTCTTAATTACTGAAACTTTCTATTTAGGGACCAACACTAATTTTTATTATGGATGACAGTATTTCCCAAACATATCATGCTCTTCTATGGCTTCTTAAATAGAGAGCAGATTACACATCATTATGAAATGGCTCACAATTATGAAATTGATGAGTATACTCTGTTATAAACACAGCTTCAGTAACTATTAAAATGTGAAGTTATTTACTCCTAAACTAAATCTCCCCAAACTGTGCTAATATGTTTGAGTGCCTCCATTTGCTTTTTAAAAATTTTTCCTAAATTTTTAATAACAATTTCAAACATACAGGGAAGTAGAAAGAGTAAATCCACCCAAATCCTAGATTCTCCTGTTTACATTGTTCTAGACATTTTACTTGCTTTATCACCTATCTGTGCATCCACACATCCCACTATCCATCCATCAATCACTTTATTTTTATTTATTTTAAGCGATTTCAGACATTAGTATGCTTCTCTCTAAAAATAATTCAGCATACATATCATTAATTAGATTTCAGTATTTAATATAATTTCTTCTTTTGAGGTAAAATTTATACAACAATGACATACAAATCTTAGGTACACAATTACTGAGTGTTGTCAATTACGTACACTAGTATAATCCAACCTCTATCAAAATTTCATTTTGTATTTTTCCTTTTCCTTAAATTAAAAAAAAATATAGTAAAAAACATAACATAAAATTTGCCATCTTAACTATTTTTAAGTGGTATTAAATACATTCATAATATTGTACAGCTATAAATTCCATTTATCTCCAGAACTTTTACATTTTCTAAAACTGAAACTCCGTACCCTTTAAACCATAACCCATAGGTTACACTTCCCCTCAGTCTCTGGCAACCACCATTCTACTCTATGTATCTATGATTTTGAATACTTTAATCACCTTATAAGTGAAATCATACAGTATTTGTCTTTTATTACCAATTTATTTCACTTAGCATAACGTCATAAATGTTCATCCATATCTATAGTATGTCAGAATTTCCTTTTTTTGTCTGAATAATATTTTATTGCATATATATATACCACATTTTGCTTATCCATTCATCTGTTGATGAACATTTGGGCTGCTCTCACATTTTACTTATTATGAATAATGCTTCTATGGGCATGAATGTACAAATATCTCTTCAAGACACTGCTTTTTCTTTTGAAAGATTAATTAAAATATGTTTCGATGTGGGTCTCTTCAAGAGCATCTTACTTGGAATTCTTTGATCTTCTTAAGTGTTTATATTTATGTCTTTCATCAAATTTGGAGAGTTTTAGCCATTATTTTAAAAATGTTCTTTCAGCCCTAGCCCCTCTTCCCTTTCAAAGATTCCCAAAATGTATACGTTGGTCTACACTGTGGTATGCCATTAGGCTTTGTTCTCTTTAAAAAAAAAAATTTTTTTTTCTGTTCCTCAGACTTGATAATTTCCAAGAAAGGATGATAGATAATAAGTCTATAGGTTCTGTTTTATTTTTCCATTATTTCCTACTAAGAGCTACTTTGGGTAATTTGTTACTATGTTATTAAAAATATTATTAAAATTATACAATTTTGTTAATATTTTAAAATTAAATTTTGGTAAGCTGAGATGATACTTTTTATTTTATATTTGATAAATGTGATTGCAAGACTTTAGACTGAAAAAAGAAATGAAGCTATGTAAATAACCAGGATGAAAACAGAGGCAAATATAAAATGTTTGCATAACAGAAAGACTTCAAAAACTCTAATTAAAAATAAAAATTTCACAAGTATTTAGTCAGAAATTCAGTTTCACAAGAAGGTATAGAATGATAAATAAACAAAATCACAATCCTTCCTTTTCCTATTTCTCTCTCAAGTTTCTTTTTCTTAGGTAACTACTGCTATTATTCTTTTTCTGAAGTTCTCTTGAAAAACATATACATATAACAGCTTATGTATAAAATGTAATTATATATTACATAAAGCATGGTTACATATTTTGTGTAATCTTAACATACTGTAGATCATAGTATATATGTGTCTCATACTTCTAATATTATAGTGATATTTCCAAAACAGCAAATAATGATACATATTTTGTCAGTTACATAGTAGCTTTTTGTCACAAATGACTTAATTTATTTAAATACTGACTTAAAAATAGACATTTAGGCTATTTCCAGATTACTTTAGCCAGTGCATAAAATAATCAAATCAGTAGCATCAGTATTATTGAGCCAAAGTTATCTTAAAAATTAGGAATTTACTCTTTTACGAAGAGCAAATAAGACTGTCTATTGAAAGCTTTCTAAACTAAAACATTTGGGAAAAAAATACTCTAAGGAGAATGATTAAACTATGATTTTTTTCTTGACAATGTAAGTATAAAGCAAATTAAAATATGATTAAAAATGAATGAGGAAAATATTGCCAAAGATAAAAATCGATACCTTCGTGTATAAAGAGTCTCTGGGTTCTACTGTCTGATCCCATTGCCTGGCAGAGCTGAGACCTCACAGAGTGGGCGGGAACTCTGAAAGGTAACTTTGCCAAATGGACTTTGTAGAGCCAAGAAAGTAGGCAGGAAGTGTGTTCTTCATTGGAAGGGGTAGGATTTTTGCTAGACGATAAAACTGAGAGAGCATAGAAGAGGATCATACTTGGGGGAAAAGGAAGATCAATAAGCTATTAAAAGTCACCACAAAAGGTCACATACGTGGGAGAAAAGCCAGAGGAAGATAGCTTTAGATTGTGAAGCCAAGGTAGTAGCTATATATATGTACTCTGTCTGCTTTAGCAAGATTCTCAATAGGAAAACTTAGGTTTAAAAAAATGGGGAGGGACAAACACACATAAACAAGTAAGCAAATAAAAACAAAATGAAAAGACAGAAAGAAACACATCTCCAAACACATAATTGAAATTACCATTTAAAAGAAGATTCAGACTCTACAGATATTTAACAAAACACATTGAGATAATGAGATCCTTTTATTAGTGCAATCATCTCTCTTGCTTCTGAGCCTTTCTCTGTGCCTATATTATTTTATATCATTATTTTAAAACACTTAAAAATTCAAAAATTATTATAAAAATTAGGAATTAATTTTTTATGAAGAACGAATAATTTATTAATAGAAGGCCTGCAAGCTTAAAAACTTGGGAAAGAAACCATTCCCATATCAAAGCCCTTCAGGCCTCAGCTTCAGTGTCATTTTTTAGCAGAGTCTGCCCTGGCCCCACCTAGACTAGTTAAGTGCCACTATCTTGTGCTGTTATAAAATGCTTCATATTCTTTGCCATATCACTTACTGAATTGGATATTCTGTGAGGATGAGGCCTATAGCTTGGTTTTAGAATGGCCAAAGTAATTTTACATGCATTCTTAGGAAGCCTTCAGCTTAGAAAAATTACTACAATATTTCCTAAATCTATCTAAATTATATTTTAATTTAATAAATTAAATAATAAAATAACTTCAAATGTTCCTTTATTTAAAATGCATTTAAAAATTAAAGTTCTTGAAGTGTAAAAGTGATACATCAAATATCAAATAAGTGGTTAAAGCACATCTTATATATCAAATATGATTTTACTAGTGCAGAGAAATATGTCACGACCTATGAAAATTTTTCTTTCTCGTCGCCTTTAACTTGAATTGTGTTATAGCTTTATTAGACAAGTAAAGACATAAGTGATGAATTTTACGGATGTGACTCTGATGTGTTCAGGTATTAAGGTTAAAGAAGAGCACGTGTTACCTGTCATAGTTTCCAGGTATAATGGCATATACCTGCTGGCCATGATGTGATTAATGTGATGGCTTCTCAGATAATTTGTTAGAAAGGGTAGCTGAATTGTTTTAACAGCATCTAGGAGCTCAGTCTCCCTAAAAGACAAGCCTCAAACTAGTTCTTCAGGAGGACAAAAGTGAGATGAAAGAATTGACTTCTCCTTTTTTCCTTTCCATCAGAGAACTCATGGTGAAAACTATCACCTTCTGGCCTTGAAGGAAACAATAAAATTGATCACACAGATCTTAAGTAAAAGACTGAGAGATTTAAGTTAACTATAAAAAAACACTGAAAGGAATTTGTATAATTTCTCTTCTAGAGGTCCTAAGAAAGTGGACAGATTTATATTTTTAAAATGTGCTTGGTAGTGTTTTAATAACATGCCAAGAAAATATATGTTCAGACCGCTATCTAACATTTTTGAGTACTTTGATTTTACTATTTTTTCATTCCAAATCTTTAAGGTTAAAAAGTATTTAAAAATACTTCTTAAGTACCTAGAATTTGTTTCAGTTGGGTACAACAGTAGACATGAAAAGAATTGTCATGAAGAAAGAGGTTTATGATTACAGGTCCCTTGAAACATGAAGAATGCCATACCATACAGGTTCACATAGGGAAGGACTAGGGATGCTCAGGAGGTGGAAGATGAAAAGAGAGATCATGGCCTAAAACCTTCAATGGAGTTTTGCAGGAAGGAATGGGTGAAGCATGGTAAGTATGTGTGCAGAGAAAGAAAGATAACTGTAATCAGTCTCCCTCCCATACCTGTAGCTAACTTCCAAGCAGAAGCAAACTCAGCACTTTTCCCCTTATGTAACCATGTGCCAGGTCTGGGTTCACGTGTACGGGCTCCCCTCATCTGGCAGTGTGCCACTATTGTTTTACCGGTGTATAAAAAGTTGCTTCTGCCATGAGGTGCGGTACCGTGCCCTTGGTGGAGAACTGCCACCCTGTGAGGTGGGCTGTGCCCTGGCTGGAGAACTGCTGCCCTGTGAGGCTGACATGAAGTGCCCTTGCTGGAATAAAGAGCTATGTCACAGTTACCTAGGGCTCCCTGCATTTTCTTCCAACTGTCGAGTCTTGTACCACTTATCCCAGAACCGTGAATTTGCAGCAATACGGTATGCTGAATAAGTTTAAGATTGGATAATTTGAATAATTGCAGTGGATACTGTAGGAGTAGTCCCTAGTTGTTTGGTCCCTGCCCCAGGGTGATTTACAGCAGGGGGAATATTGGCTTGTTGGGGGAGATTTTGATACAGGAGATAGTTGAAGGTGAGGGCTCTGTATTGGTTGGTTTGTATATCAAGGGCATACTTTCAGGGAAGTAGTTTGCTATCTCATGGAATTAACTAGTTCTGAAAGAGCAGCCCCTTCAGGATCAAATCCCCAAAGACCAGAACATCAAGAATACAGAAAATAAGAAAATATAGACAATGTGAGAAGAAATTAAAAAACATTTTCAAAAGTGGTATAGAAAATAACTAGTGAAAATCATTTTAATCTTCTATCTTTTGAAAATTATTGAAGATTTCCACTTAGGCAATTTATTTAGGATATCTATAACAAAGAAGAGTCAATTACCTAATTCAGAATATTAACATAATTTAGAATTTGTTTAATGTTTATATTAAGCAAGTTTTCATGTACCTGATATTCTGTATGCAAATGAGAGTCCTAGCAGTAATATCTCACTGTGAAATAATTTTTATATGAAGGTTTTAACTATTTTCTTTGGCTCTCCCTTACATCATTAGGCTGAATGGTAATCTTTTTTCTTACATTTTGGTGGGAGAGGCATTTTGTTAGAGAAATCGCTCCATGAAAACTCTCCAAGGGGGTAAAGTGGGATTCGGAGATGTGTTACCATCATTACTTAACCACAAAACTAACTACATGACTTGACATTCACTGAAACTATATCTCAGTTTTCTAATCTGTAAAATGAAATACAGTAATTTTATCTCTGACAACATGTTATGCTATTGTGTTATTGCCTAGCTCAGTCTTGAAGTTTTATATTTTTGCTCTGAGTTCCACATTTCAAGCTATCTGCCCAACTTGTTGTGTTTCTCTTATCTTTACCCAAGTTCATGGGTTGAGCCTCTAGCAGTCATTTTGAATAACACTACTCCATGCCTTAAAACCAGAGTACATTGGGCAGACAAGAGGTTGCTCCTCACATACAAACTGGCGCACGTCATTATCTTTTGCATGAAAGGACTACATGAAAAATCCCTTTGGCACTAAGTTTAATATTTAAACTTAGATCTGTAAGAATCTCTAATCCAATGTTAAAATTAAGCAGCATAATAAATTAGTAAGGAAAGAGAAAAAAGAAGGAGAATGAGAATGAGGAAGGCATAGTTGATAAAAGAGAGGTATGGAAGTATGAGAGATGGAGAGCCCTGGCTCATGATGGCTTCCTGGTTCCTCCATCTAGTCTTCTGAGGATAACGTGAATTTTCCACCTTGGTGTCAAAAAGATTCTTTTGCATTCTTCTAATTATGCACACCCCCGTACTTTGTGGTTATAAAACGAAGGTTCGTTTCTGTTGATCATAGCAAAGAAAGCCCTAACTAACATGGTCGGACACAGAAAGACTAAAACACTAGGAAAGGAGAGTGACTAGGATGGAAAAGGGATTTAAATCAAAATTACGTAAGAAAGGTTATAGGGCAAATAAATATTTATCCTAGAGATTAGAAGACTACAGGGATGGGAAGGTGTTCGAGCATTTGAAAACTTTATTTTCTCCAATTTTTGTTGGAAATTGTTCTATATCTTAGTATCATGTTATTTATTACAGCTGCATTGTACTTCAACACGTGGCTATATCATAGGTTATTTAGTCATCCCTATTAATAGAAATTTTAGTTGCTTTGGTTTTTATTCCATTATACATGTTCCCATTTACACATATGTACATAATTATTTAAGATAGGTAACTGCCAGATTACTAGGTCCACATTTTTTAGATAATAGAGATGGCCAATGTGGCAATGTTAATTAAACTCTCACCATCAGAATATTAGAGTGCTCTTTTCCTGCATCCTCAGAAACATTTGATAAGGTCTAATTTTATCATTTATGTTAATCAAATGGACAAAAATAACACATTATGATTTAATCCATATTATCTTTTTTTGTGTGTGTGAATTGACAATAAAGTTTGTCTACCTACTCCTCTATTTTTATTGAATGTGCACTCTGGAAATATTTTCTTTATCTATTTAACATATTTTATGCTTATTTTAAAAATTAATTTTAAGATATAATTGGTCATGCAGAAGTTCTAAATTTAGATGTAGTTAATTGCAAACATTTTTCTCCATAACTTTGCATTAAATGTTTTGTTTTTGAAGGATTTCCTGATATCAAGGACATACATAAATAAACATTTTTAGTTTAATATTTCTACATTCTTTTCAAAATTTTATATTTAGATATTTAATTCATAGAAAGTTAATTTTTCTGAGTAATATGATGATCTAATTTACTTTCCACAAATTAATAATAGCCAGGTTATCAAACATATTAGAATAGTTTATCTTTCTTACTGATATGCAATGTTGTTTTTATTATTTATTTAATTTAAACACACAACTATATTTTTCAACCTTTTGTTCAATTGATATATTTGTCTGATATTCACCAAACAAAAATATTTTTAAAATTTTATTATTTTATAGCTTTTTAAAATTTTGATAGAGCAAATCCTTTCTCATTTTTCTCTTCAAAACATTTTTGGTTCAGGTTCAGCATTTTTGTTTCTTACATTAAAGTTGGTAATGTTGATCTTTAAAAAAAATAGAGAGCCAGATATATCTCTAGCAAAATAAGTTTACTCAGGAACAACAAAGAATTGCAATTTAAGACTTGTAATCTAATAGCAAATCATGAGAAAGTCCAGAGAAACAAAAGAGAGAAACATTCTCTTATGGACTGAGAAAGGGCTATTGTAAACAAAGAGTCCAATGGAGGAAACTAAAATTTCTCATTGGCTGAGATACGGCAGTCTCTCATTGACTAAGCTATTACTGGGCGAGGAAGAATGTTTTGTTTCTCTTGCTGAGGTAGTAAGGTAGGGTCACTACCTGTTGAAGATTCAAGGTAGCTTTTTTTTTCTTTTGGCATCAGTAGTGAGCATTGAGTGACATGTGTAAGAGTTTTCTTATCTAGCCTCCTGACTCCATTTTACATAAGGTTTATGTTTATTAATTTTCACAGTTTTGTTTTTAAAAATATTCAAATTCATTGGGTTTGCATGGAGAATTTATGTCTTTAAATATTAAATATAGCAGAGTGGGTAAATGCTGTGCTTGCCTCCTTTCATGACCACGTACAAATTTACAACTAAACTACAAAACAACCATCATTGAGAATAGCTGGAAGTCTAGCTAAACAGAAGTCCTATAACTAATGATATACAGAAGAAGCCACCTCCAGACTGGTAGGAAGGACAAAGATGTGGAACAAGTGGTCCCAAACCCACGTGTGGCAGTTAAAAATCAGGAGGGCTATCTTGGCTATGGTGATCCCCCAGAGGAGTGAGGGGTCCCAGCCCCACAGCAGGCACCACAGCCCGGGGTTCCAGTTCTGGGAAGAGAAGTCTCCATAATTCATGGCTGTAAAAACCAGAGAAGATTGTGGTTGAGTGAGATAAAAGACTGCTGGAGTCCAGGCAGATCCTCTTAAGGGCCCATGCAGAAACTTACTGAAGGACTCACTTGCTCTGAGCTCCAGCACTGGGGCAGCAGCTTGAAAGGTACCAGGGACATATGAGGAGGAACCGAATTGTCTGGCATCAGGGTGAGAGCTGAAGGGGTAGTTTTCTCTCAGACAGAAATGCTGGCAGAAGCCACTGTTTCTTTGTTGAGACCCAACTCCTCCTGGTGTGCAGATATAGACAGCCTCCATATCTTGATCTCTATCAAACTGGGTAACACTTATCACCCTGCCCTGGTGATTGCTTGAGACCCTGCCCCTCCCAACTTGCAGGCTTACCCAAACCACTTCCAGTGGCTTTTCTATAAAGTCTAAACAACCTGCCTTGGTTCATGCTGTAAACTTTCCTAAAATCTCTCAAAGGTCCACAAACCCCAAATAAGCAGTATCTTGCCTCAGTGTTTCTTGTACAAAGAGCAACTCCAAGCCTGAGCCTAGTGACAGCTGACCTCAGTTTGAGGCTTGACCTCGCAGAGTACCTCCAAGGCCAGCATGAGTGGTAGCTATCTGTGCATTGCTTATTGTCTCATGCTGGTGGCTCCAAGCAGGACACAAGCTGTGGCTGAACTTGGCCTGCAGCAGGTCACCCCCCAGGTCCTGAGGGCAGCACATCCAGTGGCTGACTTAGACCAAGCCAGAGCACAACCAAGGGCCACATCCAAGGATGACTCAAAGGGCAGATTGGGCAGGCACCAGAGCCCTACTACAGTGAATCCTGCTCTATAGGGTCAGCCCCTGCACAACAGCTCCTCCACTGGTCATGGCCGGTCATCACAACTAATCAGCCTGAGGATCAATTCCTCTCATTGATGAGCAAATAGCAACCAAGGCTCAACTATAACAGGAGGTACCCTGTAATTCATACAAGGGATGTACCTGGAGCTCAGGTGACCAAGGAAAACAGTACCACTGGGACCCATGGCACTCCTACTATATAAGGCCACTCTACTAAGACCTGGAGACATAGCAGCCCTATCTAATACATGGAAACAAACACAAGTAGGCAGCCAAACATGAAGACAAAGAAACATGTCCCAAATGGAAGAACAGAACAAAGCTCCAGAAAAAGAACTAAACAAAATGGAGACAAGAAATTTACCAGATTTAAAATTTAAACACTGTTAAGAATCAGTCAGAAATTAACACAATAATTGAAACGAAGAATACATTAGAGGGAAACATCAATAAATTAGATAAAATAGAGGATCAAATCAATGATTTAGAAGATAGCAGGTAGCAGAAAACAATCAGATAGAAGGTAGCAGAAAACACTCACTCAGAACAGCAACAACAAAAAAAAATCCAAAAAAGTGAGGATAGCTTAAGGAGCCAGTAACACATCTAGTATAGCAACATTTGCATCATAGAAGTACCAGAAGGAGAAGAGAGAGCAAGGAATTAAAAACCTATTTGAAGAAACAATGATGGAAAACTTCCTTAACCTTGTGAAGGAAATAGATATACAAGCTCAGGGAGTACAGACAGTCTCAAATAAGATGAACCCATAAAAGCCCACATCAAGACACATCATAATTAAAATGCCAAGGTTAAAGTACAGAGAGAATCTCAAAAGTAGCAAGAGAAAGTGGTTAGTTACATAAAGGGAACACCCATAAGACTTTAGCTGATTTCTCAACAGAAACTTTGTAGGCCAGAGGGGATTGGCACAAACTATTCAAAGTGATGAAAAGCAAGGACCTACAATCAAGATTACTCTTATCTAGCAAAGCCATTATTCAGAATAGAAGGACAGATAAAGAGCTTCCGAGACAAAAAAAAAAAAAAAAAAAAAAAAAAAGCTACTGTTTTGGAGCTCATCAACACCAATCCAGAATTACAGGGCATTGTAAAGGGACTTCTTTCAGAAGGAGAAGGAAAAAAAAGATCATAAATATGAATAATAAAATGGCAATAACTACGTATCTATCAACAATTACTTTAAAGGCAAATCAATTAAATGCTTCAGTTAAAAGTTATAGGGTATCTGAATGGATAAAAATACAAGCCCTTACATATACTGCCTACAAGATACTTACTTCAGATCAAAAGACACACACAGACTGAAGATAAAGGGTTGGAAAAAGATATTTTATGAAAAAAAAATGCTGAGGTAGTACTATTTGTATCAGACAAAATAGACCTTAAAACAAAGGCTATAACTAAGGAAAACAGTATGGAGGTTCCTCAAAAAAAACTAAGAATTGATCTACCATATGATCCAGCAATCCTTCTACTGGGTATTTATCTTAAAGACTTGAAAACCCATATCCAAAAAGATATTTTCACACTGATTTTCATAGCAGAATTATTCACAGTGGCCAGGACATGGAAGCAACCAAAGTGTCCTACGATAGATGATTGGCTAAATAAGTTGTGGTACATATGTACAATGGAATATTACTCAGCCATAAGAAGAGATGAAATACTGCCATTTATGACGACATGGATGGACCTCAAGATAATCATGCTAAGTGAAATAAGCCAGACTGAAAAAGCTGAAAATCATATTATACCACTTATATGTGGGATATAAACCTAAAAGCAACAATTGAGCAAGACAAAAAAGACTCAGGGACATGGACAATGGAGTAGTGGTTACCAAAGGGTAGGGCATAGGGGAGGAGGGAAGAGGTAGATACGGAGAGGTCGATGGGATAAGGGAATCAAATATAGGGGAATAGTGGGAGGGTAAAGTGGGTAAAGGGGATCAAACATGTGGTAGCTGAAGGAAACTGGACTTTGGGTGATAATCACACAATAGAATATATAGATGTCAAATTATAATGTACAACTGAAAATTATATGATTGTATTAACCAATGAAACCCCAATAAACTTAATAAAAAAATAAATGTCAAAAAAAAAAAAGGCTATAATAAGAGACAAAGAAGGACCCAGCAATCTCACTTCTGTGTATTTATTTGAAGAAACCCAAAACACTACTTCAAAGGGACATGTGAATTCCTATGTTCATTGAAGCATTATTAACAATAGTCAAAATATGTAGGCAACCTAAGTGCCTATCAGTAGATAAATGGATAAAGAAGAGGTGGTACATATATGCAAAAGAATATTATTTGGTTATAAAAAAAAAATGAAATCTTGCCATCTGAAACAACATGATGGACTAGAGGGCATTATGCTGAGTGGAGTAAGTCAGTGAGAGAAAGAAAAATACCATACGATTTTACTTACATGTGGAATCTATAACAACAAAATAAACAAACCAAACAGAAACAAATTCGTAGATACAGAAAAAATTTTGATGGTTACCAGATGAGATGGGGGTTGAGGAGATGGGTGAAAAAGGAGAAGAAAATAAGAAGTATAACTTAGTAATTATAAAATAGTCATGGGGATATAAATTATAACATAAGGAATATAATCAATAGTACTGTAATAACTATGTATGGTATCAAATGTGTACTAGATTTATCAGGGTGATTACTTCATAAATTATATATATGCCTAATACTTATGTTGTACACCTGAAGCTAATATAATAGTGTATGCCAACTGTAATAAAAAAATTTAAAAAATTAAAGAAAAACTAAATAAATACAAAAATAAAATATTTAATATTTCAATGATCTGTATCTCCATTTATTTTATACTTTTCAAATATCCTTCAATTGAGTTTTATATTCTTATCAAATCTTTCTTTTTAGATGTTTTACTTGAGCTTTTTTTAAAAAAATATTTTTGTTGCTATTTTTGATGGATTTCTTTAAAATAATATATTTATTCATTTTTTATTACTATTGATATATTGAAAACAATCATTTTTTCTACTATTTATGCCTGTGTAGATTTTGTTTTTATTTTTGTTATCATTTAATTGCATTGGCACATGTCATAGTGGTATATGCCATTTCTTTGAAGATTACCGAATTTAGAATAGAATCTTTAGTACCTCTTTTACTTAGCTTTTAATCTTAACAGCATTTCTAAAACTCAACATAGGCCACATATATTTTTGTTCTCTGGAACAGTTTACATAATACAAGATATATCTGTTTCTGGAGGTTTGGTAGAACTTGCCAGTAATAACTTGCATTTTCATACATTGTTTTGAGAGAGTTTATTGGTGTGCTTTAGTTTCCACAGTGCGTACTTTGCTTATTTTTCATGAGAAAAAATTTGTACTTTCCTAAAAAAATAAATTTTTGATAGGATTTCAAATTTATCATTGTAATATTGTACATGATACTTAAATTTAAAAAAGATCTTTGATATAGTTAGGTCTCCCTTATAATTCTCAAATTGTTGTTAGAGGAGGTCATCAGTTGACCCATGAGCTAGACCCAGGCAACTGAAGACTTCTTACCCCTTTCCCTGTTCTTAGAATATATGTTCTCCCCACCATTTCTACATTGGGAGCCATTTTCAAAGACTCAGTTCCTGAGTGAGAAATGTGTTCTCGAGACCATATGGAGGATATGTATGACTGAACCCAGTTAAAGCATCTATATAAATTTTAAGAGTCCAGCAGGCAGATGTGGACATCCACTCATCTTGCAGTCATCCAATGCAAATCTTGTATAAAGGTAAATTCCCTTGCTTATTAAACCTGCCACTTACTAATCTGGAGTAGTCTGCCTCTTTCTTTGGTCTCTCCTTGTCCTTCATGTATGGGGGCTAATTTGCAAAACAACAATGATTTATCTGTTTCATCTTTTTTTTCATAATCAAATTTGCTGAAGGTTTATCTATATTCTCTAGTGGTATACTAGAGTCAGTTTGTATTCTAGGATGCTAAGACCATGTTTCTCTGTTTTTCTCTCTTCCATTTTCTCTCCTTACCCCATTTCTTTTCACCTCTCTCACCTTCATTTTATCCTCTTCCTTATTTTTTTCCTCCTTTCTGTGTAAGAGTATGGGACTTAATGGGCTCAATAACTTCCAAAATGTTCCCCTAGTCTCATTTTGAAATATTTCTAGCAGTATTAGGATTAAATATATAGTATACTAAAAGTAATAAGTGTAAAATTTTCTTTGTGGTTTATGAAACTTTTTTTTTTCAAAAAGTTGTGTTGTAAGTTTTTTGATTTGTTTCAACTGATCACTATAATAGGAATTTTTAGTTTAATTATCCTACATCTTCCATTATTTTCTCTCTTACTGATTATTTTCATTTACTTCAAAGAAATGGCTTTTTGTATTTCAGGAACTCTAGTCAATATTGTTCTATTTTTACTGTTGAAATTTAAGCCACAAAGTAGTTTAGTTAGGACTAAACTGTCTTTGCTAGCACTAACACAATATTTTTTGTTATTAATTCCAGATGTCTTTTTTCTATTCTAAATATTAAAATAATAATTTATTTAGAAGCAATAATAAATATCAGAGAAAATGCATTGATAAAAGCCCACCTCTGAAACATATGTTAACATGTTAAAACATAACTGAAACACCCAAATCAACAAACATTTGGATAAATCATTTTTCTTCTTCCTTTACTATACATCTTAAGTGAAAATTCTTGAAAATATGCTGAACATTTTTCAGTTTCTACTTTTTAAATTTATGTGACAAAGAAAAGATGTGATTTATTGTTTATAAATTATTATAGTGATGCAGTATTCGAGACTCAACATTTATAGGCTTTCAATGCTTTCATAATTAAATATATTCATCTCCTAAAATTGTTAGCATTATACACATTTAGTAAGGGGTAATAGAGTTTTTTTTTAACTTTCCAAGAGCAAAGGAGATTATTTAATATGATAATGAAATCTTCAAAATAGATTTCACAGAGTTAAGTATGTGTATAGGTTGAGATAACATTCCAGTTTCATTTCAACTTTTAAGTATCTTAGAAAAGAACTATTAATTTCACACAATCTCATAAAATTACACTTCTTGTGAAAAGCTTTTTCTTTTTTTGGTTAAATACTTTCTAAAAAATGTTTTAAAACATTTAACCCTAAGTTTGCTTCATATGTATCAGCACATTGATTCCTAACACTTTAAAATTTCTTCTTATTACATTTTCATAATACAATTCTAACATGTCTTTTACTGAATACTAAAGTAACTGGAAGGACATTCAAGAAATAAGGCTAAACGTGTTAGTCAAAAGCATTCTTTCTGGAATCACGATTAATTTATCTGCTTTTCTCTTCAATGATATTGTCCAAATCTGTAACTGCTTTTTATGTCAAAGGAGATGGTTCTCATAAACTCTATGCAGGTTGTGGTAATATTTTCAGTTGGAGATTTTAGAGTCACACACTGGTTGTCAGAACCTTTCAACTCTGGACTCTCTGAGGAGGTTCAATGTTTCTTGTTATCCCACATGATCCAAACACCATAAAATGAAAATAACAACTAAATGGTAATTTCCATGTTATTGTAAAAAGTTCTGGTAAGATATTCCCCTTGTTTAGACCAAGAAAAGTTAACAAAAAAGATAGAGACCAAATGAACTTGTATAAATGGGAGAAAAGTAAATATATAATAACAAGGATTGATAATAATCAGAAATGGCTAGAAAAAGAGATGCTTTTCCTGAATAAGTTAAAGAATGAGAAAATAGGCATCTTGTTACCAACCCAGTTATTCTTGATATTTAGAAGACTAGTCCACAATTCTTAGAATTTTCTGTTGGTCACCATCAGAATTATATCCTCAGCTTGAAAAATGCCGAGGCCTGTGTCATATCTCCTTTGGGGAAGTAAGCAATAAAACAGTATATTAGAGCTGTTTAAAATTTTGCTGAAGAGAAATTGTTATATTGACAAAATAATAAAACATAAAATATAACACAGATAATATAATACTAGAATATTTCAGAACCACATTGACTACATTATAATGGCAAATATGAAGGGTACCTTACATTGAATCAAGTATCCAAAGGAATTGTTTCTTCATCTTGTTTCTGCACCATTTCACTCTTTTAGACTGAACAATGTTGCCTTAGCAACGGAAGAAAAATATATGTTGAATACATGTGTTGTTTATCCTGCATCATTTCAAAGTACAATTTGGTTGTGCTGGCATGTAAAGTGATCCTTAATTTAATGAATACACACAGTTTTCACAGACTTGCTGTAAAAAGATCTATTTAAATTGGCTTTCAAGATTCTAGATTGTTAGGTGTGGAAAATAAATATCCATTGTTAACAGAATATATTAACATAATAACTGCTTGATTAAAATTTAGATGTTTATATAATGAAATCTGACCCACAAAGATAGCAAAACAACACTTATTTTCCACATTCAGCCAACAATATCAATAAAACATTTAAGGAGATATATTAGCATATATTTAGTTACTTTAATTATGTATCAAGCTTCATGCCATGTACTTCAGTGACCCAATTAATATAATAGCTCTGTTCTTCTTTAGAGCTAAGTAGACCTAATCATGTAAAGTCAATTTAAAATTAAAGGTGCACTTCACTCTAAGTGAATCTGATTATAAGAAAACTTGATCTAATCTAATATGTTTATCTTACAGGGGAAAGAGGGAGAAGCAGAACAGTATGCCAGGTACTACATCAAGAGCTTTACCTAAATGAATTCATTGCCTAACTATCCCTGGAGATGTGGATTATATGTATGTTATCTACCACTTTAAAGAAAGGAAAGAGAGACTCAAAGAGATGACATAATTTTCTCAAGATTATGACTTTATATATGGAATTGCTTGTTATTTAACCCTGAGGCCTCTGCCTCACCTTCATTGTTTCCAGCATATTGTGCTCTTTTCTTGCATCTATTTTGATAAGCTTTGTCTTTTAGATGAATTATCTAGTTCATTTATATCAATTGTAATTTCAGATATATTTTATTTTAAATGTATTACACTACTGTTTGTTTTCTATTTGTTTCACTCGTTTGATGTTTTCTCCTCTTTTCTTGACTTCATTTCTTTGGTCTTTTTATTATTCTAATCTTTTGCTTTTATTAACCTTAGAAGTTCTGTACACTTTTTACTATTTCCTTAGTTGTTACTTTAAAAATTGCAACGTTCATCCTTTACTTATCAAAGTTTAATATATTTTGTTATTTTGTTATTTTTTCCACTTCCAGAAAATATATCTGTTTGTCTTGTTTGTTAGTTCTGAAGTTTCTCAGTCAAGGTGTCTTGTTTGCTCATAGGCCTGATTATTTTTTATTGCATGCAAGATATTATATTTGAAAAAAATATTTATTAAAATCCTTGAGGCCTAGAGTGGTGCTATCTTTCTCCAAAGAAGGCTCTTGTTGTTTCTGCCTGCTATCCATAGTCACCAGGTTGCCTGGGAGTTTCCTGAATCCCATTTTAATGAGTGAATAATTTAAAGTTAGGATGCAAAGTTAGACCTGGTAGAGACCTATTTTGTAATCTTTTAGCCTCTTACCATGCACAAGAGTTTAGAAACAAACTTCTCCTCTATTTTGGACTCACATTTGTCTCCCTTATCCCAAGAACCTGCTCAGTCTTTCAGCCTCCTTAATACCCTACTGTCACTAGAATAACTAAAATTCAAGAGAAAGCGGTTTTGGATGCCTGATTCACATCTCTGGATTTCTATCATCTCCCAAATCTTGGCCTAATAATTTCGCATGACTTTGTGAGCTCTCCATTTCCTGAAAGTGTATGTGCATACTTAAATTTTTTTTTTTTTTTAGTTAACCTCCCTGGAAAAGTCTGTCTGAATAATCTAGGTCATGAGTACAGGAGGTCTCTTTTGTAATTCAAATATGATTACAAGTTTAAAGAAAGACTTTTTTGCTTTTCAGTTGCTTGGAAGCACAACTAGTAAACAAATGTAGTTATAATTTAGATACCTTTTCTCTGAAATTGTATATTTTTAATAGGGTAAAAAAGAAGTGCCGAACAACTGGCCAACTTCAGAAAATACTACTAAAAACAGATTCTGGTTCTGAAATGTATGTAAACATTTAAAAATATGGTTTTATAAGCAAGCTAGTTAGAAGAAAGAGTTTAAAGGTGATTAATACATATACTAATTGGCTGTGAGGATTTTGGATTTTATTCTCAAAAATGGAAAACCTTGACAAATTTTAAGCAGCAGTGATAAGAACTAATATATATTTAAAAATGAAAAAGTACTGTCTTCTATGGGGAAGATTCATGGCAGGGGGAAATGAAGGAGGCAAGATTGAATGATGGAGATGAGTCAGATTTATAGAAGTCCTGATGAGAGAGGATAGTGGTCTAGACTAGGCTGTGGCAGTGGCTGTAGATAGGAGTGAACATATTTGAGATGCCTTTTTTTTTTTATGAGGAAATACATTAGGGTATTTCATTTTTTTCATGCTTCTCCTTGAAATACTTTTCTCCATTCTTGGATGGTAATATTTTTCCTACTTTTCAACACCTTTTAAGTTCATTTCCAAAACTGAAAAGCTGAGGTAGTTAATTACTTCTCATTCTGAATACACACAGCTTTTTTTCAATAGTGCATTATAGAACTTTCTGTGCAGTTTTCCTTTATTATATTTATGTTCTTCACTATAAAGAAGCTGCTTGAGGACATTGTCCGTAGCTTTATAGTTTTAGTCAGTGCTGTTTGGCAAAATGGCTAGCACAAAATTAGGTGCTCAGTAAATGTCCTTTAAATGAAAACTTGTTTGTGTTTTTATAACTATTTTACTATTTTGACTGCTGTCCCTTTTAACAGCCTATTCATGGGGCTTATCTCTTTTTGGAAGAATGGAATATTTTATATAAGCCGTGCATTGCAAATTTATATTTAGAAACATGCTTGTCTTATGTTACATTTTTATTAAAAAGTGAATAATGAAATAGATATATTGAAATAGATAAATTGAAAGTGAGTGTTAAAGAAGGGGAGAAAATGGCATAGATGATAGTAGTTTTGTTCAAATGCTCTTCTGACCACATCTGCTCTTCTGTCAAAGTTGTGATGGAAACATGGAGCAAACAGCAAACTGAGTTGCCTGGGGTCTAGATGAACAGAAGCCTTCTAACTAGGAAGAGAAATAAGAAATCAGGAGGTAGGAGGGAGCAAAGATGCAAGGCTGCCTGGTCTGGGAGGCTGAGTCGGACAGAGGCTATGGCAGCTCCAGACGCCTCCTAAAGGAGCCATGTATATGACCAGAATGGACTCATTTGCTCTGAGCACCAGTGCCCAGTTGGCTGCTTGGGCGGGGGTTGGAAGGCACCAGGGACTTATAGGACACTATGTTGTCAGAGCCAGGGATGGAGGTGAGTCTTTCTCCCTGGCAAAAGTGCTGATGGTATCCATTGTTCCTCTGTTGAGACCTCCCCTCTCCCAGTGTGTGTATATAACATGCTACAGCTGTGACAGAGGTCACTCTGCCCGGAGGAGCCCCTGAAACTCTGCCTCTACCAATTTGCGGCCCCACCCAAGCCACATCCAGTTGTGTCCTTGATGAGTCCAGGCAACTTGTTGAGCAATCTCTAAGACCCACACTGGTGGCAGCTACCTCAGTTTCAGGCATGGCTTCTTGAGGCAACTATAAGTACAACATCTGTGGATTGCTTGCTAAATCTTATCAGGTGGCCCCAGAGGGGCACAGGCTTGGGCTAAACTTGGCCTGCTGATGAATCTCTTTCAGGACTGTGCCACTGAGAGATTTTGGAGCTTTGTTTAGTATGTAGAAACTGATACAGAAAGGTAGCCAAAATGGAGAGACAAAGAAGTAGAAATCATATGAGAGAACAGAATAGAGATTCAGAAATAATGGAGTCAAGCAATCTAACAGATGCAGAGTTCAAAACATTGGTTATAAAGATGCTCAATGAATTTAGGGGAAGTGTAGATGAACTCAGTGAGAACTTTAACAAAGAGATAAAAAACATAAAAATGGAAATGAAAATTATAAAAGGGAACCAGTAAGAAATAAAGAATACATTATCTGAGACGAAGAGTATATTAGAAGGAATTAACAGAGTGGATGGAGAAAAGGATCGAACCACCAATATAGAGGATGGGAAAGCCAAAGACACCCAATCAGAATGGGAAGATAAAAGAAGCCAAGAAGATAATAATAATTTAAGGTGTCTTTGGGACAAAATTAAGTGTAAAAACTTCTGTGTAATAGGGTTACCTGAAGGAAGAGAGGGAGAACAAAAAAATTGAAAAGCTATTTGAAGAAATGATGGAAATTTTCCCTAACCTGGTGAAGGAAATAAATATACAACCCCAAGACGCTCAGAGAGTCCCAAGAAAGAGGAACCCAAAGAGGCCACAGCAAGACATATCATAATTAAAATACCAAAGGTTAAAAACAAAGAGAGAATCTTAAAAGCAGCAAAAGAAAAGCAGTATCCATAAGACTGGCAGCTGATTTCTCAAAAGACTTTGCAGGACTAAAGGGCTTGGCACAAAATATTCAAAGTGGTGAAAACTCATGATCTACAACCAAAAATACTTTATCCGGCAAAGCTATCATTTAGAGTCAAAGGACAGATAAAAAGCTTCCCAGACCAAAAAACAAAAACAAAAACAAAAACAAAAAACAAAAACAAACGAAAGGAATTCATCACTGTCAAGCCACTGTTATAGGAAATGTCAGAGGAACTTATTTAAGAAGAAAAAACATGTATCAAAATCATGAATAAAAAATGATAATGATTACATATCTATCAACAAGTATCTCAAATGAAAAAGAATTAAGTGTTCCAACCAAAGGATAGAGAAACTGAATGGATAAGAAAACAAGACCCCTACATAGGCTGCTTACTAGAGACTCTCTTCAGATTAAAACACACACAGACTAAAAGGAAGGAAGGAAGGGGATGGAAAAATAAATTGCCTTGATGGTCCTAGAGGGTATTGCACTGAATGAATTAGGTCAGATAGAGAAACACAAATACCACATAATTTCACATATTTGTGTAATCTAAAGAACAAAATAAAGTTTTTAGGAGCTATGTGAGTATGGTCCACCAGTGGATGATATTTGGATCTGTTCTTCTGTATAGGTTTATTGTATGTTTATAGGGCTGAGGAAATTCCCACTACTTTGTAACTGGATCAAGAGAATAATTTTAGTTTGTTTTCAATTGTGTTTGAAAACATTTATATTTGAGGGCTTATCAACATTTTGTGCCTTTATTCTGACTTTGCTATGCTAATGAAACATTTTAAAGTCAAAATCAGAATTTATCTTCTGAAAGAGCTCACCTTCCTTGTAATTAGTGTGATGTTTTGCTATTTTTATTTCAAAACATTGTTACTGGTTAAAATTGTCAAGACTATAATTATTTTGTCTTTAGGTAGTGATATAATGATCAGTCTCCTCTAATAACTCTTACTGATATTGACTTCCCCACATTCAGAGTACAAGTTTTTAGATGTCAGCAGACATCACTACCATAAACCAACTCTTGTCAGACTATATCTGGGGGTTGGGTTAAGATATCCAGGAGACCTTTAGTATAGAAAGATAACTCTGTGAAAGCAGATTGCTAAGTCAAGTCCTGGCTATGAAGAATTAATTATGTAAGATTGACTATGATTTATATAAGGAAAATTTAATTATAGTTAATGTTATATTTTCTGATGGGCATATTATGAAGTGATTTTCTTTCTCCTTGGCTTATTTCTAATCCTCAGTTTAACAGGCCACACCTGCACAAACTGAAATGAAAGTGTCTTTGAATGGTGTCTTGTCCCAACCAACTATAAATACAGCCTTTATGTATTATTCAATGATTGAAAATATAGGATCTCTTTCATAATGCTTTTTTTTAATTTCAAGTAAGACAAAATAAGACAAATAAATTATATCTTACAATGAATAAATGTTTACTTTTTTTCCTTTTTTTCACTCTAGGACAGAAAATGCTTTGAATTTGTAGAAACCTCGTTTATTTGATAACTGTGAAAGTAACTTTTGGTGATGCATACTTTATAAAGCCTTCAATTCACCCTCTTTGGGTTTCCATAAAATCTGCAAAAATGTAACTTTGTTCCAGATTTTTTTTGTAGCTGGCATCATATCTTAGTCTTTTTTTTTTCTTTTCTTTCTTTCTTTTTTTCTTTTTTTTTTTAGAATTAGACTAACTCAGGTGGCAAGTTTTATATGAGGTGACAGTTTGGCTTCAGTCTTATTCATGACTTTGATCTTGCATTCTTCCTTTTAAAATAGTATAGTTCATTTGGAATCTGACTCAAGTATTCTACAAACCATTTTTCTTTATTTCAATTTCAAATTTCATTTTTTGGGGGAGGATATAAGGTAGTTTTAAACCTAATTTAGTTTTTATTTATTTCATCCATCAAAGAAGCAAGTCAGTTTTTGTTGGTTTGTTTTGTTTTGTTTCTGGTGGAAATGAGTCAGCATTTCCTGTTAAGAAAAAGTCAGCATTATTGATCAATTTACTTTTACACACAAATAATTTAAAGCTGGAAGAATAATACTGTGAATAGGAAAAAATTTGAATTGTCATAATTTTTATAAGAACAATGACCTACCTTATATTGAATAATGTTGGATTTAATTTTTAAAGTTGAAATGCTAAATATAAAATGATTCAGATAGTATAAAACTCAGCAGATTAAAAATGCCTGGAATTGAAAATATGCCAAATAATAAGAATTAGTTATTATTTGTTTCAATTCTCTTCTGCTCTAAAGTATTCTTTTCATAATCCCCTAATCACAATATCATTCCACCATAATCTCATTTTCATTGAATGCCATTTTTGACCTTTTTACCATTTACTGTGAGAATGTTTGTGGTTACAGTGTTTACACTGATATAACTTTCCGTACCTGAGCTTACCCCCTCAGTTTGCCATAGGATATCTCACTTCTATTATTATTTTTGCATCTGTCTAGTACATTGATAGTCTTTGAAAACAAATGACATCATTTTATTTATAGCATTCTGTTTTTAGTAGTTTGATTCCAAAAATGTCAAACCCTAGAAAATGTAACATTCCTACATGTGATGTTAAATGAATGCTGGCAGCAAGCTGTGCTTTTTTTTTTTTTCCTAAATGAGAAAAGGGTTAAAGATGTCTTGGGAATGATTTAAATTTATAAGTTTTTACCAAGACGACTTAAACCCATGGTCAACTTTCACACTGGAAGAGGTAATTTAGTGGTAAATGTCTATACTCTGACCTTGGTCTACTTTAGACTAGGATTAGGGGCTTAACTCCACTCACTAAACCTTACTTTCTGGGTTCTGCCTTCAAAGTTGGAGGTCAAACTGACACACTTCTGGTTTCCACAGTTTATTTCTGAATCTTAGATGTGTACCTTGTTGTTTTGACTCTGAGAAGTTTTGTTAAACAAAAAGCTTTGAGACTAAAAATTGTCCTGAAAGAAATAGTTTATCGAGCCATAGAGTAAGAATCAGGTTCTGGGGCATGCAGTCTAAACCACTAGCTATAGGGCTAGATGGAGAACAGAAACCTGTATAGTGTCCTGAGATTGGCAGGGCTCTTATATACAATGAGTTTGGTGAATAAAGATGTAAGTTGCTTTGAAAGAATTTATATCAGGTGGTGAGGAGAAGGTGAAGTAGGAAAAGGTTTGAGATAGGCAAATAGTCTGTATGGAAGAAGTATTTGATTCTTCTGGATTGGTTGTGGGCAACAGTTATGAATGTTCATGCATAGGCAGGAAGAAGTGGTGTCTGGTGGTTGGCAGTTCTTTCAAAATAATTGCTGAAATAGCTACCTGGAGTTGATTCAAAGTTTTAGCATTCATTCAGGAATGTGAGCAGTATTTTCATAAAATTCAATGTATTGGGGGTAATACTGGTTAATATCATTATACGACTGCAATCTTAAATTCTCTGTCATTTAAATTGCAGTCTTCCATGACACTGAGTTTGGTTTCTGGAGACCTTTCATTTTCTTACTGGGCTCCCATCTTAGTTTGGTTGTTCATAGTATTGAACGGATTGTTTCTTTGTCTGAACATTTGAGGTAGTGAACTCTTTTCTTGTTCAGATATATATTTTTTTGCTATCAACTATTCAGCAGATTGATAGGTAGGGCATTTTCTTATATAGATGGTGTTATAGCATGTTTCTGTTTTCTCTTTTCTACAGTATTTGCCCCTCTGAAATCTCTGAGAAGAGGCATTGTTTCAGTTAAAAAAAATGCCATTTACCTACTGGGACTGTGGGTGTCCTCTCTGTGACTAGCTCACCTTGGGTATGTGGTATCACCACTGTGGTGGGGGAACATGGTAGGTGATGGAGAGTCATTTTGTGAGCTTTCAGCGCTACTTCATTTTTACTAATGGCCACTGGCCAACTGTTTTTTTTTTTAACTTTTTAAAAATTAAGTTTATTGGGGTAACATTAGTTAATACAATTATATAATGTTCAGGTGTACATTATAATTTGACATCTGTATATTCTATTGGGTGTTTACCACCCAAAGTCCAGTTTCCTTAAACTACCATATATTTGATCCCTTTTACCCACTTCACCCTTCCCATATCCCCCTATAATTGACACCCTTTACCCTGCCTACCCCTTCCCTCCTCCCCCATCTCCCTACCCTGTGGTAACCACTAGTCCATTGTCTATGTTGATGAGTCTCTATTTGTCCTTTTCATTTGATGCTTTTAGGTTTATATCCCACGTATAAGTGATACATGATTTTCAACTTTTTCAGTCTAGCTTATTTTGCTTAGCATGATTATCTCGAGGTCCATCCATGTTGTCGCAAATGGCAGTATTTCATCTCTTCTTATGCCTGAGTAATATTCCATTGTATATATGTGCCTCAGCTTCTTTAGCCAATCAACTATCGTAGGACACTTTGGTTGCTTCCATGTCCTGGCTACTGTGAATAATGCTGCTATGAAAATTTGTGTGCAAATATCTTTTTGGATATGGGTTTTCAAGTCTTTGGGGTAAATATCCAGTAGAGGGATTGCTGGATCACATGGTAGATCTATTCTTAGTTTTTTTGAGGAACCTCCATACTGGTTTCCATAGTGGCTGTGCCAATTTACAGTCTCACCAGCAATGTATGAAGGTTCCTTTTTCTCTGCATCCTCTCCAACATTTGTTATAACTTGTCCTGTTGATTATAGCAATTCTAACAGGTGAGATGGTGACTCATTGTGGTTTCGATTTGCATTTCCATAATAGCTAGCGATGTTGATCATATTTTCATATATTTGTTGGCCATTTGTATGTCCTCTAGGGAGAAGTGTCTGTTCAGGTCCTCTGCCCATTTTTTGATTGGATCATTTGTTTTTTGTTGTTATTGAGTCGTATGAGTTCTTTGTATATTTTGAATATTAGGCCTTTATCAGAGGTGTTGCTTACAAATATATTTTCCCATTCAGATGGTTGTCTCTTTACCTTGTCGATGGTTTCTTTTGCTGAACAGAAGCGTTTTAGTTTGATATAGTCCCATTCATTTATTTTTGCTGTAAGTTCCCTGGCCTTTGAGGTCAAATTCATAAAATCCTCTTTAAGTCCAAGGTCCTTGAGTTTAGTTCCTATGTTTTCTTCTATGCATTTTATTGATTCAAATTTTATATGGGTCCTTAATCCATTTTGAGATAATTTCAGTGTATGGTGATAAACAACAGTCTAGTTTCATTCTTTTGCAGGTGGCCTTCCAGTTTTTCTAGCACCATTTATTGAAGAGGCTTTTCTTTCTCCATTGTATGTTTTTGGATATTTTTGCCAAAAATTATTTGCTCATATAAATATGGGTTTACTGGATTCTTGATTCTGTTCCACTGGTCCATGTGTCTGTTTTTCTGCCAATACCATGCTGTATTGATTATTGATGCTTTGTAGTATAATTTGAAGTAAGTCAGAGTGATGACTCCAGGCTCATTCTTTTTTCTCAGGATAGCTTTGGCAATTCAGGTTCTTTCATGCTTCCATACAAATCTGATGACTTTTTTGTTCTATTTCTTTAAAAAATGCCAATGGGATTTTGATGGGGATTGCATTAAATCTGTATAATGCTTTAGGTAATAAGGTCATTTTAACTATGTTGATTCTTCCAATCCAAGAACACAAAATATCTTTCTATTAATTATATCTTCTTTGATTCCTTTTAATAGGGTCTATAAGTTTTCATTATATAGGTCCTTCACATGTTTTGTTAGATTTATTCCTAGATATTTTATTCTTTTTGTTGCAATTACAAAAGGAATTATTTTTCCAATTCTTTTTCTGACAATTCATTATTAAAGTATTAGAACGCTATGGATTTTAAGCATTGATTTTTTACCAGAGATTTCATTGTATTTGCTTATTATTTCTAGTCTTGTTGTGGAGGCTTAGGGTTTTTCTATATAGAGAATCACATCATCTGCAAATAGTGAAAGTTTGACTTCTTCATTTCTTATTTAAATGCCTTTTATATCTTTCTTTTGTCTGATTATGCTTGCTAGGACCTCCAATGTTATATTGAATAGCAGTGGCGATAGTGGACAGTCTTGCCCTGTTCCTGAGATTAGAGGGAAGGTTTTTAGTTTTTCACCATTAAGTATAATGTTGGCTGAGGGTTTGTCATATATGGCCTTTATTATGTTAAGGTATTTTCTTTTTATACAGATTTTGTTAAGTGTTTTAATTATAAATGGATGCTATATCTTGTCGAAGGCTTTTTCCACATCTATTGATATGATCATATGATTCTTATTTTTTAATTTGTTTATGTAGTCTATCACATTAATTGATTTGCATATGTTGAACCAGCACTGTGCCCCTGGGATGAAGCTTAATCGATTGTAGTGCATAATCTTTTTAATATGTTGCTGCATTTGGTTCGCTAGTATCTTATTTAGGATTTTTGCATCTATGTTCATGAGAGATATTAGTCTGTACTTTTTTTGTTTTGTGTTATCTTTACCAGCTTTTGATAGCAGAATAATACTGGCCTCATAAAATGAGTTGGAAAGTGTTGCCTCCTCTTCGATTTTTTGGAATATTTTGAGAAGAATAGGCATTAAATCTTCTGGGAATGTTTGGTAGAATTCACTGGTGAAGTCATCTGGTCCTGGACTTTTACTTTTCGATAGCTTTTTGATGATTGTTTCAATTTCAATACTGCTGATCTATCTATTAAGATTTTCCAGTTTTTCTTGATTCAGTCTAGGAAGATTGTATTTTTCTAAGTACTGGTTCATTTATTCTAGGTTATTAAATTTGGTTTTATATACTTTTTGATAGTATTCTTGCATGATCCTTCGTATTTCTGTGATGTCATTCGTAATTTCCTCTCTTTCATCCCTGATTTTGTTTATTTGTGCTCTTTCTCTTTTTTTCTTTACTGAGTCTAGCCAGGGGCTTTTCAATTTTGTTAATATTCTCAAAGAACCAGCTCATTGTTGCATTTATTTTTTCTATTGTTTTTTTTTTTCAATTTCATTCATTTCTGCTCTAATTTTGATTATTTCTTTTCTCCTGCTGATGTTAGGCTTCATTTGTACTTCCTTTTCTAGTTTTTTAGATGAAGTATTAAGTTGTTTATTTAGGCTCATTCTTGTTTTTGAAGATAGGCTTGTAATGATATGAACTTTACTCTTATTACCGCTTTTGTCGTGTCCCAAAAGTTTTGATATGTTGTACTATCATTGCCATTTGTTTCTATGTATTTCTTGATCTCTCTTTTTATTTCTACCCCGACCCAGTTATTCTTCAGTAGCATGTCATTTAATCTCCACCTATTTGTGGTTCTCCTCGCTTTCTTTTTACAGTTGATCTTTAATTTCAAAGCATTACGATCAGAAAATATGGTTGGTACAACTTCAATCCTCTTATATTTGTTGAGGCTATCTCTCTGTCCCATATGTGTTTGATTCTTGAGAATGTTCCATGTGCACTAGAGAAGAATATAAGCAGCTGTTTTGGGATGGAAGGCTCTGTAAATGTCAATTATGTCCAATTTGTCTAATGTGTCATTTAAGGATGCTATTTCCTTACCGATTTTCTGTTTGAATGATCTGTCCATATCTGACAGTGGGGTATTTAGTTTCCCTACTAAGATAGTGTTTTGGTCTGTTTCTCCCTTTAGTTCTGTTAGTAATTGCTTCATATATTTTGGGGATCCCTATTGGGAGCATAGATATTAATAAGTGTTATGTCTTCTTGGTGCGTGATTCCCTTTATCATTATGAAATGTTCCTCAGTCTTGCTTTACCTTTTTTATCCAATATTAGTACTGCTACTCCCACTTTTCTCTGAATGCCATTTGCGTGAAACATCATTTTCTACCCTTTCACTTTGAGTCTATATTTGTCTTTGAAGCTGAGATGTGTCTCCTGAAGGCAGTATATGGTTGGGTTTCTTTTTTTGATTCATTCTGAAACTTTGTGACTTTTTATTGATGAGTTCAGAACATTTACATTTAGGGTGATTATTGACATATTTGGTCTTTTTATAGTCATTTTATCTTTTGCTTTCTGGTAGCTTGGTATTTCCATTGCTTCCTTGTCCTCGTGTTTCTGTTTCCTTGGTTTTGGTTGGCTTTTGTGGATTTTCCCTCTGGTTTTTCTTGTTTTATGTTATATACTTCAGTTCTGAATCTTCTGTGTGTTGTTACCATTAGGAATATGTAAAGGATAGTTCTTAATACAGTTGTTCATTTTCTTCTGCATGTGTCTTATTTCCCTTCCCCTTTGGAAATTTGGATCTTTGAATCCTCTCCTTTTTTGTCATTGTTATCTCAATTTGTCCCTATATATGCTGAATGTTCATTACTATCTTGCTATAGCAATGCTCTCATTATTTAAGCTTGTAATGCCCTGTTCTTAATAACAGTTGTACTCCTTTGCTTTTATTTGCCTGATAGTCACTTTACTCCTAATTATGTATTTTCTTTGGTCATTTTGTTTTAGGTGAGCTGACCCCTTTCATTA
>CM053507.1:67610283-67699296 GCA_028627145.1 Eidolon dupreanum
ATTATTTAAGCTTGTAATGCCCTGTTCTTAATAACAGTTGTACTCCTTTGCTTTTATTTGCCTGATAGTCACTTTACTCCTAATTATGTATTTTCTTTGGTCATTTTGTTTTAGGTGAGCTGACCCCTTTCATTATTTCCTATAGTGCAGACATCATAGTGGAGAATTCCCTCAATTTGTACGTCTGGAAAGGTCTTTATTTCTCCTTCATATCAAAGAAGAGCTTAGCTGGATACATTATTCTGGGGTGGTAGTTCCTTTCACTTAATAGTTTAAATATTTGATTCCATTCCTTTCTGGCTTGTTTGCACTGAGAATTTCGATGATAATATAATGGGTTTTCCTCTATAAGTTATCGTTTTCTTCTCCCTGGCTGTCCTGAGAATTCTGTCTTTGTCATTGATTTTTGATAATTTGAATACAATGTGTCTTGGTGAAGATCTATTTTGGGCTGAGATAATGGGCATTCTGTTGACTTCTTGAATTTCAAGCTGCAGCTCATTCCTTAAATTTAGGAAATTTTCATCCACTATTTATCTGAAAATGCTTTCTAGTTCCTGCTCCTTTTCTTCACCTTTGAGAATGCCCATTATTCTTATATTTCCTCTCCTGATGGTATCAGTTCTTGAATTTCTCTTTCATTATTTTTCTTTCTTCGGGTTATCTCTTCTTCCATCTGATTTATTTTGAGACTTCTATTTTCAATATCATTGATCATTTCCTCCATTTGTTCGACTCTATTTCCCAAGCTTGCTATTTCATTTTTCATGTCTTGCAGTGTGTTCTTTATCTTCAGACTTTCTATTTGTTTTTTTTTTTTTTTTTTAGAGTTTCAATCTTTTTCCTAAGCAGCTCCTTCTGCTCATCTAGTTGTTTTTCAGTTCCTGAAATTATTGATATGATTTGTTTCAGAACTCACTTAGTGTTTTCAGAAGTACTATCCTAAATTCTCTGTCATTTAAGTCATATATTTTTATGTCTGTAAGCTTATTTTCTGAAGATTTTTCTCTTTCTTTCTGAGAGGTCTTGTCACCTTGTTTGTTCATGATTTTTAATGGACTATTTCTCTGCCTGGGCATTAACGGAAATGTATTCTGCTTTTTTTTTTTTTTCCAGAAAGAAAGTTTATTATATAAAGTTCTCTCTTTAGCCTGCTGCAAAGAGGGTGCTTTTCTTTTGGTTTCCAGTAGGTGACATCTAAGCCTCTTGGATCCTTGCTTTATATAAAGCCTTAATAATGCCTTTTTATTTTCTTATAGATATTTAATCACAATTGCTACCCTCAGTTTCAGTCCCTTTCAGTTGCATTTGCTCAGATTCCCCTGGGTTCTGCAGTGTTTAGTCTCAGGGGGCATGGGGGGAGGGGCCCTCTGGATTGGGATTTGGGGGCTGCAGCTCAGCCTTAGTTTTGCAACCATGGCTGGTAAAAATCAACTGCCGTTTTTCTACTGTCTTGCTTCTCTGCTTTCTGCTCTGATGACTGAGCCCTGCCACCAGCCATGGGGAGCTCACAGCTTTCCCAGTCAGGGTTGTTCAGGGAACTCGCCGTTCCTTCTCCTCTCCCTCTCCTCTTACAGGTAGCTTTGGTGGCTGCAAGAGGCAGCTTCTTTATTTCTCCCAGTCCACCACCTGACTCCTGGAGTTTTGACATGTGGTAGGTCTTATGTACGGATCCCATGTTCAGGCATGCTGGTGTGCATATTGGGTGTTTTTATTGATTTTTAGATGTTCAGCTAATTGTTGTTTCAAGGGGAGAGACCTGGGGACGTCTTTCACTCTGCTATGTTTCTGAAACTTTCTGGTCAACTGTGTTTTGAGATATCTCCACTGCTTTTATGGGCTTTACCAGTATGAGTGGGGCAAAGGAGGAAAGTTAATGATTTGGGGGTCAACTCTCCTTTCAGCAATGGCTATCAGCATTACTACCATGTTTAAGTTGTCTCTGCTTTATCTACTAGGCTCTGCCATGATGGGGTGGTAGGAAGGAAGATACCTCTTCCCAGAGGGACACTACTTCTGCTACTCTTATGCTCCAGGTTGTAGTGTGAGTGCTGCAGTCTGACTTCTCCATTGTTACTGAATTTGCTGGAGCCACAGTGGGTGACAAGCTGCATCTATAGCCACTCTGCTTGTTCTTCACCCTGTTCTACTTTCCCTACTTATTTCAATATGCCCACCTTTATATATACCAATGCTAGATTTTTCAGGTGTGTTTGTATTGAGCCAGGAATCCTTTGCTGAGTTATGGTTGTCCGACTTGTAAATTTAAGGGGAGAAACAAAGAAGTTTTTCATTCTGACATTCTTGATGCTGACATTCTTGTGAAGTCTTTTGTTAGGTTCAGTCCAAAGCTGCTAACTGATTAATTCCCCTTGTCTCTTTCTCTCACCCTCTAGCCTTATGTAATTTACTTTAGGACAGAATTTTTTCTTTTCTCAGTTTACAGAGCATGTCAGCCTGATTACTTTCCTCTGAAGAATATAATTCAGGTGAATTCAACAATGGTGATTAACTTCTGACCCTTTTCTTCTCCAAATCCCACCAGCAATTCTTACCATGGAGGAGTGGACCTAAATCTTCATAACAGAACTTATTTTTATTTACTATACTTTTACTGGTCATTAAAAGTTAGTTATTAGTTATTAGTTTCTCCAATATCCTTCTCTCCTTTATCTTTAGCTAAAGATGGTACTTAAGCTAAATTTTAAGTCACCTCTGAGAGTTACTTATTTTTTTCCCATATATACATGAGGTAGATGTTTTAATAAATTTTTGTTCATTTTTCTTTTGTTAACCTGTCTTTTGTTACAGAGTTCCCACTTAAGAATTTAGAAAAGTAGAGGAAAAATAATTAATCACCTAAAACTGTATACCATAGCTCAGTCAAGTAAAAACATAAAACTGATCATCACAACAATCTTCTTGCCATATTTTGTATCACACTACACTAGTAGTACAAGTTCAATGCTGGGCCTAGACCCCGTGAGTTATGGTTTTGGCCAATGGAACAAATCTGGAACAAAAACTTGATTCTTTTTCAAGGTTTATTTATTTAACAAAAACTTATTTGGTACTTATCATGCACTAGGTGCAGGAAAGAAAAAATAATTTTTCCTCACTCTTCTAAGCTCTTGGCTGAAACACCCCTGTAATAAAAGACAGATTAACAGGAGAAAATAAAGTCGAAATGTAATAACATGTATATCTCATTTATATATGGAAGATATCAAGGAAAACTGAATAAAATACCCTGAAATAGCTCAAGCTACTGCCTTAAATACCACCTCAGGCTAAAGACAAAAGAAAGATATTGGAGGTGGAGGTGGGAGTCAGCTAAGGGAAGATATCCAGAAAAACACAATAAGTGAGTATAAGTGTCATTCTGATTTAAGTCTGTAACTTCTCTATCGATAAGAATGTCTTGTGATTTAGAGTATCCTTCTCTTCTTGGTATGGAGAAGGAGACACAAATGGAGATTTCCCTTATAAATGGGAATTTTCCTTACAAAAGAGTAACTTCTACTCTGTGTTCAGAGGTTCTCCTGTGTCTGCAGTTTCTTAAAAATAAGCAGCCTAAAAGCGATCTTCATGCCAAAGAGACACATTTCAGGGTAGCATAGCTATCTTTCATAGGCATTTTTAAAAGCATATTACAACTAGTTAATTATTTAAGTAACATTATGATGCCTTTACATAAGTTTCTTGAGTTTTCTCATTTCACATACTGAAGTACAGAGAGGTTAATCAATTTGCCCAAAAAGCAGAGCCAAGATTGAATCCAAAATCTGGCTGAAGAGTGAATGCACTTACCACTATGCCATGCTGTTCTTTGAGGGTCCAGATGAATTTCACTTTCTTTAGAAATTGAGTTTCTCTTGAGGTCGAAGAAATATTAATTTCCTATTGTTACCATTGGAGCAATCTGAAATCCATCATTACCCTGGTAGCACTGATGGGGTTCTTTTCACTGACGCAGTAAAGAATTAAAGATCAGTGAGAGTGAGAAAAAGTGAGATTTATTAAAGCACATTTCAAAAGAGAAATGGATTTGATTAAAGTATGCTCCAAGGGAGGGGTGGGTTATAGCGAAGAGGACAGTAACAGTGTGGAAATGAGGAAATAAACTTTATACTGTGACTGTAATGGGTGGTTACAAGGGTAGTGCTAAATAATTGGCACATGAGGTCATTTTTTGACATTTGACTGTTATATAACTTTCTATTTACTACGCATGTGGTTACCCAGAATTCAGTCCATTATAATTAGATTCATAAACTTCTGGTCAAAGACATGATATTGTACTGATGGTATAATGAGACTATGTCATGAGAAGGTTAGCGTAGGACTGACTACACAAGCGCTTCTGGCCGGATTAAGCTGGCTGGTATTTTATGAATTTCTCCTTTTTTTTTCCTCGGGCTGGAAGGGTAATCTATAACCATAGAATGGGTGTTTCAGGGAGGTCTTTGGGCAGGGCCTTTATTCCGCAGTCACTCATGTCTATTTAACTACCTAATAATCATCTATCTTATGACAAAATTTAAAAATATTTTCTTAATTATTAAACTCACATAGTACAGCATAGTGTTGGTTCACTGCAGTACAACAGGGGTCGCAGCTCCCAGGCCATGGACAGGGTTTGTGAGGAACCCGGCCGCACAGCAGGTAGTGAGTGGGGGTTGGGCGAGCAAAGCTTCATCTGTATTTGCAGCTGCTCCTCAGTGCTAGCGTCATCACCTGAGCTCAACCTCAAATCATTAGTCATTAGATTCTCATAGGAGCATGAGCACTATTGTGAACTTCACATGTGAGGGATCTAGGTCACGTGCTCATTATTAGAACTGAATGCCTAATGATCTGAGGTGGAGCTGAGGTGGTGATGTTAGCTCTGGGGAGTGGCTACAAATATAGAGTAATATTAACTGAGAGGTTTGACTGCAAAGAGACTATAATAAATCAATTGCTTTCAGACTTATACCCAAACCCTATCATGAGTGGCAAGTGACAATTAAGTTGCATCTAGTAGCAGGGTTTATAGTGGCAAGTGAGTTGATTTACTTCAATTGTACAGCTACAGCTGGTGGCAGGCTTTAAGTCAGAATTTGACACTTGTTTTAGTCTGTGTGTTGCCTGCCCATTGTTTCATTTATCACTTCCATCCACTCCTCTTTCCTGCACTGTGTACTTGTCTCAGTTGAAGTTTTGTTAAGCTTACAAGCTAACCATAGACAAAAAAAAGTAAAAAAACAAACATCACTAAAGAACATTTTTGAAAAGGGAGAAAGGCTCAATGACAAGACAGCTAAAGACTCTAAGACTGCCAAAAAGCTGTATTTAAAAGAAAATACCAAGAGTTCTACATAAATTACAGGTTCATTGCTACAGGTGATTCATATTCTCTAATGTATAACATGTGACGACTGGCTATCTGATGAAGCCATGAAACCTTCAAGACTACTTTACCACATGGAGACCAAGCACCCTGTAATAAAAGACAAGCCTTTGGAGGTTTTCAAAAGAAAAAAATGTGAACATGAACAGAAGGAATTATTGAAGGTCACCACTTCATTAAATGTATCTGTACTGAGAGCATCATTCTTAGTGGCTAACTGCATTGTTAAAGTTAGGAAGCCCTTTATTATAAATGAAGATCCTGCCTGCTGCTCAGGACATTTGTCATGAACTTTTAGGAGAGGCTGCAGTTCAAAAGGTGGCGCATGTTCTTCTCTTGGCTGACACCGTAACTAGACAAACTGAGAAAATAGCAGATGATATTGAGGCACAATCGTTAGAGAGGATTAATGGGTCACTGTGGTTGACAATCTAGGTTGACGAATCTACCAATGTTGATGACAAGGCAGCAATGTTTGTTTTTATGCCATATATTTTCAAGAGAATGTGCATGAAGATATGTTCTATGTACTTTTGTTGCCAACCAACACCACAGCTGCAGAACTACTTGAGTCTTTGAATAATTACATATAAGGAAAACTGAATTGGTCATTTTATGTCAGTATATGCATGAACAGAGCGGCTGTTATGACTGGACAGCTTTCTGGTTTCACTACTCAGGTCAAAAAGTTACTTCTAAATGTGAGTCTACGCACTGTGTCATCCATAGAGAAATGCTGGCTAGCCGAAAAATGTCACCTGAACTTGACAACATTTTGCAGGATGTAATTAAAATTACCAACCACATTAAAGTATATGCCTTTTACTCATGTTTGCTCACACAGCTCTGTGAGGAAATGGATGCAGAGCATACACATTTTCTCTTATATACAGAAGTGAGATGGCTTTCTACAGGTAGATCACTGGCCAGAGTTTTTGAGTTACGAGAGCCGCTCCAGAGATTTCTTTTAGAAAAACAGTCACCACTGGCAGCACATTTCAGAAACTCAGAATAAGTCACAAAACTTGCTTACTTGTATGACATATTCAACCTGCTTAACCAACTCAATCTGTCATTTCAGGGTAGAATGACAACTGTGTTCAAGTCAGCAGATAAAACAGCTGTATTCAAAGCCAAACTGGAATTATGGGGGCAGCAAGTGAACATTGCGATTTTTGACATGTTTCAAACATTAGCATAGATTTTGAAAGAGACTGAATCAGGGCCTTCTTTCTCCCAGCCCGTGCATGATCACCTATCTCTGCTTTCAAAAGAGTTTGAGCATTACTTTTCAACCACAAAAGACCCCCGAACTGGGAAGGAATGGATTTGCGACCCATTTGTGAAAAAGCCAGGTGAATCGGCTTTGTCCATATTAGAAGATCAACTGCTTGAGATCACAAATGATGGTGGCCTTAAAAGTATGTTTAAGACAACTTCAAATCTCCATATGTTCTGGATTTAAGTCCTGAGATTGCCACAAAAGCACTGAAAAGCCTGCTTCTATTTCCAACTTTCTATCTTTGTGAAGCAGGATTTTCTGCAGTGACAGCAACCAAAATGAGATTACAGAGTAGACTGGACATGAGCAACACACTTCAGGTGTTACTGTCTCCTATCGCCCCCAGATGTGACCATCTAGTTCCAGGAAAACAAACTCAGGGGTCCCACTAATTCTCCATTATGGTGAATTGTATAATTATTTCATATATATTACAATATTATAATAATAAAATAGAGTGCACAATAAATGTAATGAGCATGAATCATCCCCAAAACACATTTCCCCCACTCCCCTATGGTCCATGGAAAAATTGTCTTCCATGAAACCAGTCCCTGGTGACAAAAAGTTTGAGGACCGCTGCTATACAGAGCATCTTACCCATTTTACCACTTTAACTCTCAAATCCTATTCAGTACAGCCTTTTAGAATTTGGTGATATTTTATGAACCTTCATTACTGGGTCAAGATCAGGACTTGTCACTTGTTACCATTGGTCCAGTAGTCTTATAGTCATGAGATACTATTCTCTAGCCTCAGTTCTAACTAAGCTAATTTAACTTAATTAAATTAGAAGCTAGCATAGTTTTAGGTCACCATTCTAGATAACAACTGTTCTCTGCCCCTCACATAAAAGATGTTATTGCTCTAGAGACCTGGTAGACCAGATCAGAGAATGGCTTCCATGAGTTGGTTAGAAAGGGCACTTCTAACAAAGGTTTAATAAATTAATGAAGTCTCAAGAAGAAAATAACAACACAAAACAAATGGATACAAATAAATGAAACAAAAAAAAAAAGATGAGAATCTAAATTGAAAAAAAGAGAAGGGAAAATGTGGGAAATAAGAAAAATTAACAAAAGGAAATAAAATATTGCTCATCTAAAATGTTGTTTGCAAAATAGCTACATTAGTGAAGCATGTAAAAATGAAGGTCGATGGTATGAAAAGATATTTGGTTTTTGTGAGAGAGGGACAATGTGGAGACTTCTTTAAGAGAGTTTGTGTTGTTGTTATTGGTTTAGGGAGAAATATAGAAAACTCAAAGAAGAAAATTATTCACAATCCTCTACTCCAAGTAACTTCTAATATTTTTTAACTTTTGTTTCTGAGTTCTTTCGTGCATTTTACAAAATATTTTTCTTTGAGTGTAACATAACATTTATTATAAGAGAAACAGTAATTTAATAATACATTTTCATAAAACAAAATAAAAATGACCACTTTATTATTTTATTTTATTTATTTTATTTTCTTAGCTTTGTCCTTAAAATATCACGTTTTTAAACCTGCCATTGGATACAGCTTTATTTTCTTTTATTGTGGATTTTTCCATCCAAATTCATGTAAACTTTGCAAGAAAATTTTTGAGAGGCACAATTTTATTACTGTTTAGTTATCAATATCTTCTCCATTCTTTTATCTTGTAACTTGTCATTTCAAAATTTAAAAAGAAATTGTTAATTGTATAGCATAGTCTGTGGTTTTTAAAAAAATCACTAGTATTGTTGATATATATTAGTTCTGTATCTCCATGAATAGCTTCCCTCATTTTGCATTTTTATGCATAACTTATTTATTTAAATGATTGAATTAACATTCTTAATTGATTTTGACCCACCTCTTTTTCCCACAACATTTAAAGTGTTCATTTTCCAAAAGAATTTGAAGTAATTTTGAATCCTCCAGCCTTTTTTAAAGACTGTGCTAAGGGTTTCATGGAATATAAAACTTTATAAAATATTAATTTTCACCTCAAAATTAACCTGTAATTCACTGGTAGTTATAATTTTCATTTAAATTATTTGAGAGCATAAACCATCAAATTTATAAATATATTGAATACAGATTATGAAGTACTCGGGTCACAAATCTGAGAATTTAATTTTTATGTAGTAACTTAGTTTCTATCTCAAGAATCCCTTCACAGTTTACTCAATTCTGGGTAAACTCAGTTAAGTTAGTTTTCTCTTTTCTCTCATGTGAAATTTAATATCCAGTGGTTTATGGTATTGTGGCTTCTTATGAGATGGTTGAGTGGTATCTGGCCTGTGACTGCCAACTCTCCTTATTGGCTCTCATGGAAATGTACTAGCCCACTGAGATGTGTACATATCCGGCATGCGCAGATGTCCCTGCTTATACCTGCACTGCAGTTGTGTGGTCCTAGAATCTTCCTCTCTTTATGGAGTCCTCTCCTATGACCTTGAGCTCTTTGTCAATTTCTCTTTTTGTTTTTAAATTTATTACGGTGACCTTGGTTAATGAAATTCAGTTAGTTTCAAGTGTATAATTCAACAGTAAGTTATATATACATACAATGCAATATATACATATTCACCGCCCATAGTTAAATTTCTGTCACCACATATTTGACTCTTTTTACCCCATCTACCTCCTCCTCCCCCTCTGGTAACCACTATTGTCCATGTACATGAGTCTATGTTTGTTTGTCCTGTTTGTTTGTTGTTTTGGGTTTATATCTCACATATAAGTGATACCATATGATTTTCAACTTTTTCTGCCCAGCTTATTTCATTTAGCATGATTATTGTGAGGTCCATCCATGTTGTCACAAATGACAGTATTTCATTTCTTCTTATGACTGAATAATGTTCTGTTGTGTATACGTACCACATCTTTATGCAGTCATCTATTGTAGGACACTTCAGCTGCTTCTATAAAAAAAATGATCACTTTAAATGTAAAGTGAAAAGATGTATTGGACAAGGCTATATGGTAGTTGCAATCATAATTTACATACAGATTTGAATCCTGTCCTGTTCAATTAACATTTATAAAATAATACTTTTTCATGATAATATAAATTACAATGGGCTATATTTTAACAGCTGTTCATAATTCTATCATGTGGAGTTACTGTATTTATTTAACCTCTACTATTATTAACATGTAGTTTGATTCCAGTTATAAATAACTCTTCAGTGGATATATTCACACATGAATCATTTTTCTATTTCAGATTATTCTCTTAAAATGAATTCATGAAAGCAGACTAGTTAGATTAAAGAGAGAAAATATTTATGATATTTGATATTCATTGCCAAATAGCTTTCCAGAAAAATTTTAACAGGGTTTTATAACAATGTCTAATGGAAGATTTTATTTTAAATGTCAATTTGTTTCTCATATTGTTAAGGATCTTGTTAACAAGGCATATGTAATGGAGATGCTGAAACTCTGTTTTGTAGTCTAAAGGGAGTATACACAGAAGAGCTAAATTTAAGTGCTAGTTTTACTACTTCTTTTTGGCCTTGAACATCGTTTAACACTTTTTCCAGTTTTTCTTTCTGTAACATAGAAATAATATTTTTTTCTGCTTAGTTTACAGAATATTGTACTAATCAAATATTTGAAAGTTTTTGGAAAATGTAAAGTACTGTACTTCTTAATTCAAATAGAGTAAAACCAAAGGGCTTATAATAGTACAGTATAGATAGTAATCCAAACCCTGGGAATTGGGGAGCTTGATGTTAAATTTAAATCATCAGAAATATTTGACTTATTTTAGATTGTGTTAGGAGAAAGCATATCTATGTTACATGAGAACTTTGGGCTGATTTTGTTTTATTGCATAATGCAGAATTTGTTTAATTTTATTTTTAATTTTGCATTATTTTAGCAATTCCAGTATATATCAAACCAGCTTAGATTTATACTGGGGAATCCATCTGTGTAATAGCTATGGAAAAGAGATGATGAGATTTTCCAAATGCCACAAACTTTTAAACTTTTTTTGAAAAACAAAAGAATTTTAGCCAGTGCATATGAAAGCCAACAATGAAAATGAAAAGATGGGGAGGAAGGGTCAAGTGGTGTTGAGATTGAGAATAGTGAGAATGAAAACAAAGTACTAAAGTGACACAGGAAGGGCAGCCAGAATACAGCAGGGAGAAGACAGTTCTTGCTGAAGGAGACAGAATGTTAAGTTATGAAGAAGTGATATTGTCTGAAGTCCACAGAGGAAGAAAGGAAATGTGGTAGAGAGCATCTGGACATTTTAATAGAAGACCCAGCACAATGGAAATAATAGGAGTCATGTAGGTGGAACTTATGCAGAGAAGATACAAACAATAGAATGAACACAGAAGCTGAATTAGAAAAAAAAAATAAAAGTATATGACTTGGGGGAGGAGAATATTTCATAAAAAAGACTGGATATTTAATCAAAGTTTGAAAGAAAGGAGATGGCTTTAATGTCAGAAAACTACGACAAATAATAGTTGAATATAAAGACAGAAATTTATTTTTTTGTGAAGAGACAGGATCAAGGGATTTTTAATTTATTGCTAGTAGAAGAAGCTAACCAGTTTTCATTAGCACGTTCTGTGCATATTCAAAAGATGTAAACCATTAAGGTTGCAAAATGTATGTTATGGAGATAGAATCAGGAGGAGATAAACAGATTTATAAGTACATCGGTTATCTTGTGGAAATTTACAGTGACATATTTCAGAAAGGACAAAAAACAATGAAAGAAAGTATCTGTCTGTGTTTAATTATGATATACCAGGAAAACTTGGTAAAAGGAGACAAAAGAGCATGAGGAGAGAGTGACCATGTAACCTTAGATATCATGATCTTGATTGGGGATAGCTAAATGTATCCTGGGCGTTAGCGAAAGTGGTTAAAAAATTCTTTAGGAGTGATGGGACATATACAAAGAAGAAATAGTGAAGGATTTAATCGAAGACAAACAAAAAAATCCTGGCATGAGCATTTAAGGGAGTTTGAGTTATGAAGCTATTGTTTCTCAGTTTCAAACCCATTCTCTACACTCCTCGTTTGATGCTGAGGCTGAAACTCTGCAGACCACATTTCTGCTTTGTCAGCACCTGCTACCTGTTGGGCTCTGGCAATGAGGACTCAGGAAGGACATGCAAGGCTAGAGGAAGGAGAAGGAATGTTCTTTTTGTGGGCTGGTATCTATTTCCTGTTCCTGTGAGCATCATGCCAACAATGCTTTTCAACCAAGTGGAGGCAGCTCTTTCAAGGAGCAGAATCTGAATCCAGTTTGCAGTTTTTCCCTCCCTTGCAGAACCCACATCAATGTACTATTTCAGAGACGCCAGCACTGGTCTGCCAGCACTCTCTGCAGAAGTCTGAATCTCAATTTCTCTGATCCCTTCCCCAAGCCTCTAGGCTGTAATAATGCCAACATTTTACTTTTGTTTCCTCACCTCTAAGGATTGTACCTGTGTATACCCTTTGACCTTTTCCTAGTTAGCTTTAGATCTAGTTAATTCTTAAGCATCTAATGAGATAATTTTGGCAAAGAAAGATTACTAAGGTCAATTATTAAGGGTTCTTCATAAAAATCAGATTATTAAATATATTAGGAATTTTTAGCTCCACTGATTATAATAAATGCTGTAGACTTCACATGACAAAAAGAGATCTTTTCAATAAGTAACTTTACTTGAAAAATAACTTTGAATTGAAAAAACAGCATGAATATATTAATAAGAGAATTAAAATCTAAATGGATGAGAATATTAGAAACTCAAAATACTTTGAGTAAAAATAAACTAGGCAAACAAGAAACAGACATCATACTGAATAACATGTCAGAAAGAAGTATTAACATGATTTTAATAAAAACTGGTAAGCCAAACACCTTGATTACCTTTTCCTCCATTTACAAGGTATATATAATTTATAAACACATGGATCAAACAATTTAAAAGTGAAAAAAAATATATCAGGGCAAAGCCATAGATATTATATAAATGATCTAAGAGTTAATTTGAGAAAGTCTCTGCTGATATCCTTAAGAAGAAAATAGAAATGAAGTAAATAATTGTATTGTCAGATGAATAAATACTAGATTAAATTACCATGGCCAAAGTTATGATTTAAGGCTCAATGGCAGGAACAGTGAAACCTCCATTGTTGTTTCATAGGCTCAGCCCTTGGTTTTGTCCTATTCTACATTTTGTTTTAAATCAATGTCAATTTCTTTTTGCCAAAGACCACCGACAACATACATATAACTGAAAAAGTTGGGCTTATTATTTTTGCAGTTTCAAGAGAATGCTCATTATGGGGAATTCTATCATAGTGATGCAGGACAAGGTGATTCTTCTGCTGAGTAGGGCCTCAGGTCCTACAACAAGAGGGAGAGGTCTTGATTGAACGTAGGATAGAATTCAAATGCACATCAGAGTTAGAGACAGAAGGAACAATGCTTCGTAGACAGAGTATGGTCTCCTCTCAGAGACAGAGAAATGAGAAAGACAGACCCTGAGTGTTCAGGAATTCAGTTTCTATGTGTTTCTCAGTTTCTATGAATTACAGTTTAAAGACTTTGTTTCTCTATTTTTCTTTGATGTATAGGTATACGAAGTGAAAGCTATAGATATGCAGAGTGAGGGGACACTAGCAATCTCAGCCTTTGTTCCATAGGTTCCCCATGGTCTGGCTTTAGGGAATGAATGGTTGGGTTTATTTTGTGTAGAGTGTAACTTAAAGACCCTGTATTTTATTTTTTATTTTTTTATGGTATGGGTAAATAATTGTCAGTAATCTAAGCAGAAATATTCTTTTTTTTTTTTTTTCTATAGGCTTCCCATGGTCTAGCAATAGCACATTGAACACTCTGAATAAAACTTGTCAGTTGTGCAGTTCTCATGCCTCTTCCCTAAATCAATTGGTTTGGGGTTTGGGCTAAGTAATTGGGTGTGTGTTGGGGAGTTCCTGAGGAAGTAGGGCTTTGCTCTGGATTGGTTGCTGTTAGGAAGAAGAATACTTAAATCAGTTTTCTCCATAGAGAGCAGACTAGTGCTAGAACAAAGCCATACTTGATTAAACAACAAAACAACAACAAATTACTCATATTAGCCAAAAGAAGAGAAAGTTTCGTATTTTATGGATTGTACAGTGAATTTGCTTTGTTTCACTTTATCATATTCTCTGAGTGACCTTGTCTGGTGTTGCTGTTCTATGAGATGGTTTATGTTCAATAACAGAACATTGCTTAGCTCTAAGCATCAGATAAGAATATCAGAAAAGGTTTTGTTCTTTTCTCAATATGTTTTTTTTATAAGTACATAGAAGCCTACTTAATCAAATATGTAGATGACAACAAGTTGAAAAAAAATAGTCAATCACAATTTAAAATGAAAAGAAAGAAAACAATGTGAATCCTAAAGATAAGTTGTATGTTAGAGATCATAAAATACAAACTTGTCTTTTATAAATGAGGAGACAAAGGCCTAAAGCAATTAATGACATATCCAACTGTAAGGGCAAACCCAAATTAAAAGTAAGAGAATAATTCTTCCTGTTGAAAATAAGTTAAGAGACTTACCATTTCCTTTTTTTTTTTAGAGTTTACTTCAGAAAACTTGTAAGTTCTTTCTCTGTCTTTTTGAAATATATGTGAATATTTTTAAAAGCTAAATAAGACGCTTGTCAGCCATATGACCTAAGATTCTTCCTCACTATATGAGAGTCATCTCTTTGAAATGTAATGAAGAAAAATGTGACCCAATTTTCCAGTTTTTGTGGGTTTGTAGGAGCCTAACTTTGGCAGTACATGCCTCACACCAAGTTACAAAACTACTTCCTATCATACCTATATGAGAAGTTTGTTATTTCTCTGGATAAAATTAATTAGCTAACACAAGTGGTCAAACTAATTACCATGTGAATTTAACATAAACAAATGGTGCTGTCAGGTCCACTTTCTTGAGGACTAGTTAAGGTTTATTTTTTAAAATATATTTAAAATTTTTTCATGTGCACTTGACAAATAATATTATATTAGTTTCAGGTGTATAACATAGTGATTAGACATTTATATAACTTATAAAGTGATCACCTTGATAAGTTTAGTATCCATCTGACACCATACATAGTTATTACAATATTATTGATTATATTCCCTATGCTATACTTTACATCCTCGTTACTATTTTGTAGCTACCAATTTGTACCTTTCAATCCTTTCCCCTCCATCACCTATCCCACCCATTTGGCAACAATAAAAATGTTCTCTGTATCTATAAGTTTGATTCTATTTTGTTTGTTCTTTTATTTTGTTTTTTAGATTCCACATATAAATGAAATCATATGGCATTTGTCTTTCTCTGTTTCACTTATTTCACTAGCATAATACTCTCTATGTCCATCTATTTTGTTGCAGATGTCAAGAGCTCATTCGTTTTGGTTAAATAATGTTCCATTATATATAGGTACCACTTCTTTATTCATTCATCTATTGAAGAACATTTCAGTTATTTCCACATCTTGGCTATTGTAAATAATGCTTCAATGAACATTTAATGCATATGTCTTTTCAAATTAGTGTTTTAGATTTCTTCAGATAAATATCCAGAAGTGATATTACTGGATCCTTCTTTGTCTCTTGTTATAGCCTTTGTTTTAAGCTATTTTATTCAATATAAGTATTGCTACCCTAGATTTATTGTTGTTGTTTTTGTTTTTGTTTTTTTGATATATCTTTTTTCATCCCTTCACTTTCACTAGTGTCTTACAATCTGAAGTGAGTCTTTTAGAGGCAGCACATGTAAAGGTCTTTTCTTATCCATTCAGCCATCCTATGTCTTTTGATTTGAGCATTTAATCCATTTACATTTAAAGTAATTGTTGATAGATATGTAGTTATTGCCACTTTATTACTCACATTTTTTATCTTTTTTTCCATCTTCTTAAAGTAGTCCCTTTAACCTATCTTGCAATACTGGTTTGGTGGTGATGAACAACTTTAGCTTTTTTTTTTTTGTCTGGGGAGCTCTTTATTTGTCCTTTGATTCTAAATGATGGCTTGATGGGTAGAGCGATCTTGGTTGTAGGACTTTGCTTTTCAACACTTTAAATATTTTGTAGCAATTGCTTCTAGCTTATAAAGTTTCTGTTGAGAAATGAGCTCAGAGCACCCTTGTAAGTAAGTAACTGCTTTTCTCTTGCTACTTTATTCCCTTTTTGTATTTAATCTTTGACATGACATGTCTTGTCAATTATGATGTGTCTTGGGGTGTGTTTCTTTGAGTTCATCTTGTTTGGGACTCTCTGTGCTTCCTGGGCCTATATGCCTATTTCCTTTGCCAGGTTACAAAAGTTTTCTGTCATTTTTTCAAATAGATTATCAGTTCCTTGCTCTCTTTCTTCTTCTTCTGATAACTTTTTTCATTTTTTTGATATATCTTTTTTCATCCCTTCACTTTCACTAGTGTCTTACAATCTGAAATGAGTCTTGATGTTGTTCTGAAGTGCACTTGATGTTGTTCCAGAGGTCCCTTAAACTATCTTCATTTTTTGGAGGGGGGGGAATTCTTTTTTTCTTGCTGTTGTTCTGATTTGATGTTTTCCACTACCTTAGCTTCCAAATTGCTGATTTGCTCCTCTGCTTCATCCCGTATACTGTTGATCCCCTATAATGTATTTCTTTTTCAGTTATTGTAGTCTTAATCTCTGACTGGTTCTTTGTTATGTTTTCTATCTCCATTTTTTGTTTCCTATCTTTTTGATGAAATTCTTACTAAGATCACTGAGTATCCTTATAACCAATGTTTGGAACTCTGTATCTGGTAGAATGCTTGTATCCATATTTAGTTCTTTTTCTGGAGGTTTGTTCTGATCTTTTATTTGGGACATGTTTCTTTGTCTACCCATTTTGTCTGTCTCCCTTTCTTTATATGTATTAGGTAGAGCTGCCATGTCTCCAGGCATTGGTAGACTGGACTTATGTTAGTAGTTGTCCTGTGGGGCTCAGTGGCACAGTGTTCCTGGTTACCTAAGCGGCTGTTCCAGGTGTGTCCCTTGTGTGGGTTGTGTATGCCCCCTTATTATAATTGAGCCTTAATTGCTGGTGGAATGCCAATGGGAAGGATTGATCTTTAGGGTGATTAGTTGCGAGTACTGGCTGTGACTATAGTGGAGGAACTGTTGTGTAGGGGTTGAACCTATGGAACAGGATTCACTTTAGTGGGGCTTTGGTGCCTGTTATGTTTGCCCTTTGCATGTGTCATTTGTGGAGGTGGTTGCATGGTGCTCTAATGTGGTCTGAAGCTGGCCATCATGTGTTTTGGTTCCAGGGACTCTTGGGAGGTACTCTGTTGCAGGCCAAGATAAGCTACTGCCTGTGTCCTGCCTGGGGTCACTTAGTATGAGCAATAAAGTGATCTGCAGATGGCTGCCACTTGTGCTGAGCTTGGAGGTGCCCAGGAGAGGCTAACCTGTGAACTGAGGCTGGCTGTAGCCAATGCTGGCTTGGGGCTTGCTAGGAAGAAATATGGGGTACACTGAGGCTAGATGCTATTTATTTGGGGTTTGTGAATCTTCGAGAGATTTTAAGAAATTCTGCAGCATAAGCCAAGACAGGCTGTTTGCATGGAACAGACACTAGAGGTGTCTTGGGTGGGCCTGCAAGTTGGAAGGGGTGAGATCTCAGAGAATTACCCAAACAGTACAAAGAGTGTTAGCCAGATTGATGGAAACTCAGACATGACACCTGCCTAAGTTTGCATGACAGGTGGGAGAGGGCTCAATAAAGGATTAATGGCTTCTAACAGCACTTCTGTTTGGGGTAGCTGTCCTTCCAACCCTTACCCTGAAGCCAGACAATTCAGTTCCTCTTCATATGTTCCTGGTACCTTTAAAGCTGCCTCCCCAGCACTGGAGCTCAGAACTAGTGAGTTTGTTAGAGCACAGGCCCTTTAATAGGAATTCCTGGGACTTTAGCAGCCCTTCATCTCACTCAGCCATAATCTTCTCTGATTTTCACAGTCAGAAGTTGTGGGGACTTCCCTTCTTGGCACTGGAACTCTGGTGTGGGGGACCTGGTGTGGGGCTAGGACCACTTGCTCCTCCGGGGTGACCTCTGCAGTTGGGATAACCCTCCTGATTTTTAACTGCCACACATGGGTGTGGAACCAGCCAGTTTGGTATCTTTTCCCCTCCTACCAGTCTCTATATGACTTCTTTTTATGTCCTTAGTTATAGGACTTCAGTTCAGCTAGGCTTCAGGTGATTCTCAGTGTTGGTTATTCTGTAGTTTAATTGTAATTTTGATGTGGTCATGAAGAGAGGCAAGCACAATGTTTACTTACTCCACCATCTTGTCCAGAAATTAGTTTTATCTCGAGTACATGTGTATAATGGGTCATATCTGCTTGGCCACAGAAAGGGGTAAAAGTTTTTTGTGTCTTGGCATTGTCTTTAGAGGATGTCCTATGACACATATCACATTCTGGTTTAATATTTATTCAGTAATAAAATTTGTTTCTTTTTCTTCAGCCTTTGTGGAGAAGTTTCCTGGGTTAGGAGGAGATTTTGGTTTTAATTATATTTCCCCAACAAAGATCACAGAGCAGTGGCAAAGATGGAGCAGTTATGCAGTCACCACGTTCCCAGTTCAGAGTTTTTCCAGTGAATCACCCTGCTACTAACTAGAAGATGCCCATTTATGTGTGTGGTCACCATTATGAAGTATGTAGAAGATGGACTGAAACTAGTAATATTAGTAAGAATAAGTTAAAACATTGTTTTTGCTTCAAAAGAGATAATGCCTTATTAAATTTGCAAATGCATTTAAACATGTCAAATAGAAAGGGGAAAATGGATTCAACATTTTGAGATATACCCCTAGAGCTTATTTCTCATATAACTGGAATCTTGTACCTTTAATTTTCCCTTCTCCTACCTCTGCCTCTGGTAAGCACATGTCTGATTTTTTTATTCGCTATTTGTTTTTTGTTTTATTTTGTTTTAGATTCAACATGTAAGTAAGATCATACAGTATTTGTCTTTCTCTGACTTATTTTATTTAGAATTATACCTTTAAGTTCCATCTATGTTGCCATAAATGATAAGATTTCCTATTTTTATGGCAGAATAATATTCCATTGTATACATATACCACAACTTCTTTATTCACTCATCCTTTAATGACACTTAGGTTGTTTCTATGTCTTGGCTATTGTACATAATGCTGCTATGAACATGGGATACTGATATTATCTCAAATTAGTGTTTTTGTTTCCTTTGGGTATATTTCCAGAAGTGGAATTGCTGGATCATATGGTAATTTTACTATTATTATTTTGTTGATCCTCTGTACTGTTTTCCATATTGGCTGCACTGATTTACAACCTTGCCAAAAGGGCATGACAATAATGTGTAATGTGCAAGGTGATGACTATGTTAACACTATTGTTCAATACTTAAAAATTTGTTGAGAGTAAATCCTAAAAGTTCTTACTACAAGGAGATATTTTTTTTCCTTTTTGTAAATTGTATTTATATGAGATGATAGATATTAACTGATACAGTTGTGATGATCATTTTACAATATATGTAAGTCAACCCATCACATTGTATGCCTTAAATTTACAATGATGTATGTCAATTATTTCTCAATAAGCCAAAAAAAATTTCTGAAATAAAAGGTAAGTCCAGTGCCTTATTCACATTTGAGTTGTTGTGAGAAAAAAGATTCCAGAAGGAGAGCAAAGTTTGGAGTATTTCACCTCAATTTATAATCTTTTCACCATGTTTTCTCCTGAGGTGGCTTCTAAATTCCATGATATTCATGTAATTCTATAACACTGGTTATATGGTGTGATGGATGAGTAGTGATTTAGGGGAAAATTCTTGGCGTTGGCACCACTATCAATGCCTCGCTTTCATTCATTCAGCTATAGACCATTCAGTCTGGATCTTGGGAACAGTGAATCATTGTTGCTGATATCTTCAGGGATGTTCAAATTCCCAGCTGCTCTCAGCTCAACGCTAGCTGATACATTCACTGAGAATCTCACCTTTCTTATCATGAGACAAATCCTTATGGCAGCTGGCTTTCTCTTTCCACTAATTCTTGATAACTTCTAGGGAATACAGAAATAGTTTTATCTTGCAGCTCAGTTGGGGAAGATCACAGGATATAAGTAAAAATTGGGTAAGAACACAATGGGTAATTATTATTCACAGTATCATTTCATCACAACTTTTCTCATTTGCCTTGGACAATTCATAAAGTTATTCTGAGAAAAAAAAATTTAAGAGAAGAAGGTAATACAGATAGTAAAGTGTTTCCTAATTAAGGGTCATGAAGAAATTATCATAAAAGACTGATAATTCAGAGGATCTGGTAGAGGGAGATTGAAGTAGACAATATGAAGATGAATAATGTATAAAGTCTTATATCTAACCATGTAATTTTATTTTTAAAATTATTTTGAAGTCATTACAATAATTTTAGTCATGTTTTTAGTTTTATTTAAAAAAAGTAAAGCCAGTAACCTACTTAATGCAGATGGTCTTTACAAAACATCAAAATCTGTCCTACAAAAATGTTCTCTGAATTCTGCAACATGTTTGAATCCTCAGTTTATGCTTCGTTTTCATTATATTCTGTTTCTTTCTTCATCTAGAAGTAATGAAGAAAATTTTCCAACTTAGGGCTATACATTTAATTATTAACAGAAACATTCTATGTGTTTGGAAAATTTGGAGACAAAATTTCTCTTTGCTCTGCTAAATATTATAAAATATTAAAGAAATTTATATGCTCTTTAAGAGAATTTGTATGACATTGGCTTACAAAGCTTAAAATGGCCTAATTTAGTAGAGTGTAAATGGAATCTTGAAAATATATAGCAGTTACATGTGAAAGAATGAAGGTAGTCTCCAAGGGAGGAGATTATATTTTTCTTATGGTATAAATAACTGTGCATTCAGGAAAAAAAGGGAAAAAATTAAAAAGGAAAATACAGATTACCATGGATTTAAATGGTAAAAGAGAACTAGAAATGTTGAACTTGTAGATTATGTGGAGAGAAACAAATGAGAATGGGAAAGAAATGAGATTTTCCAGTCTCTAAAAGTACACGTGGGGGTATGGGTGGTTGGAAAAGATGATAATAAATTCCCTTTAGAACATGTTGAGTTTGCAATGCCTGGAGATAGCTAAGTAAATGTCTACTCACCTGAAGTTCATGAGAGAAGGTTTAGCTAGAGAAAAAGATTCAGGGATCATTGTTTTAGAGGTGATAGAAAAGTTACTGAATATTATTTAAGTTGTAAATTATAAGAATAGAAATATTTAGAAACTTCTACATCAAATGAGACATGAGATAAAAAAGCTACCTCCAAAATATACACTGACTTTCCAAATGAAGTAAGAGAAAAAGAATCAAACTTAAAATATGTGAATGGTTTGAAACCAGCCAGACACAATAGGTTATTTCCACCAATGGCATTACTCTGAGGACTGCAGTAGGCAAAGTTGTGATTCAGATCACTCTCTTGAAATTTCATCTCCAACTTTATGGCCCAAACCTCCTCAAATGCTTTGTGTCTTCAAATCACACACAGCCTTCCCTCTTTCATGCTTCCTTACTTCAAATAGTCCCCAAGATTTCAGAGCTTTCCTTGTTAGCACCTCAACTCCTGCTTTTCTCCCTGAAAACTTGTTATCTTGTCTTCTACTTCTCTTCTTACTTCTTCCCTAAGCATCAGCTATATGATCTGATCCATGGTGTGCTCAATATTAATGAGCACTACTGTGATTATATCAATACCTTCTCTTTGTCTCAGGTAACACATATATACATTTATTCTAAAGGAATTGCAATTTTAGTTAATATGGAAGATGAAGAAATTGGTTTGGGCAAAAGATAACTTTTGTTCTCAAACTATACAGAAAATGTACTGTGGTTATTTATTGTAGAGGCAGTTAAAATATTAGGTTTAATTGATTATAAAAGTTATAGTATTTTAGAAAATGTCAAAAATAACAGAAGTATAAGAAAGAAAATTAAGTTGCCTGGGAATAACAATTAAGAACGTTTCTTTGCTACTTTTTTTATGCATATTTATTTTCAGTATCAACACCATTAACCTTATTTTCTAACCATTTTTCTCTCAATTTTTCTACGCAAAATTGATTGACTACTCACTATGTCTCAGTATATGGGTTAAGTGCTTTACATGGAGTAACTCAATTCTCAATACAACCTATGTTGTAGATAATATTTTCTCCATTTTGCAGAGGAGGAATTGAGACTTGCAGAAATTAAGGAACTTACCCCAAGGCAAACAACTAGTAACGGAAGAAGCAGAATATAAGTCTGTGCAACCTGAATCCTGAGCTGTACTCTTGAGATTATGCTATATTAAATTGTGTATTGTTTTAAAGTCTTGAAAGGGCTATATAATAACGAGATTTATCTCTTAGTAACATTTGTGTTATTTTTCTTCTAGTGAGATTTTAACTTGTATTTTTTGAATGCTAGTTGTGGAGAGGTTGGTTTACTAAGATACTTTGGCCTATAATCACTTCATAATTAGAGTAACCCTTCTAGCTATTCTTTAAAAGGTTTATTTTTGTTACTCATGCTTTTGTTCTTTGCCTGGCACTAGGCAACAGTATAATTAGAAAACATAACAAATTACACACTACTTTTAGAATGACTATGTGCTCTGAATTGAGTTATAATGTGCTGGATTGAATAGTAAATTTTACAATATTTTCTAGGCACAAAGTACACCGAAGAAGAAATTTGAAACTTTTAGACAGTGCTATATAAATCATGCTGTGGTAACTGCACTGATGTTCTTTTATAAGTAAATTAAATCAGTATAATAATAGTGCTTCTCTTAAATTTAATGAATCCAGATAGCCTCTTTCATGTTCTCTGGGTTTAAAATCACCAGATTTAGCACATAAAAAAACAAGATAGTAAGTTAAATTTGAATTTGAGGTAAACAAAAAAAAATTTTTAAGTATGTCTCAGTGCATGGAATATAGTGATTTAAAAAAAATCATTGTTTATTCAAATTTGAATTTAATCGGGCTTCCAGTATTTTACATGATAGACCTATCTGGTAAATCTCCTTAGCTTGAGACAAAAGCTTGTTCAATCATTTGAGCGATTTCAGAGCTTTTCTTCTGAGAAAAATAATGTTCTTCACCCAGTGTGCATTCTGTAATTTCTCACAGGGTAGTTGGCAGATCTCCAACTTGCCCCAAAACATGAGGTGGTTTCCTAATGATTCACTTTGAATGACCATCTGGTATGCGATGTATGTGATTCTCTTTTCTAACAACACAGATGCACTTATTAAAGAGCTCCATTATGTGACTATGACAATATTTAAAAAGATGCTTTAAGAGTCATGTTTCATTCTTCTTGTAGATTCTGATGTGTCCTTCCAGAGCAGAGCATGGAAGCTATGAAAAGTGGGATAGAAGACTATTTAAATGCATATTTTTATGCACTGTATCTTAATAATATATTATGAATCTGCCCTCATTTGTCTTTAATATTTTATTCATTATCTTACTTTATACAATGTTGGTTTTTATATAAATTTATGATACCTGAAATTATGCTTGGCACTATATGCCTTTTACTATAGCATAATATGAAGTATAGAGTACCACTAGGACATATTATTGGCTAAAAAGTTGAAAGTAATTAAGCCTTTAGAGTTAACTTTAATTTACAGGATATATTCCTACTAATGGAACAAATTAAAAAGCACAATTTAATAGCTAAACCTAAAGATTGCTGTTTAATACATATATCTTGTATTTACTCTCTTGTATAGTCCCCTCCCCTTGAATGTAGGCTGGGCTTGAGACGTTTTTTTGACCAAAAGAATACTGTGGCAGTGTGATATCCAATGTTAAATGATAAGTCTTGAAACTTCTGCTCTTGGAATATTTGTTTTGGTATGTTCCTTCTTGGAATCCAGCCCCATGCTGTAAGAAGCTCAAGCCATGTTGAGGTGCCACAGATGAACATTTCCATTGACAAATCCACTGAACTCTAAATTGAGAGCCAGCAATGACTTCTGAACATACAGGTGAGCCAAACTGGAGATCTGCTAGAGTCAAGTCTCCCAATTCTTTGAAGTCTGGCCATCATCTAACTGACACTACATGAGAGACTCCAAATAAGAACCTTAGAATTGAGTAGGGTATATTTGTGGCACTGAGATAATAGAAAATATGTTATTGTTTTAAATGTGGGGATTGTTAGTTATGCAACAATAGGTAAGTGGAACATACCACAAGGAAGCACATAGAAAAAACCAAAATGTGAGACATTCTGCAAGATAATTGACCCAATTTCTTTAACACATCAAGAGTGGAAAAGAAAGAAAAAGGAAAAAAAGAAAAATTGTTCCCTATTTTAACTAAAAGAGACTTCAGAGACATAGATCCAAATATTATATGGGGATCTTATTTAGATCCCAATTTAAATGAAACAACTAAAAAAAAAACATTTTTAAGAAAATTTTGGAAATTTGAATATATTTTTGATAATTCTATTAGGGTTAAGGTGTCATTAGATAAAGACTCTCTTTTAATAATTGTATATGAAACTATGTGAAAACAAAATGATATGATATCTACTGTTTACCTTAAAATAATTCAGCAATGAGGATGATAAAAGAAAAACTTACATGAAACAAGAAGCAGAATCTTGTGAATAGTGCCCACTGTTGAAGTATATATGAAAATAAATTATAGTAGCTTTTCTACTTTAATATATATTTGAAATTTTTCATGATTAAAAATAAGTAGAAGAATGATGTCAGAAGCATGGTAAAGTGGGAGCTGTCCGCAGATCTCTCTCCTTGAAATAACAATAAGCTGAAAATCTAAAACTCAACACAAAACACCCGACCTGCACAGAAGCACATCTGAATGAGGGATCGGTGAATAAGATATTCCACAGGTTAAAACCATGGGAGTTATGCAGTAGACTGGGAGAAACAAAGAAGCTGCCTCTCACAGCTAGAGCTCCCTGCAGGAGGAGGATGGAAGAAGGCGCTGTGGGTTCCCTGAATAGCCCTTCCTGAGAGAGCTGTGAGCTCCACACTGTGGCAGTGCCCAGGGATCAAGACAGAAAGCCAAGAAGTGAGGATGGCAGAGAAGTAATAGTTGATTATTATAAGCCATGGCTGAAAAAATCTAGGCTGAGCTGTAGCCCCCATCCTCCAAACCTGATGGCCCCTCCCCCATGTCTTCCAACACCCAGCACGACGGAGACCCATGAGAATGTGAGCAAACGCTACTGAAACTGTTGCTAACACTGAGGCTGAGCGTAGAGAGCATGATTGAATATTTATAAAGAAAAAAAAGTATTATTAAGGCTTTATATAAAGCAGGGATCCAAGAGGCCTAGATATCACCTACTTGAAACAAATAAACAAACAAAAAAGGGTTCTTAGCAATAGGCTAAAGAAAGACTTTTATATAATAAATCTTCTGGAAAAAGAAAAGCAGAATACATTTTCACTAATGCCTAGGCAGAGATATACTCCATTAAACACCATGAACAGTTAAACTGACAAGACAGCTCAGAAAAAAAAAAGGTGAAAATCTCCAGAAAATAAGCTTAAAGACATAGAAATATGAGACTTAAATGACAAAAAGTTTGAGTTTTCTGAAAAAACTCAATGAGATCCAAAATAATTCATATAAACAATTCCAGGAACTAAAAAAAAACAAAGCAACTAAATCATCAAAATGAGTTTGTTAGTAAGGAAACTGAAAACCTTAAAAAGAATCAAATAGAACATCTGTTGATGAAGAACACACATACAAAAAATAAAAATAAAACAGCAAACTTGAGAAATAGAGTAGACCAAATGAAAAAAAGAATCAGTGATTTTGAAGACAGAATGAAAGAGAAATGCAAGAACTAGCTGATATCATCAGGAGAAAAACATAAGAATAATAGGCATTCAAGAAGGAGAAGATAAGAAGATAGAATTAGAAAGCACTTTTAGACAAATAGTTGAAGAGAATTTCCCAAATATAAGGAATGAGCTGGACCTTAGAAATCAAGAAGTCAACAAAACACACATTATCTCAACCCAAAAAGGACTTCTCCAAGACATATTGTATTAAAATTATTTAACCAATGACAAAGAAAGAATTCTCAGGGCTGCCAGGGAAAAGAATAAGGTAACTTATGAAGGAAAATCCGTTAGATTACCATCGGAGTACTCACCACAAACCTTACAAGCTAGAGAGGAGTGGAATCAAATATTCAAACTATTAAATGAAAGAAACTATCAGCCAAGACTAATGTATCCAGCAAAGCTCTGCTTTAGATATGAAGGAGAAATAAAGACATTTCCAGACACAAAAATTGAGGGAATCATCCACTACAGGCCTACATTACAGGAATTACTGAAAGGGGTCAGTTCGTTTAAAACAAAATGACAAAAAGAAAAAAATACGTAACTAAGAGTAAAGCAACTAGCAGGGTGATAGAAGCAGAGTAGTGCAACCCTTACTAAGAACAGGGTATTAAAAGCTTAAACAATAAGAAGAGATTTGCTATAGCAAGATAGTAATAAAGGTTCAGCACACATAGGGTGAAAACGACACAATAATAAATGAAAGGGGAAGATTCAAAGATCCAAATTCAAAAGTGGAATGGAGATAAGGCACGCACAGAAGAAAATGTATATATATATATATATATATATATATATATATATATATATATAATCTGTCCTATATTTTACTTAGTCATAATGGTAACCACAGTCCAAAGATTCAGAAATGAAGTATATAACATAAAACAAGAAGTACCAGAGGGAAAACCCACAAAACCCAACCTAAATAATAATAATAATAATAATAATAATAATAAATAATAATAAAACAGGTATGCAAGGACAAGGAAGCAATGGAAATACCTAGTAACCAGAGAGCAAAAGTTAAATGGACTTCATATTTCAATAATTGCCCTAAATGTAAATGGACTGAACTCACCAATAAAAGGCACAGAGTTGCAGATTGGATCAAAAAGCAAAACCCAACCATGCACTGCCTCCAGAAGATACATCTCAGCTCCAAAGACAAATATAGACTCAAAGTGAAAGGCTAGAAAATAACATTTTAGTACATGGCATTCATAGAAAAGCGGGAGTAGCGGTACTAGTATCAGACGAAATAGACTTCAAAATAAAAAAAGTAAAGAAGATACTGAGGGACACTTCATAATGATAAAGGGAATCATCACCAAGAAGAAAGAACACTTATTAATACCTATGCTCCCAATCAGAGAGCCCCAAAATATGTAAAGCAATTACTAATAGAATTAAAGAGAGAATCAAACCAAAACACCATCGTAGTAGGGGACTTAAATACCCCACTGTCGAATATGGACAGATCATCCAAACAGAAAATCAATAATGAAACAACACCCTTAAATGACAAATTAGACAAACTGGACATAATTGATATTTAGAGGCCTTTTTATCCCAAAATATCTGCTTATATATTCTTCTCTAGTGCACATAGAACATTTTCAAGGAATGACCACAAACTGAGACACAGAAATAGCCTCAACAAATATAAGAACGTTGAAATCATACCAACCATATTCTCAGATCATAATGCTTTGAAACTAGAGATCAACTGTAAAAAGAAAACAGGAAAACCTACAAATACATGAAGATGAAACAACATGCTACTGAAGAATAACTGGGTCAGAGAAGAAATAAAAAGATCAAAAGATACATAGAAACTAATGATAATGATAGCACAATATATCAAAACTTTTGAGACATAGCAAAAACAGTCATAAGAGGAAAGTTCATATCATTGCAGGCCTACCTCAGAAAATAAGAGCAAGCTCAAATAAACAACCTAATGCTTCATCTTAAAAAAAAAAAAAAAAAAACTAGAAAAAGAAGAACAAATAAAGAATAAAGTTAGCAGAAATAATCAAAATTATAGCATGATTAACCAAAATTGAAAACAACAACAAAAAAAAACCAATAAAAAAATAGATACAATAAAAAGTGGATTCTTTGAAAAGATTAATAAAATTGACAAACCCCTGGCTAGACTTACTAAAGACAAAAGAGAAAGGGCAGAAATAAATAAAATCAGAGAAATTATGGCAGACACCGCAGAAATACAAAGGATCACACAAGAATACTGTGAAAGAGTATATAACATCAAATTTAATAACCTAGAAAAAATGGACCAGTACACAAAAACACAACCTTTCTAGACTGATTCAAGAACTGGAAAATCTAAATAGACTGATCAGCACTATGGAAAGTAAAACAATTGTCAAAAACCTGCCAAAAAGTCAAAGTCCATGGCCAGAAGGCCTCACCAGTGAATTCTACCAAAGAAGATCTAATGCCTACTCTCCTCAAGCTCTTTCAAAAAATCAAAGAGTAGGAAATACTTTCCAATGCATTTTATGAGGCCAATATTACCCTTATACCAAAAGCTCATAAAGATAACACAGAAAAAAAAGAAAACTACAGGCCAATATCTCTCAGGAACACAGATGCAAAAATCCTAAATATGTTACTAGCGAACTGAATACAGAAACATATTAAAAGATTATACACCATAATCGAGTGGGCTTCATCCCAGGGGCACAGGGATGATTCAACATACACAAATCAATTAATGTGATAGACCACATAAACAAATTAAAAAAATAAGAATAATAGGATCATATCAATAGAAGCAGTAAAAATCTTTGACATGATACAGCATTCATTTACGATCAAAACACTTAACAAAATCGGTATAGAAGAAAAGTACCTTAACATAACAAAGGCCACATATGAAAATCCTTAGCCAACATTATACTTAATGATAAAAATCTAAAAGCATTCCCTCTATGATGAGGAACAAGGTAAGGCTGTCCACTATCACTTCTGTTATTCAATATAACATTGGAGGTCCTAGAGAATGCATTCAGGCAAGAGAAAGATATAATAAGCATCCAAATAGGAAATGAAGAAGTCAAACTGTCGCTATTTGCAGATGATATGATTCTTTATATAGAAAACCCTAAAAACTCCACAAGAACACTACTAGAAACAATAAGCAGATACAGTAGTCTCAGGTTACAAAATCAACATTCAAAAATCCATAGTGTTCCTATACTCTAATAATGAAGTGTCAGAAAAGGATGTAGAAAAAATAATTCCTTTTGCAATTGCAACAAAAAGAATAAAATACCTAGGAATAGATCTAACAAAACATGTGAAGGACCTATATAATGAAAACTATAGGATCCTTTTAAAAGAAATCAAAGAAGATACAAAGAAATGGAAAGATATTTTGTGTTCTTGGATTGGAAGAATCAACATAGTTAAAAATGACTATATTACCTAAAGCATTTTACAGATTTAAAGCAATCCTAATCAAAATCTCATTGGCATTTTTTAAAGAAATAGAACAAAAAATCATCAGATTTGTATGGAAGCACAAAAGACCCCGAACTGCTAAAGCCATCCTGAGAAAAAAGAACAAGGCTGGAGACATCATTCTGCCTGACATCAAATTATACTACAAAGCAACAATAATGAAAACGGCATGGCATTGGCAAAAAAACAGACACACAGACCAGTGGAATAGCATCCAGAGCTCTAGCTCATTCCTTAGATTTGGGAAATTGTTGTCAACTATTTGTCTGAAAATGCTTTTCATCCCCTTCCAGAATTCTCATTATTCTTGTGTTTCCTCTCCTGATGGTATCAGATTGTTCTTGTATTTCTCTTTCATTATTTTTCATTCTTCGGCTTATCTCTTCTTCCTTCTGATTTATTTCTAAATTTCTGTCTTTGATATCATCAATCCTTTCCTTCGACTCTATTTCCCAAGCTTTGTATTTCATTTTTCATCTCTTGCAAGTGCTCTTTATCTCCAGAAGATCTCTTTGGTTCTTTTTGAGGATTTCAGTCTCCTTGGTAAGAACTCATTCTGCTTGTCTATTTTTATTTTTAATTCCTGAAATTGTTGATATGACTTGTTTCAAATCTCACTGAGTATTTTTAGAAGTACTATCCTGAATTCTCTGTCATTTAAGTTGCATATTTCTATGTGTGTAAGCTTATTTTCTGGTGACTTTTCTCTTTCTTTCTGTGATGCCTTGTCACCTTGTTTGTTTATGGCGTTTAATGGACTATTTCTCTGCCTGAGCATTAATGGAAATGTATTTTATCTTTTTTTTCCAGAAAGAAGATTTATTATATTAAAGGTCTCTCTTTGACTTGTTGTAAAGAAAGCATTTTTCTTTTGATTTTCAGTAGGTGATGTCTAAGCCTCTTGGATTCCTGCTTTATATAAAGTCTTAATGATGCCTTTTTTTTTTTTATAGATATTCAATCAGCCTTGCCACTCTCAGTCTCAGACCCTGTCAGTGTTAGTGACAGTTTCGGTAGTATTTGTTTCTATTTCCTTGGAGCTCTGCAGAGTTCGGTCTCGGATGATAAGGAGGGAGGGGATCTCTAGGTTAGGGGATGGGCTTTGTGACTCTGCCTTGGTTTTGCAACTGTATCTGGTAAAAATCAACTGTTGCTTCTCTACTGTTCTGACTTCTCTGCTTTCTGCCCTGATGCCTGGGCACTGCCACCAACAATGTGGAGTTCATGTCTCTCCAAGGCAAGTCTTTTCGGGGAAACTCACCTCATCTTCTCTCCTTCCCCTTCCTCCTACAGGGAGCTCTGATTGGGAGAGGCAACTTCTTTGTTTCCCCCCATCCACCCTCCTACACCCAGGGTTTTGACCTGTGGCAGTTCTTATGCACAGATCCCACACTCAGATGTGCTGGTGTGCAGATTGAGTGTTTTTTTTGTTGAGTTTTAGATGTTCAGTTTATTGTTTTTTCAAGGGAATAAATCTGGGGACATCTCTCACTCCGCTATGTTTCTGATGTCAATCACTCTTCAGTTTTTCTTGATGTTATTCTCTACCTCTCCAACCTTCTATCTCTACTTATATTTTTACGTATGTGAGTATATTTTATTGAATGGAAAGCTTTTTGAAAGTCTCTTAGGATTAGAGGATATACATAAAGAGCCTGATATTTCATATGAAATTCCAAATTTAACCCGTCTTTGATCACAGTTTTGCAAAGCAGGACGTATAAAAGTTCTAAATAGTTAAGTTACTAGTTGCAAAAGAGTAAATATATATAAATCTGGTTACTATTTCTTCTTTCAAAGAGTCATTAAAAATAGATTACTGTATTAAAGTTTCAAAAGTGGTCCCAAAGTACAAATTTTAAGGTGACTTTTAAACTATTTTAGAGCTTTCCATTCCAAATTCATATTATAGCAAATTGATAAACAATAGCATATATTTTTTCTCATGAAATAATCTTTTATAAACCTGAAGTGAACACAAGAACCCCAAATTAAATTTGTTAAATCATAAAAATTAAGAGGTAAAGTTAGACTTAAAATAGTCAATAATAAATGGACTTGGTTTGATGTAGATAGCTTTGTAAGAATCTTTAAAATTCTTACGGCGTTCCTGCTGTGAACTAAAAGTAGTGCTAAAAACTCATTCTTTTCATATGACCCTAGAAGAAATGACTTTTCTGAGTATGCAAAATATTAAATTAATCATTAAGTATTTTTAAAGCTTTTACAGATCTTAATGGTATCTCAGATTCTTTGATGAAGGCCTTGATTCCTGAATCTTTTTTGATAGGATGGTAATCTGGTCAAACAAATTGTGAGGGCAAGAAAATAAAGGTAACTCTTTTACTTATAGCACATTATTTATTCAATGCCATATTAACATTTAATGTTGACAGTGACAGTATGATGTGCTGTGTTCTTTATTTTTGCTATTCTCTGGAAAAACTATAAATTTCAAACATAAAAAATGTTATTTATTTCCCCACACTTTCATTGATAAGTTGATTGAAATGATTGGGACAGAAAGTTAAAAAGGAACATGTAACAATTTGTAAAATGAATTAATTTTAAAACACTAGGTGAATTAAGAGTTTTCCAGTATACATTAATAGAACAAAACTTTGTATTTTGCAGGCCATTTTGATTTGTCAAAGGAGATGATTACAGAAGCTTCCATGGATACTTAGAGTTGATCATACATGTACTTTGCAAAGATGTAAAAATAACTAATAGAAAATTAGTGAATTTCCTGCCAAGTACGGTGTGTTATAATGTAAAGTAATTGCTCATAAAAAAAGTAATCAATTAAAAAATAAAGCCGAACTTTGTTTTTTTTTCACATTATCTAAACATTCACAATCAGGAATTTTTATATCTCAGTATTCTACTTGTTCCATGCTTTTATCTTTGCTAAAAAGCTAGACTCGCAACAGAGTAGTGCAAGACCAGGGTTCTGGATGTGGGGCTGCCCTTATGTGGTCCTGGCTCCTACTCGGCAAGTCTGGGGGAAACTTGCCAAGTGGGAGACCTTGTCTTTTATAACATTCTCAGTGTTTCTTACCCAAAAGGAGTGATTGCTTTCTTTTTATGTAAGAAGTTCATACATTGTAGATCAAAACTCAGCCTGGTAATTGATCCTGAGGGTAGAATAATAGCTAATAGTAAGAAGAGTCATTGCTCTAGGGGTGCTTCCATTTTAGTAACCTCTGAAGTTTAAAACAGAGTTCTTATGTTTCTGGGCAACTAAGAAATACTTGGAGAAACTATGAAAAACATTGCAGACATTTGGACAGCATTCCAAGAAATTCTGTTTCAGCTATATGGAGTGGGGTCAAATTTGAAATCTACATTTTAAACAAGTTCCAATATCTATCTTTTCTTTGTTTCCCTCTCCCATTATGACATTTAAAAATAACTTTATTGAAATATAGCTCATGTCGTACAATTAACCCATTTAAAATGTACAATTCATTTGAATTCAGTATTTATAGAATTGTACAACCATCACCACAATTAATTTTAGAACATTTTTATCACTCTAGAAATAAATACTCTTTAGCAATAACTCCCCATTCTTCTGTACCCCCAGAGTCTGACAACCACAAATATTTCTTTCTCCATAGATATGCCTATTCCAGACATTTCACATAAATAAAATTATATAATATATAGTCTTTTATGACTGGATTCCTTCATTTAGCATGATGTTTTCAAGGTTTATCTGTATTGTAGCATGTATCAGTATGTCTCTCTCTCTCTTTTTTTTTTTTTTTTTTGGCAAAAAAATATTCCAGTATACAGGTATAACTCATTTAATTTATCCATTCATTAGGTGATGGACAATGAATTGTTTCCACTTTTTTACTATTATAAATAACTTTGCTATGAACATTTATATACATTTTTGTTTTGATGTATGTTTTTATTTTTCTGAGATATAAATCTAAAAATGGTATCATTGGGTCATATGGTAACTTCATGTTTAACTTACTGAAGAACTGTTGACTGTTTTTCCAAAGCAGCTCTACCATTTACATTCTCAGTAGCATGTGTAAGGGTTCACATCTTAACAAGTGCTTTAACTATTCTTTTTCTTTCTTTGTTTTTGCATTTTAATCATTCTAGTATAAAAATGGTATCACATTGTAGTTTTAATTTGAATTTTTCCGGTGACTAGAAATGTTGAGAATCTCCTCATGTGCTTTGGCCATTTGTATATTTTCTTTGAAAAAAAAAAATGTCTTTTCAAATCCTTTGCCCAGAATTTAATTTGTTATTTATTCTTTTTATTATTGACTTGTAAGACTTCTTTACACATGAGAAAGGCAAATCCCTCATCAGATACATGATTCGCAAATATTTTTCCCACTTTTTATAAGTTGTCTTTTCACTTTTCCAATGTTGGCTGTTGAAGCACATTTCTAATTTCAATGTAGTCCAATTTATCTTTTCTTTTTTCCTTCTAAGAAACCATTGCTTAATCCAAAATCAAGAAGATTTATTTTTTTATAATTTTAGCTTTAATTTTTTAAATAAATTTAGATTTATTTCTTAAAATTTTATTTCTTATAATTTTAGCTTTACCTGTATTTCTTATAATTTTAGCTTTTACATTTACTTTTATGATCCATTTTGAGTTACTTTTTGTATATAATGCATAGTATGGGTTGAATTTTATCCCCTTGTCTGTGGATATCTAGTTGTCTCAGCACTCTTTGTTGAAAAAATTATTCTTTCCCCACTAAAATGTCTTGATACTTTTGTTGAAGGTTAATTGACAATAAACATAAATCTCTTTTGTGTCACTCATTCTATTCCATTAATCTTTATTCTTGTTTAAGCACCACTCTTGATTACTGTGAATCAATGTTAAGTTTTAAATTTGGAAATATGTGTCCACTAACTGTAATTTTTTTCAAGATCATTTGGGTTATTCTGTGTTCTTTGCAATTCCATATAAATTTTAGGATCATCTTGTTAATTTCTGTAAAGAAGCTAGCTGAGATTTTGATAGGAATTTGTTTAAATTTATAAATCAATATGGGGAATATTACCATCTTAATATAAGATCTTATGATTGGTACACATACAATGTTTTTCCATTTATTTAGATATTCTTTAATTTCTATCAATAATGTTTTATAGTTTTTAGTGTCCAACTCCTGTACTTCTATTGTTAAAGTTATCATATACATATTTCTTTTTGATGCTTTTTAAAGAGAATTTTTTTCTTAGTATCACTTCTAGAATATTCAATGTTGATGTATGGACAAAATTGATTTTTGTGTATTAATCTGGTATTCTGCAACCTTGCTGAGTTCATTTATTAGTTCTAATTGTTTTTTCAGTAGATTACTTAAGATTTTCTATTACATGATCACTTTATTTCTCTCTTTGCAATCTACATGTCTTTTTTTCTCTCACCTAATTGCCCAGGTCCCTGAGTAATTCTGATGCATGTGGTTAAAGAATTAGGCTTAAAGAAAGTGAATTGAAAACAAAATTTTAGGCAACATTTCAAATATTGACAAAAGAAGACAGTATTGAAGCCTCAGAAATGCATGAATATAGTCCCTGAGAGAGATGATTGAGGACTTTGTAAATATTGTATGATTTTAATGACACTTCCTAAGAGGAAATTTTATTTATACAATTAATATATATGATTAAAAAACATACAATTTTTTTATGTTTACTCTACTTAACAATCAGTATATTGGAAAAAAATATTTTATTTTTCAAGTTCCAAGTCCATTACTTTGTAGTTCTGTGAACTGAAGAGAATCACTTCATGTTACTGATTTTCATTTTGCTGATTGTAAAATAGAAAAAAAAACTAATGGTAACAATCACTCTAAGGAGGTTATATATATATTCCTTAGCAATGTCTACCACATTGTAGATATTAATGTTAGGTAGTTAGGCAGAAACGAGCGACAGGAGCAAAGGCTGAGCTCAGTAACCATAGAAACCTCTTTTGAAGACCTTCCTTAAGGACCTCCCAGAAACACCTCCCCTTTTAGGATTATAAATTAACCCAAATCCTAGGGCACAAGGGCCATAAAAGCTGCTGGTTTAACCAGCCACTGACACTTGTGTAGAAAGTACTACCCTAACCTGCCCATAACCTCAGCCTCATTATACCATCATTACAATATCATGCCTATGCCCAGAAATTCATAAATCTAATTATAACAAACTGAATTCTGCACAAGCATATGCACAGTAGGCAAAGTGTTATAGGGCAGCCAATTGTCAGTCAAAGTAACCTTACATATGGATCATCTAGGACCTCCCATCACAGCCCTAATATAAACAGATTTCTCCACTACTACATTGTTACAGCTCTCTTCACTGAAAACCTGCCCTTCCCTTGGAGCGTACTCTGTCTTTTATCTTTTCACTTCCCAAATTCCACAAGGCTGCAGCCTTCCTTTATGTGGCCCATCTCCTTCTAAAATGTACTTTCAATAAATCTTACCTTTTCTAAACCTCACTGACCCATAATTCTTTCTGTGTCTGTGAGAAAGAACCAACAGCCCCACAGCCCCCATGCTGCTAGGGCTATGCAGGATTTTATGTCACCCCAGAGGTAATATTAACATATGTATTTTCTAAATACAAAATGAATGAATCATTTATGTATGATAGTGTTGTTGTTCACATTTGGAATCATACATTTAGATTAAAACATTATACAAAATATTGGTATTTTTTGTTCTTTGTAACCAACATTTAAAACCCTTTGAATTGGGGACATTTAAAAATAGGAATACAGTCATCGTTTTAAATGTAATTCACAGGAAACTAGAATTTTACTCGTGGTATCAATTATTTTTGTTCATGAAAGAATACTCTCAGTTTTAGACGTTTCTTTCATTTTGTAAAACCAATGTTATTTTACAATAAACACTTACCACTAAGTTGCTCATAACTACCAGTGTTTAAAGTGGTAATTTCAACACAGATGTGTGGATTCCTTGGTAGTAAAACATCTTTTCCACTTCTTTTTCTGGCATTAGTTTAAATATATAAATTGAAAGTGAACTAGGTTATAAATTCTGTAACCATCTCTAAATACAACGGGAAGTGATAAAATCAAACAGCCTTTTCTGTTTACTTTTTTTTTATTAAGTTTATTGGGGTAACATTGGTTAATACAATTATAAAATTTTCAAGTGTACATTATAATATTCTATTTATTATATTGTGTGATTACTACCCAAAGTCCAGTTTCCTTCAGCTGCCATATATTTGATCCCCTTTACCCACTTTACCCTCCCCATATTCCCTTATATTTGACACCATTTACCCCATCTACCTCTCCCCTCCTCATTCATCCCCTACTCTTTGGCAATGACTATTCCATTATCCATGTCTACGAGTCTCTGTTTGTCCTGTTTATTTATCGCTTTTAGGTTTATATTGCACATATAAGTGATATCACTTGATTTCCAACTTTTTCAATCTGGCTTATTTTGTTTAGCATGATTATCTCGAGGTCTATCCATATTGTCGCAGATGGCAGTATTTCATCTCTTCTTATGACTAATATTCCATTGTGTATGTGTGCTGCAGCTTCTTTATCTAATCATCTACTGTAGGACATTCCAGTTGATTCCATGTCCTGGCCACCGTGAATAATGCTGCTATGAAAATCAGTGTGCAAATATCTTTTTAGATATGGGTTTTCAAGTCTTTGGGGTAAATATCCATTAGTGGGATTGCTGGATCATATATGGTAGATCAATTCTTAGTTTTTTGAGGAACCTCCATGCTGTTTTCCATAGTGGCTGTACCAATTTGCAGTCCCACCAGCAGTATAGAAGGATTCCTTTTTCTCTGCATCCTCTCCAATATTTGTTATTACTTGTCCTGTTGATTATAGCTATTCTAACAGGCGTGAGATGATGATGCATTGTGGTTTTGATTTGCATTTCTCTAATAGCTAGTGATGGTAAGCATAGTTTCATATGTTTGTAGGCCATTTGTATGTTCTCTAGAGAGAAGTGTCTGTTCAGGTCCTCTTCTCATTTTTTGATTGGATCGTTTGTTTTTGTTTTTGTTTTGTTTTGTTTTGTTTTTGTTATTGAGTTGTATGAGTTCTTTGTATATTTTGGATATTAGACCCTTATCGAAAGTGTTGCTTGCAACTATATTTTCCTCTTTATCTTGTTGACAGTTTCTTTTGCTGAGCAGAAGCTTTTTAATTTGATGGAGTCCCATTCATTTATTTTAGCTTTAACTTCCATTGCCTTTGAGGTCAGATCCATAAAATCTTCTTTAAGTCCAAGGTCCTTGAGTTTCATTCCTATATTTTCTTCTATGCATTTTATTGTTTCAGGTCTTATATTCAGGTCCTTAATCCATTTTGAGTTAATTTTGGTATGCGGTAAGAGACAACAATATAGTTTCATTCTTTTGCGGGTGGCCTTCCAATTTTCCCAGCACCATTTATTGAAGAGGCTTTCCTTTCTCCATTGTATGTTTTTGGCTTTTTTTGTGGAAAATTATTTGCCAATATAAGTATGGATTTACTTATGGACTTTTGATTCTGTTCCACTGGTCCATGTGTCTGTTTTGCTGCCAATACTATGCCGTTTTGATTACTGTCGCTTTGTAATATAATTTGATGTCGGGCAGAGTAATGACTCCAGCCTTGCTCTTATTTCTCAAGACGTCTTTGGCAATTCGGGGTCTTTTATGCTTCCATACAAATCTGATAACTTTTTTGTTCTATTTCTTTAAAAAATGCCAGTGGGATTTTGATGGGGATTGCATTAAATCTGTATAATGCTTTAGGTAATAAGGTCATTTGAACTATGCTGATTCTTCCAATCCAAGAACATGGAATATCTTTCCATTTTTTTGTATCCTCTTCGATTTCTTTGAATAGGGTCTTGTAGTTTTCATTATATAAGTCCTTCATGTGTTTCGTTAAATTTATTCCTAGGTATTTTATTTTTTTGTTGCAATTGCAAAAGAAATTATTTTTTCTACTTCTTTTTCTGATGCTTCATTATTAGAGTATAGGAATGCTATGGACTTTTGAACATTGATTATGTATCTAGAGACTTTACTGTATTTACTTACTTTTTCTAGTAGTATTCTTGTGGAGTTTTTACGGTTTTCTGTATATAGAATCATATTATCTGCAAATAGTGACAGTTTGACTTTGTTTCCTATTTGGATGCCTTTTATATCTTTCTCTTGACTGAATGTACTCTCTAGGACAACTAATGTTATGTCAAATAGCAGTGGCAATAATGGACAGCTTTGCCTTGTTCCTGATCTTAGAGGGAAGGTTTTTAATTTTTCACTATTAAATATAATGTTGGCTGAGGGTTTATCATAGATGGCCTTTATTATGTTAAGGTACTTGCTTTCTATACTGATTTTGTTAAGTGTTTTGATCATAAATGAATGCTATATCCTGTTGAAGGCTTTTTCTGCGTCTCTCGATATGATTACATGATTCTTATTTTTTAATTTGTTTATGTGGTTTATCACATTAATTGATTTGCACGTTGAACCATCCCTGTGCCCCTGGGATGAAGGCCACTTGATCGTGATATATAATCTTTTAATATGTTGCTGTATTTGGTTCGCTAGTATCTTATTTAGAATGTTTGCATCAGTGTTCATGAGAGACAACGGTCTGTAGTTTTCTTTTTTTGTGCTATCTTTACCAGGTTTTGGTATCAGAGTAATATTAGCCTTATAAAATGAGTTGGAAAGTATTGCCTCCTCTTTGATTTTTTGGAAGAGTTTGAGGAGAATAAATATTAAATCTTCTTTGAATGTTTGGTAGAATTCACTGGTGATGCCATTGGTCCTGGATTTTTTCTTTTTGGTAGTTTTTGATGATTGTTTCAATTTCTATACTGCTGATCAGTCTGTTTAGATTTTCTAGATCTTCTTGATTCAGTCTAGGAAGGTTGTATTTTTGCAAGTACTAGTCAATTTCTTCTAGGTTATTATATTTGGTATTATATACTTTTCCATAGTATTCTTGTGGGATCCTTTGTATTTCTGCGATGTCAGCTGTAATTTCCCCTCTTTCATCCCTGATTTTGTTTATTTGTGTCCTTTCTATTTTTTCTTTAGTGAGTTTAGCCAGAGATTTGTCAATTTTATTAACTTTCTCAAAGAACCCGCTCTTTGTTGTATTTATATTTTCTATTTTTTTTGTTTGTTTGTTTTCAATTTCATTTATTTCTGCCTTAATTTTGATTATTTCTTTCCCTCTGCTGACTGTAGGCCTTATTTATTCTTCCTTTTCTAGTTTTTTAAGATGAAGTGTTAGGTTGTTTATTTGTGCTCATTCTTGTTTTTGAAGACAGGCATGTAATGATATGAACTTTCCTCTTATTACCGCTTTTGTCGTGTTCCAAAAGTTTTAATATTTTGAACTATCATTACCATTCTTTTCTATGTATTTCTTGATCTCTCTTTTCATTTCTACTCTGACCTAGTCATTCTTCAGTAGTATGCTGTTTAATCTCCATGTATTTGTGGTTCTCCTGACTTCTTTTTGCAGTTCATCTCTAGTTTCAAAACATTATGATCAGAGAATATGGTTGGTATGATTTTCATCCTCTTATATTTACTGAGGCTATTTCTGTGTTCCAGTATGTGGTTGATTCTGGAGAATATCCCATGTGCACTAGAAAAGAATGTATAAGCAGCTGTTTTGAAATGGAAGGCTCTGTATATGTCAATTATATCCATTTGGTCTAATGTGTCATTTAAGGATGTTATTTCTTTATTGATTTCTGTTTAGATGATCTATCTATATCCAACAATGGGATATTTAGGTCCCTTACTATAATAGTGTTTTGGTCTGTTTCTCCCTTCAGTTCTGTTAGTAATTACTTTACATATTTCAGGGCTCCCTGATTGAGAGCAGAGTTATTAATAAGTGTTATGTCTTCTTGGTGCGTGATTCCCTTTATCATTAAGAAGTGCCCCTCAGTATCTTTCTTTACCATTTTGATTTTGATGTCTATTTCATCCAACATTAGTACTGCTACTCCCACTTTTCTCTGAATGCCAATTTCTTGAAATATCATTTTCCACCCTTTCACTTTGAGTCTATATTTGTCTTTGGAGTTGAGATGTATCTTCTGGAGGCAGCATATGGTTGGGTTTTGTTCTTTGATCCATTCTGCAACTCGTTGCCTTTTCATTGGTGAGCTCAGTCCATTTACATTTAGGGTGATTATTGAAATATGACGTCTTCTTATAGCCATTTTATCTTTTGTTTTCTGATAGCTTGGTGTTTCCATTGCTTCCTTGTCCTTGTGTTTCTGTTTCCTTTTTTTGGTTGGCTTTTGTGGGTTTTGCCTTTGATTTTTCTTGTTTTATGTTTTATACCTCATTTCTGACTCTATGGTGTGTGGTTACCACAAAAAATAGGAAAAAGAGTTTTATATACAGTCGTCCATTTTCTTCTGTGTGTGCCTTAACTCCTTTCCCCTTTGCAAATTTGGATCTTTGAATCCTCCCTTTTTTAGCCATTGTTATCTCAATTTGTTTCTATGTATGCTGAACATTCATTACTATCTTGCTATAGCAATTCTCTTCTTAGTATTTAAGCTTATAATGTCCTGTTCTTAGTAAGGGTTGCATTCCTCTACTTCTATTTGCCTGATAGTCAGCATACTCCTAATTATGTATTTTTTGTGGTTATTTTGTTTTAGGTGATCTGACTCCTTTCAGAATTTCTTGTAGTGCATACTTGTAGTGGTGAATTCCCTCAATTTTTGTATGTCTGAAAAGTTTTTAATTTCTTCTTCATATCAAAAGGAGAGCTTAAGTGGATACATTATTCTAGGCTGGTAATTCCTTTCACTTAATAGTTTAAATATTTGATTACATTCCTTTCTGGCTTGTAAAGCCTGCACTGAGAAGTCTGATGATAATGTAATGGATTTTCCTTTATAAGTTACCGTTTTCTTCTCCCTGGCTGCCCTGATAATTCTATCTTTGTTACTGATTTTTGATAACTTTAATAAAATGTGTCTTGGTGAAGGCATTTTTGGATTGAGATAATTAGGTGTTTTACTTACTTCTTAAATTCCGAGTTTCATCTTGTTCTTTAGATTTGAGAAATTCTCACCCATTATTTGTCTGAAAATGCTTTCTAGTCTCTGCTTTATTTCCTTGCCTTCGATAATGCCCATTATTCTTATGTTTCCTCTCCTGATGGTATCAGCTAGTTCGTGTATTTCTCTTTCATTATTTTTCATTCTTCAATTTCTTCTTCCTTCTGATTTATTTCTAGATTTCTGTTTTTGATATCACTGATCCTTTCCTCCATTTATTTGACTCTATTTCCCGAGCTTGCTATTTCATTATTTTGCTCTTGCAGTGTGTGTGTGTGTGTGTGTGTGTGTGTGTGTGTGTGTGTGTATGTGTGTGTTTTATCTCCAGAAGTTCTATTTGGTTCTTTTTGAGGGTTTCAATCTCCTTGCTCTGCTCATCTAGCTGTTTTTGCAATTTCTGAAATTCATATAACTCGTTTCGAAACTCACTGAGGTTTTTCAGAAATACCATTCTGAATTCTCTGTCATTTAAGTTGCATATTGGAGATTTTTTCTTTCTTTGTAAGATGTCTTGTCACCTTGGTTGTTCATGGTGTGTAATGGACTATTGCTGTGCCTGGGCATTAATGGAAGTGTATTCTGTTGTTTTTCCAAAGAGAAGATTTATTATATAAAGGTGTCTCTTTAGCCTGCTGCAAAGAAAGTGTTTTTCTTTTTGGTTTCAAGTAGGTGACATCTAAGCCTCTTGGATCCCCGCTTTATTTAGACCCTAAGGTCTTTTATTTTCTTGTAGATTTTAATCACACTCGCTACTCTCCTTTTCAGTCCCTGTCCATGTTAGCAACAGTTTTGGTAGCGTTTGCTCAGATTCCCCTGGGTCTCTGTGGTGAGCGGTCTTGGAGGGTATAGAGGGAGGGGCCCTCTATGTTGGGGGTTAGGGGCTGCTGCTTAGCCTCTGTTTTGCAACCAGGGCTGGTAGAAATCAACTGTTTCTGTGCTGTCCAGTCCCCCTTCTCTGCTTTCTACCTGATGACTGAGCCCTGCTGCTGGCTACATAGAAAAATCCTGGCACTTCCAGGCAGGGCTGATCAGGGGAGTTGCAGCACTTTCAGCCCTCCCCCTCTTCCTGCAAGGAGCTCTGGTGGCTGCCAGAGACAGCTTCTTTATTTGTCCCAGTCCACTGTCCAACACTCAGGGTTCTGACCTGTGGTAGCACTTATGCATACATCTCTCAGACGTGTTGGTGTGTAGTTTGGGTGTTTTTTGTTGATTTTTAAATGTTCAGCTTATTGTTGTTTCAAGGGAGAGATTTGAGGATGTCTCTCACTCCATCATGTTTTCCCAGAATCCTGTTTTCTGTTTACTTTTGTCCTGAAGAAATTCTTTTTATTATCTAGAAGACATTAGAAATATGTGCAAGATAGTCTAAAGTTTTTAGACCCATTTTAAGAAACTTAGGTCTTTTTTAGCTTAGCTAGTTGTGTTATAAGTGTCATTATAACTCAGGAAAGTATTGGATGCCCAGCTTTGTTTTAATAGATTAGAATTAAAATGATGCTCAAAAGTGACATTCAAAGATGAATGTGGGTCTTCATCCTGTTCTTCCTCCTCTTTTTTTAAAAAAACCTCATTTAGGCTCTGCTAAAAAGAATTACTAGAATGGATCAGCTCACCCTGAATTCGACTAGAATTGAACTTGAGCATTGGTTTAGGAATTTAAGAAAGAAAGTGGGAAATTCTGGTGTTCAACTCCTACATTCCATGCCAGGAGAGACAGAGTGATAGGCAGAAATAGTTTCCCAAATATAATTTGCAATGAATGACTAGTACTGACCATTGCCTTTGCTCTTGTTCCATCCACCTTCTGCAGCACTTCTTCGTATCTCAGAGGGTTGACCCAGCAACCTGCTCTTCCCAGGTTCCCTCGGCAACTAACTCACAGCTATGTTCAGTCAATGGGAACCACTGATAAGAGACAGAGGGCAAAAAGAAGACAGAAGTCAGAGATTTCTTTTATGGCAGGGTTGAATAAAAGTTTTCCAGGACCTGAAGTTTAAATAATTTTTTGAGCCTTCTTCAAGAAAAATAAAATATAAAATTTCTTATAAAAATTATATTTAAAAGAGAATATTTACTTAGAATTGGAAAAGAAATCACTATAACTTAATAATTTTTAAAAGCTGTCAAATATCACAGATATTAAAAAGCCAAAATAAATATAATAAACATTTTCACTAACTTACTGATATACCTCTATAATATTTTTTCTATGACTTTTGACTACATACTTTTTATTCACTTCTTCATATAACAATGATTTTGTTATTATTTTTCTAAACAGAGGACAATGTTATTTAGAGTCTTTCCTCTAGCACAGCTGATCAAAAATTGTTCTTTTACAAAATGTGATTTCATATGCAGATATTTCAGCTATTTGTAGTACTACCATAGATTTATACGTTAAAAACATAGAAATTCCAATTGTATCTACTTTACATAATTTTTATTAAAATATATTGCACATTTGTAATTGTATACACTGTATAATGTATCAATTACCAAAAAAAAAGAGAACTTCTGTTTTCTTTAGATTATAACAACCTCACTATCTTTTTAGAATTTTCTATGGTTGACAATTAGAAGAAAATTATTACAAAGTAGTTTTTGTTTCTATACATTGCAAATAGAATTTCTCTCCTATCTCCCACATACTTGGCGCTGTGCGCCCTAGGACATTTTTATATTACAGTAATCTATCTTGTCATGACATCAGATAAATCTACATCATAGGTACTAGAGGGGTTTCTAGAGGCCAATCACATACCAGGATGGCTGGCAAGATCTTAATAATACATGAAAATGGCTTCAAACCTTATACTTTATCTCACTGAGACCACTAATGGTAACTTAAATTCTACTTTCTGTTAGTTGGATCCAAATTATGGAGCCATTCTCATGACAAGAGGGACATGTGATGATGGGAAAATTGGAATAGAAATAGACCATAATTTTAACCAACTGCAGTTAATATCTCCTATAAATTTTCTTGCTGTTAATAATTTCACAATTCATGACCATGTAAACACATTGCTAAGGTCCCTTCCATGGTCCCTGAAGCTTAAATTTCAATGACTTCACAGCAAATTCATCTTGGTTCTTTGTTTATGTTGGTCTCTCTGGCAATGTCTGTGTTTCTGCTCGGTTCTTGCTCCATGATGGACAATACCACCTTTGTAGTTTTCAGTCCCTCAAGGTTGTCTCTGTTCTGCATTATTCCTCATCTCTGGGTTCCCTCACCAACTGCAGGTTGGCTTCTCAGTGATTCCAACATCTTTGTAACTGGTTACTGATATTAAATTCTCTTTATCGAGCCCAGCTGCTGTGTCCTTTGTTTTCCTGACTGAGCTTTGACTAACTGCAAGGACATCTACAAGACCATTGAGCCAAGGAAGGAAGAAATAAACAGTGGTCTACAAGCAAACTACTACTAGTAAAACTAAAAGATTTGGCCTCAGTTCAGACTGAGAATTTAAGACATAAAGGGTGAGGAAAGTGTAATAAGTAGTTTGAGTTCATGTTTTGATGTTTGCTGACATCTTTTAAGCCTCAATATTCCTTTTACCTCTTCTGCCCTATATCTGAATGAGCTAGTAAATAGGTCCTGATGCTCTCTCCTTTGGTGCAGGTGGGAAGTCCAAATTATGCATGGGAGCCCTCAGACCAGCCTCACACTCAAACCCCACAACTTTCTAAGCCTTCTCTCTTAAGTTATTTTCAGACTTGCTTGAGAGCCATAACAAAGCTTTCTCTAGAAATAGTTTCTCATACCCTCCTGGTGAGTATGTGGTGTCATCAATCTCCATATCTGAACCAAATTTTGGGTGGGGTTCATCCTGTGTCTGTGGAGTTGTCACAACAGAGAAAAAGATGTGTCAATATCTAAATCTTGAAGTTCTTTTTTTAAATTTAAATATAATTGATATATACTATAATGTTAGTTTCAGGTATAGAACATAATGTGAAATTTGTAAATTTGAAAATTCTTCATATCTACAGGAGATTTTTTTTTTTTTTTAGATTTTGATCCTGTGCAGAGCCAATTATATACTAATTAAAGTTTGTTACTATCATATGATATTATCTAGTGGTTCTTTCCTATCTAGTCAACTTAAGAAATCATAAATAAATCCATTGCTGAGCTGCTTCTCAAAAAGTTCAACAGAGACCTGTTTTAAGTTGCCAACTAGAGATGACTTTTGCATTTAAACACTAAAATATTTTCTCAGGAATAATATAATGCCAAAAGATTCTTCTCATTCTTGTTATTTGCAGAAAATTCCTGGGAAAAAGCATAGAATACCACAATTTTCATGCCACCTGCATGGGCTCTGATGATCAAAATTCTGAGTTTCTTATTACATTTTCCATGAAACACTTTAGACATTTCAAATAGAGTATGAAGATATTTGACACTTGATTTTTGCTATCCCCTCATTGTGTCATGAGAATATATATTTTTCTCCTCTTCCAGAAGATAGAACTTCACTGCTATGAATAAGAGAATGGATATGTATATCTCCAAAAAGAGTATTACGGTGCATTATAAGATATTTTGGTGTATTTGTATGAGCAATGATATATTTAGAGCTGTGCTTGGCTAATAGATAATAAGCTTATAAATGCTGACTGAATGCAAGAGGTAATAACAGGTGTTTCTCTTTCTGAAAAATGTTCCATCTTAAAGAGATGTTATTTCTTCTCAGATATATCACTTATTTGTTGGCGTTGGTAAACCATCTGACAAACACTTTATTTTGTAAGCTGTCTAGTAGAGTGTGCAGGAGGATTTCTTTATTATTAAAGATCTAGAAACTAATCATAGCTTTTCCTCACCCTCCCACCCCTGGTGATTAATAATGTGAGCAGTTTTTAAGAACCAAGAACCAAGAAGGATAATGTTTTAATTCTTAAGTTGACAAGTGTGATAAAAATATCAAATTATCTTTTTTTTATTTACAAATTAGACGGTTAATTCAAATGACGCTAGGTTGAAGATTGGCAAGTAAAGGGATCATTATCTATTGTTAAATATCCATTGCTACAGAAGATAGTTTATCCTCTCCTCAAAAATACTGTATTTGATCAAACCCTATACTTTTATTGCACCATTATTATACATCCTAAGAAAGAAAAACCACTGTTTTTACCATAAACTATGGTAAAATGTTTTCTTAACAGATATAATTTTTCTGCACATTTTTGTCTTCTGTGTATTCAGAAATTGTAATACTACATTTCATGAAGTGCTCAATTTTGAGCTCTGAGATTTTCTTCTCAGATGCTGGCACTTTAAAAGTTTTGATGTTGGCACTTTCTTAATCATTGCAGATGGTGTGAAATAAAGCTTTTAGAAATCAACCAAGAAGTCATTGTAAATGGCAATTAAATTCAATGCATGAAAAACTAAATTGAAGTAAAAATATGACCAAGTTTGCACATGCATAGTAATGACAATTATGTAATAATTTTCCAACAACAACCATGAGAGGCCATCAAAAGACACACTACAATCCCAGACATGTTAAAATGTTCAAAATCTGCATCTGAAGATTGCCAAAATACATAAAGTTGTTGTACACAGCTAGCAGCTTGTGTCTCAAATACTCTGCCTGTGACATATAATCTGCCTGTGAAGAAAGGCCTTTAAAGACTTTATAGGAAGGCAGGACAAGCAAACTGCTTCAAGCTTCTGCAATTCCTCAAAATTAATTTCTTAGATATGAGATATATCTTTACTTCTTCTTTTCTTTCTTTCTTCCTTTTTTTTTTTTTTCTGGAGAATATGATTGATTTACTTTACTGTCTTGTCCAAGGCCTGCATGTAGTGGTATACAAGGTGACTTTAGCAAATGGATGCTAATATTTTATTTCCCTTTCATGGGTAATTTAACAGCAGATGTAACATGTTCAATCAACCTCTATAAGTTGCCCTTTCATAATTTCAATGTTGGTGGTTGCATTAAAACACATTTTTCTCTCACAAGGGCACCAAAGATGCTTTTGCTAAGCACAGATTTTGTGTTTTTTCTTTCCTAAAGCATTATCAACCTCTTCATTTTTCCCCTTTTTCTTCTCTTCTGAAGGAAAAGAGGTCAAGCATTTACAGTATGCAGTTATTTTCACTCCTCTTGGCAAGGAAAAAGATATAACCTTGAGAGGACAAAAAGTCTAGCAGTATAGTTTCTGTGAATGCTGTTGCACTAATGGAAAAGGTATTTTCATAAGAAGGAGTTATGTTTAGAAATATTTTTCTTAATAAAAATAATGACTCTCTGACCAGGGTTGTAACTTTAACTAGACTTTAATTTAATTAATAATGTGTAAAAAGATTGATTCTGTGTTAATATAAAATGACTGTTGTATTTTGCTCACTATTTAACATGCTATTTTAAATATTTTTAAAAGAGGATATTAATAGCACAAAGAATAACTTTGTACCAGAATTAATTCTAACCAATAATATAGAATGCTCCAAAAGTAAAAAGATTAGAATGCATACAATATTGTAATAAGAATTTAAACAAAGGAATTCTGACTTATGATAACTAAATGACTTTTAAAGTCTAACTATGAATTGTCCAAGAAAAATTAAATGCTGACTAACCTATATTCACCATTTATTTTCCTTAAGACAAGTATAGGAGAATTCTTCTATAACCTAATACTTGTGAACCTGAAAACCCATGCATTTTGTATGGTCACTAAAGATAAGAGAACATCTTAGAAAAAGGGGAGAGGTATATCTTTCAAAAGCCATGCAACTCTGTGAACAGAGTACTACCAAAAATTATAAATAATTACATTTTTGCAAATAATTTATATAATCCAGGTAGAAAGCTCAGAGTGGCTAAGGACTGCCTTTTGGAATATTTATCTACATAAAATCAATAGAGTGGAAATGTTGACATGAGGACACTGAGCCTATGCAGATGCAGAGAGCTGAGCCAGTGAGGCTGCTGCTAAGGTTGATATAGGAGGAATTTCAGCCTTCCTTTGCCCAGAGTCACACTGGGGTGCACCTCACTGAAGAAGGAATGATGGGAGTCTTTTTAAATTTCCTTAAATACAATTAAAAGGGCTCTTTTTTTTTTCTCCTCAAAATTTAATTCTAATACTTGCTATTTTGTTTTCCCTTACCTAGAAAAAATTCATATGGGTCATTATAATTTTCACATGATGCTACACTTTCTCCTGTTTGCCAGTTGTTTATGGGCTAATTGATATAGAAACACACTAAGTAGCAGAGTAGATTGAGTGTGCTTGGGAGGCAAATGAGTGATCTAGTCCACTTATTCAAAAATTTTCAATATAGATGAAAAGATATAGAATTGTTTTAATAGATGTTATAAAATGTAAAAACAATTGATGGCTAAAGTGACATCAGTTAAGAGAGAAGAGAATATTAATTGAAAATTTGTTTAAGGGATATAATTATAAGATATTAATCACCTCCATCTAAAGTATATTTTTTATTAGGATAAATAAAAATGATTTGATTTCAAACTACATGCATATATATTGTCAGGATGCTAAATTGATAATTTGAACAATATATTGCACTAAATGCCATCTCAAAAGATCACTGTATGATAACTTTGAATAATCTTTAAATAATTAGTAAAATCTGGTTGTTAGTTTTAGAATTGTACCTTGTAATAATCAATTTTCAGTGCAAACAATAAAGTAGAAACATTTATAGAGCATATAGACCTGAGACCCAGCTGCATAGGCCAGTTCCCAGAACAGGTTAACTGCATCCTGCTTAACGCTGTCAAATAGATAGATTGCAAAGGCAGCCAAGCCATGAAAAACTTCTGCTTAGACAAACAGCCTTTGTACCTGTGGGAATCGGGGTGGGGGGACCTGTGAGTAATCAAGAAGTGGGGACAACTGGGGAAGATAAGGGGGTATATAAGGGTAACAAAAACTAGGTTCGGGGCTCTTGCCTTAATCACTGCTGCGACAGTGGAGGCTTGAGCCCAGATTCGAATCTGTAATAAAGTTTTTTTGATTTGGCTATTTGGCTTCTGTGTCAGTGCTCTCTGGGAAACTCGCACTATAACATACCTCTCACTAAAGAAGCCCAAGTACCAACCTAAATGCAAATTCTCTAAGCTAAAAAGCGAATAGGAGACAGAAAAGCAGAGAGAGAAATCTGATTCAATAATTCCACATTAAACACAGTACTTGATACAAAGAAGACCCTGGATGACAGAGAATGGATAAGCCATCATAGTCTATGCTGGTTTCATTCCTTGAGGCTGGTTTAGCTTCCACTGAGAAAGCTTCTGATTTGCTCATTTTTGAGGATTAGTAAGCCTTTTTTTTTTAGCATTACCAAGAAAATTTTTTTTTTAAACTAAAATCTACTTTAAGGCCTAAATGGATAAAGTTCCAACACTGAATGAATATTCAGTAGATACTGCTTGAATCTGAGGAGAGGAGCAGAAACGGTTTTATGACTCTCTCTACCGCATGCTGTGCAAGCAACTACTTACTTTACTTGTTTTACAGACAGTAATATTGAGGGCTAGAGAAGTGAAACAATTTAAGATATTTTGTATAACATTGAAAAAAGGGATATATTTTGTAAATAAAAATATAGAAACATTAACTGTTTATCTTGAGTGGACCCTCATGGTTTTTTCATAACTATTGATATGTATATTCAGCTATATTGTTGAATTGTTACAATTGTGTTTGTGTTCTGTTAAAAATTATGTAAAATTTCTTGCCTCAAATCTTTCAGACACAATAAAAAATTTACATTTAGAAATATATGGAGATGCCAGGCTTCTAGGAGTAAGAATTAAAAAAAAACTCAAAGTGTTAAAAAAGCCTGCAGTTGGTCATTATATTCTTCATAGAGTTTCACAAAGTACTTGGCTTTGTTTACCAAAAAAGAATAGATTATTTCCTCTTCTCTTTTGTTGGTCTCAAAAGTAGTTGTTCTCATTTGGGTTACATTAAAACTACCTGATTTAAAACATACCTATGCCAGAGGCCCACCCCAGAGACCAAGTTAATGAATCTGGAGTGTAGCCAGAACACTAGTAGTTTTTGAAAGTTCTCAGGTGATGCTTGTATGCAGCCTTGTGAAGAAGTAGAACTCTAAAGGACACTGCTCAGGCACAGTGGACACCCTAGAAAGCCCCGAGACCTTTTCAGGAGGTCCATGAGGTCTAACCTATTTTCATAATAATACGAAAACATGATTTGCCCTTTTTACTGTATTGGCATTTGCACTGATAGAGCAAAAGACAATGGTGTGAGACACTGCTGGTGCCTCAGCAAGAATCAAGACAGCAACAAAGTGTCCTAACCGGTACTGTGTTCTTTACTGTCACACACGTTACATTAAAATAATTTTTAAAAGCTAGTTTCACTTAGGAACATTCTTGATGAAGTAGAAGCAATTACAAATTTTATTGAACCTCAACCCTTGAATATATATCTTTCTAATATCCTGTGTGACAAAATGGGAAGTACACATAAAGCTCTCCCCCTTCATAAGGAAGCAAGGTAGCAGATTTAAAGGAAAGTATATGTGTGATTGCTTGAATTAGGAGCTGAACTAGTTAGCAATTTAGCTGCTCTTGTTCATGTAATATCATTTTTACTTGAAAGACTGATAAACGATACTTATTCAGACGAGTATTGACAGACTTTGTTTTTCTTTCTTTCTTTGAATAAATCAGTTGAGCCTGTCACTTCAAGAAAAACAACTTACTATATTTTCTGCCAGTGGGAAAGTTGAACTTTCAAGTGAAAATTAGGATTTTGGAAAATGTGTGTCTGCCACTGTAAATTTAACACCTTCCTCATACTGATGTTTCTGATTATATTTGTGGTGATACTAACAGATAATTAAAAAAATATATATTACTTAGTGAAATTTGTAAACATTTAAAAAGTCTGCATACCACAGTGAAGCAAAATTTCCCAAGAGAACAATACATGTTATAAAATCACGCATGGGTAGAAAAATCTATTCAAATGCGTGATAGATTAGTAGATTTTAATGTAAGAAAATATGAAGTTCTCCTGACAAGATTGAATATTCCACATTGTAAGCAACTTTAAAAAATTATTACTTGTCAACTATTGTTGTACTATCAAGAAATAATATCTACAAATTACCTGGAAAGGCTATTAAAATACTTCTACCACTTTATGTCTTTAGAGACAGATTTTCTTAATATACTTCAACCAAAACTATTATAGCATAATCATGCTGTTTCTTATTAAGTTAGAGCTTAAAGATATTTCTAAAGTTTTGAAACAATGCAACTCTCTTCTTTTTCTTTAAAATGTGTATTTTAATTCACTGTAATAAAGCAAGAAATACATACCAGAGATTAGATAGTAGTTATTGCAAAATCTAATAAGTTTCAAAAAACATTCCAGAAATTACTGAACTGACCAGAAAAATTTTCACTTTTATTTTTTCAGCTTTACTGAGATATAATTTATATATAACATTATATAAAATGTACCACATAATGATTTGATACATTAACATATTGTGAAATGATAACCATAAATTTTAGTTAACACATTGATCGCCTCATATAGTCAAAATTTATTTTTGTTTTGAGAACTTTAAATATCTACTTTCTTAACAACTTTCAAATATGCAATACAATATTATTAACTATAGTCACCATGCTGTACATTATCTATCCAGAACTTATTTATCTTATAACAAGAAGGTTTTGTGCCTTTGACTACCTTTACCTATTTCTCCCACTCCTGACACCCCACCTCTGGTAGCTATCAATCTGGTTTCTGTTTCTCTGAGTTCAATTTTTTTTTTTCAGTTTCACAGACAAGTGAAATCATCTGTTATTTGTCTTTCTCTATTTGACTCAAGGTCCATTCATATTGTCACTAATAGAAAAATTTTCTTATTTTTATGGCTCAGTAATATTCCATTATATATATTCTTTCATTATCCATTTATTTGTAGATGGACAATTAAGTTGTTTCCATGTCTTGGCTATTGTAAATAAAGCTGCAGTAAACTTGAGGGTTCAGATATCTCTTTAAGATAGTGATTTCATTCCCTTTGAATATAAACCCAGAAATAAAATTATTGGTAGTTCCATTTTTAATTTTTTGAGAATTCTCCCAGCTGCTTCCCATAGTGGCTGTGCCAATTTATATTCTCACCAGTAGTATACAAGTGTTCCTTTTCTCCACTTGTTATCTCTTGTTTTAAATAATAACCATTCTAACATGCGTGAGGTGATATCTCACTGTGATTTTGATTTACATTTTCCTGATGTTTAATGATGTTGAGCACCTTTTATATGCCTGTTGAGCATTTGAATATTTTCTTTGAAAAAAAAATTGTCTATTCAGATTCTTCGTCTATTTTTGAATTGAATTGTTAATATTTTTGCTATTGTTGTATGAGTTTCTTATATATTTTGGGTATTAACTCTTTATCAGATATATGATTTACAAATATTTTCTCCCATTCCATAGATTGTCTTTTCATTTTGTTGCCCATTTCTGTTTCTGTACAGAAGATTTTTAGTTGATGTAGTCCCATTTGTCGATTTTTGCTTCTGTTGCTTATACTTTAGGTGTCATATCCAAATAAATCATTGCCACCATGAAGTTCAAGGAGCTTTTTTCCTCTGTTTTATTCTAGGAGTTTTATGGTTTCTGGTCTTACATTTAAATCTTTATCCATTTCAAGTTGATTTTTGTGTATGGTGTAAGATAGGCGTACAGTTTCATTCTTTGTATTTACATGTCCAGTTTCTCCAGCACATTTATTGGAGAGATTATCTTTTCTATATTGAGTGTTTTTGCCCCCCTTGTCAAATATTAGTTGACTGTATATGCATAAGTTTATTTCTTGGCTCTTGATTCTGTTCCATTGGTTTATGTGTCTGTTTTTATGACAGTACCATATTGATCTGATGACTATAGCTTTAAATTAGGAGGTGTGATGCCTCTAGTTTTGTTCTTCTTTCTCAGTATTGCTTCTCATTTTCCTCATTTTTCTTTTTTGTTTTGGATAATGTGTTATTTTTGATAAAACATGTTAATGTTAATTAGTAATAGGCTTATTACTGTTATTTTTAGATAGATAAATTTCTTAGTTTAAATTTCAAATATGGTATAAATATAATCCACAGGAATAGAAGTTCTTGTTGGGTGGATTTGCAGAATGTAAAAGGATCCAGAGATCACAAAATTTTGAGAACTTTGATAACCATTGTGCTCTGTCTCCCTCAACCCCTTGCATGCTTCATGAACACACGTGTGTGCACACACACACACACACACACAAGCTTGAATTACTTTCTCAGGTGAGATTTAGACAACAAGAATAAGGTGTGCTTTCTTGTTCTTTCCTCTCCAATATAAAGTCAAGAGCAATTTCTGAAGAAACACAAATGTGTTTAGTGTTTATAGTTCAGTTGCCCTTGGTGAGTGATTGGTAGTTGCCATCTGAGGTGAGCCTATTGTAAATGGAGTCACAAATCCATTCTTGTCCTGGAGACTTGGTATCCTTGAGATGCCATTTTCAATACAGATTTCATAGTGCAGGCCTACTATATTTGAATAAATTTCTACATCTGTCTACCAGAAAAAGTTTTTAGGGCACATTTCTGACTCTGAACGTATTTCCTATTGTACAAAATTAAATACCAAACATGAAGAAAATGTGTTGAATTTAATGTATTATTTAAAGGTGCTTTCTACTTTCTAAAATCTTAGCATTTAGCAAAGCAAGTTATATTAATTGTAATTTTCACAGTAAACTTCAAAATATCTGTTTTAAGGCTTTTTAAGGAAAGAAACCACTTAATTATTCACATTAAATGATCAAACATATTTTTAATTGAGGTATTATTGACATATATATTAGTTTCAGATGTACAATGTAATGATTTGATAGTTGTACACACTGTGAAATAATCACCATAGTAAATCTAGTTGATATCCATCACCTTACATAATTATATTATTTTTCTTATAATGAGAATTTTTAAGATTCACTCTCTTAGCAACTTTCAAATATGCAATACAACTTTATAAGCTGTAGTCACCATGCTATACATTATATCCCCATGACTTATTTAATTTATAATTGGACATTTGTATTTTGCGACCATCTTCACACATTTCTCCCCACTCCACCTCTATTTCTGGAAACCACCAGCAGGTCCTCTGCATCTATGAGCTGGGTTTAGTTTTGTTTTTTAAGGTTCCACATATAAGTGAGATGGTATAGTATTTGACTTTTTTTGCCTGACTTATTTCAGTTAGCATAACTAGTCCTTGAGGGTCAATCATGGTTTTCCAAATGGCAAGACTGTATTCTTTTTTTTATGGCTGAATAATATTCCATTATAAATACATATGCCACCTTTTCTTTATCCATTGATGGTTGCTTCTATGTCTTGGCTATTGTAAATACAATAAATGTGGGAATGTATGTATATTTGAGTTAGTTTTTTTGGGGGGGAGGGGTGCGTAAATTCCCAAAAGTGAAATTGGTGGATCATAAGGTAGTTTTTTTAAAAATTTTTCAAGGACTCTTCATATTGTTTTTTCATAGTGACAATACCAATTTACATTCCAGCCAACGATACACAAGTGTTTTCTTTTCTCCACATCCTCATCAACACTTATTTCTTGTCTTTTTGGTTATAGCCATTGCATCAGGTATGAGATAATATCTCATTATGATTTGATTTGCATTTCTCTAATGATTAGTGATGTTGAGAACCTTTGTGTCTTCTTTGTGTTCATCTGTGTGTCTTCTTTGGAAAAAAAATATCTGTTCAGATTTTCTGCCCATTTTTAATTAAATATATATTTTTTTGGCTATTGGGTGATATGAGTTCCTTATATATTTTGCATATTAACCTCTTATCAGATAAACGATTTGCAAATGTATTTCCCCATTTAGCAGGTTGCCTTTTTATTTTGTTAATTGCTTCCTTTGCTGTGCAAAAGATTTTAATATGATGCAGTCCCACTTATTTATTTTTGCTTTTGGTGCTTTTGCTTTTGGTGTCAGATTTAAAAGAAAATTATCATCAAGACTTAAGTGAAGGAACTGCCTATGTTTTGTTTTTTTTTTTTTTTTTTTTTTTTCTAAGAGTTTTATGTTTCAAGTTTTATCATTAGGTCTATACATTTTGACTTAATTTTTGTGTATGATGTAAGATACTGGTACAGTTTCATTCTTTTACATGTGGCTTTTCAGTTAATATATTTTTCTTGAATGAATAAATAAATGAATAATCATTTATATAACATTTTTGTTTTCTAATAGACTTTAAATGGACAATTCTAATATATACTTTCCCCATGCTACTGTTCTTAAACAATTATTAAATTTATTTTAACATGATTAAATTTATTTTTACCTCTTTATATGTATATGTTCTGCATCTTTGACATGCACATTTTTCTAAGAAGTATACCAATGAAGAGAAAATTAAGAGTAATGATATTCATTTTCACATCTTTTCAGTTTAGATAATGAAGATGCCCTGTTTGGATGAGGCTGATTTAAGCAGCTCCCTTGACAAATTCACATTCATACTTCAACTATTCTAGCATTGTGGAAAGCTATTTTCATCAGGTCAAGTACTGAATTCATTAGCTATTTATCTTGGCATTAAGTGGTATAAGCTTCCTGGCAAATGGCTTGGGACTTGAAATTTTCCATCATAACTATATCTTGCATTTAGGTCAGTTTCATGTTCTATAGAAATACATTTGCTGTTTGGCTTCTAAGTCTGCAGAATAATCCCACAATATTATCCATTCTGTTTTCTTCTCCTTTTGTCTTCATATTTATTACACTACAAATTGACTGTTTTGAGACTTTTGAACAAGTTAAATTTTACAGTTTTGCTTTTTTCTGTTTCTAATCTATTTCTTCCCAAAGAGAGAAGGAATTAAAAATAATATTACTATCTGTGCTCTTTATACCAATTTCCACTTTTTAAATGAATTTAATTCTCATAAAATCTTTGTTATTTCTATTTTTCCTAAGTATTCAGAGAGATAAATTAATTTTCTAGAAAATAAATTGCTAACACATGGTGGCAATAAAATTTGTTTTTGGATTTCTTTGATTATAATAATTATTCTCCATAATTACATTGCTTCCACTTTTTAAAAGCACGAATCCCAGTTTATTAAGTTTTAGTAAGAATTAGAAGATTGGTAATTATCTTATGTGTCACATTTCAATTTTTGTTTTTTTTTGGTCTATTCTTGGTTCATTAATATATACACATGTGAAATCATAAGTATTGATATGGGCTTTATCTTTACCTTCTCTTTATAAACCCAAGTGCTTCTTCTGTTACAAATTTTTTTTTTAACATCTATTAGTTTTCAGTTTTCAATTTGGTTTGACTTTTTCAGTTTAAATAATGATAACTCAATAATAACAAGAGCTAGTTGTCATCACATTATGCAAGGCCTGTGATAAGACACTATCTCAATATAACAAACTGTTCACATGGAGAAAGTGGGTGCTCAGATTGCAAAGATTTATGTGAATCTAGGAGAAAGGGCATAACTGCCTTTTGTTCAGGGGAATGAATTTCCTCCCAAACCACTAGATTTTAACACATTATTTCCAAATTGAAAGCTATAATCCAGATTATATGACCACTTTTTATAACCTAAACTATTAAAATCACTACAATTTTGACATTATACAAATAAGCCAAGTATAGAAAGTCTTGGTAGATGACTTATTTTCCCATTATTACATACCACATGTATAAGTTAATTATTTAATAGGACTTGTTTGAGGGGAAAATTTTCTATTGTACCATTTGTTGATTACTTTCAAAGTATTTGAAACAGAACAATGACAAGAAAGAAATAAATCCAGAGCCCAGAAATAATTATTAATATTTCATACTTATCTTTATAGACATGTATTTATTTACAAAAAATAAAACATCTTGCCTGGTAAACTGATTTTTATCTTAACACATAACCAAATAATTTTTGTGTCATTAAATATTTTTTAAGATCATGATTTGATGTATGGATAATATTCTATCTTTTGTCTTTGTCAGACTTTCTTTAACCAATATTACATTGTTCTTCATTTAGGCTAACATTACTGTTAAGAGAAATTCTGTTAAGAACATTGTTTTATTTATTCATTCAAATATATAATGAGTGTTTACTATGTGTCAGTCTTTGATCCTCATGTATGATATTAAAAATGTATATGAATAAAAATATTTTCCCTTTTGTGAAAGAAAATGAGAGCGATAGACAATGAAATAGACTAGTAAAGTATTTTATTATGTTACTGTGATAGGGTGTTATAAGAAGGCATAGCATCTACTCACACCCAATTTCAGATGTATTAGAAAAAACTTTTTGGAGAGATTTATTCTAAAAACTTGTAATAAAGACAGTTGTGCGCTCTAATTGTTCCATATATTCATCTCCCCTCCCTACTTCTAAGCACTTCAGTGGATACATTTGACTAGTTTTAGCTTCTGACATTGGACCAGAGATCCAGCTTTAGTATTGCAAATCCCTCTGAGATTCAATTTCTTCATATGACTTGCAAGGTCTACTACTATTCTGAAATCTAATTTTCTCTGAAAGTAACATCAACTGAATTAAAATTATAAAGAAATTATTTGAGCTATTCAATCAAAATTCCTTTCTGAGAGAAGCAATCATTTATCTAATAGGCTCTTGGTAAAAGAGTTTCTTATTTTTTTTTTCATGCTTTATTTTTGGTATTCTCACTGGTATGCAATTTTTTTTTTCAATGCACGGATCCCATAGATATCAGCTACTAAGGTATTCAATGATAAGAAAATGCTCTTCTTTTTATAAGTATTTCAATTAAAAAACTGAAAAAAAATCCATAAGACCTAAAGGAATGAAGCAGTATGATTGGGAATTTAGACACTGAAGCTGGCTTCACAGTAAATGTTTCAGCTGAAAAGCCCTTTCAATTACCATCTAAATTAAAGACATAGGCAGTTATTTATACATGGCACTAGACCAGCAAGATAGAAAAAGGACATGTGTGCATTTTTCTGTGTATATTTCTATATAAAATTTACTATAATTTCTGACGTTTATTTTAAGAAATTGTCTCCAATGAACCTCAGGGGATTGTATTATTGCTTTGACTAAAGATGTGGTATAAAATTTTATTAGTTTTTATTCTATTACAACATAATATTCATGGCATCATTTTCAGCAATTAAACTTTATGATGGGCCAAATTCTGCCACATGCAGTGGGCTAAGTGTTGTGGGGTGAGGTTGTTTAGTGTTTTGGGGGCTTTCACCAAGCTGTTTCTACAAAGGGAGAAACTGTCTTGTTATTCCCACTTACCTTAACATCTAATTAAAAATATAATGTCTTTTTATGAAAATTAAAATGTTTTAGTTTTATTATAAATGTTCTGTTTAGCACTCCTAATATTTATTTTATATAGATATGCTTTAAAGTATTTGGATTGTGAGTGGAAAATAATTAAATTGTGAAAAATAACTTTTCTCAGAGATTATATTATATGAGTTCAGGTTCTGGGAAGTTGGGTATCAGTTAATTTCACAGAGAGAGAACAAGATATAGATAATGACATGTTTATCTGTATTCTGACTATGACTGCTCTCCTTCATTGCCATGTATCCTAGTCACCTCTACCAAACAGTTACACTAGGGAATAGTGTTTTGTATTCTGGTGAACTTCCAAAAATTTGTAGCTTTAGACTGAAGTAAGTTTGGGTTACAAATAAATCCCAAAAGAAATGTACCAAACTGTGGGGTTAGGGAGGGGAGGTCTATACTATTCATCAGTAGATAATTGAGTTTTGAGGGCTTTCAAGAGTTTTAAATTTATAAGAAAATCACTAAAGAATCTTGAGCTTTGCGCTGAAGAACAGGTCAACATTATGGCCAGACAGAAGATCAATAATGTCGTTCTTGTTGTCATGTGACAATACATTTAATATTTGCCTGGTGTGATTATAATGTTAAATATAGTTAGGTGAATTGTTGTCCATCACCAGAGGAAAGTCCCTTCTACTCTTGGTTCTGGAGAATTTCTTCAAATTTTCTAATATCAATTTCCAAATAAATGACACTGGACAGGTTGATTTATTCTGTGATCTGGTCAGGATTTTGCAAACATTCTAGACATCTAAAAATCTAGTAATAAACCAAATTATTTGATTGCATTTGAGGAATCTAACTTTCTATTTTGGTAATTTTAGTGTAAGGTAATTTTAGTGGTACTTTGTGGTATGAACAGTTTGATTCATTTTGATATCCTTCAGAGTACCTTCTGTAGTGCATATATCAGATATCATATAAACATCCATTGAGCTGAGTTGTTTTCATGACTTTATGCTTACATGCTTGAAGTAGTTTTCTCTCTTCTATGTCAACCCAAGAATTGTATTGACTTAGTATGAAAACCCTCATCTGAGATGTTACTGGTCACAAATGAATTACTTATTTTTCTCATTCCATTCTCAGTTTTGAAACTGTATAAGGATTCTGTTAGTCTGGATTTCTCCAAAATAAGACCCTAAGACAAACAATTGAGTACAACATGTTTTGGGGGAGATGGAGATAAGGGGTAAGATAATTTTAAGAAGTATGGTGAAGAAGTGAGGAAGCTAAGTAGGAAAGGTAGAAGAGGCCATGATGGTATGATTATGTGTAGAGTAACTGGAGTTCAATCTTGCTGTGCAACTTCTGAGAGATAATATTCCATATTACCTTAAATTTAGACTTAAAATCTCACTATATTTCACTATATATATATATATATATATATATATATATAAAATATCCTATCTTTTTACTCAATTTGACTTCTATAGTTTATTTTACTATTTCAAGTTTCTTGCAGATTTGACATGATCAGATACTTATTGATTCCATTCAACCAGGGCTGCTCCCCAAGACCTCAGCCCAAGAGCCTCTTCTCAGTGTAGAAGGCATTTCTGTTGAAATTATACTAGCAGCTCTGGGGGTGTGAGTAGCTGCAAACTAGTTATTGACTCTGCAATAGTAGTAGTAGTGTTTATTGGTGCTGCCAGGAAGGACAGTTAAGTTTTTCCTTCTGTTATTCTACTCTTGCTACAAAAGTCCAGTTAAGTTCCTCTTATTCCATGAAACCATCTCACAATGGATTTTAGTAGAGTTTTTCTCTATATCAAATATTTCTGACTTTTTATTCAGTTTTGTAACCTATTTTCAAGATACTTCATACCTTAGTATCTGTGTACAAAATATGAATCACTTAGGATCTGATCTCTGTACAATAAAGTTTCAAATTCAACCTCTTTTTCTTTTTACTAATGGGAAAATGGGCAAGTAGTACCTGCTATTTGACAGATAGGTAGATTCCTTATTGAAGGTCACCAAAATAACCATTTATTTTTGTGATGATATTATTTTTCATCTACCAATCACCTTTGAGCAATCTTCAATTTAAATATTAGACATAAACAGGAATTTGTTGATGTAAACATATCTAGAAATAGTTTACTCTGTGAAATTATGCAAGTGTTTTTCTAAACAGTTAAAATATATAGCAGATGCTTTTCTGCCCATAATATATAAATTAGAGAAAAAAACGAGATTACTATATAAATATATGATTAAATAATTCCTCCTTAAATTGAGGTATCAAACAAATAAAAATTTGTAATAGTAATGTAATAGAGCATAGATATTTTTTCCACCTTTTACTTATAAAAATCCCTTTGTGTGTACTAATATTTATCTTATTCTCATAAATTCAAAGCATAATAATGTGTTAATAAATGTTAATAATCAGCTCTTTAAGAAAAACAGCACTGATTTGTAGTATTTGTTATCATGGTTTAAATAATCCCATCACATTCTATTTTAACCAACCAACTTGTTGATATGGACATGGAATCAGGAAGAGATGTGCAGTGACATACCATTATGATATTCTCACATGAAGAACAACAAACATAAAGAATCCCAAGAGTATAGATAATAGTAAATAAAGTAAAATACTTTGAAAATGATTACTTTTGAGTATTTATTAAATTTCTTAATTTTGTTTATATAATTTAATTTTTGGTAATGATTTGTTTAACAATTAGCTTACAAAATTCTTGATAATTTAACAATTGCCCTTGGTGAGCCAGTTGATTCAAGCACAACATTCATTTTAAATTGGCCCTTTTAAACACCATATTTTCCTTTTTCTTGTCAACAACGCGTAGCACACAGAGCAATGTTATGTTCAACAGATTTCTCATGTATCTAATCTGTCTAAGATTTGGTTTATTGAATTAATATCCCAATATGTTGTGTTATCATGTTATTTCTGGTTCATCTCTCTGTATAACTTTTCTCCTCCAAAATCCTAAAATATGAAAGAAACTAACCTCTTAGTTTAATACCTTGACTTGCTTTTATACTTTAAAAAGACTGCTTTAAGAGTGTGTTAAATATTTAAGTAAATCATGCAATTTCTCAGAGATTAACTAAAGACAAAATTTTAGACTTGAAATTGAAAGCATGAAAGTATAAAAATGTCTTGAAATTCTCATTTAATGAATGACAAAACCTCCCTTCTTTCTTTCTGGCCAGCCTTGCTGTGCCAGGGGCATTATCTTTTCATAAGAGAATTGTAAACCTTCTTGACATCTATGAGGAGGATGTGCATACAACTGTCCATCAGCCCAAGGAACATTTGGAAGACACTTTGATGATTACTTAATTTTGTCCTCTAATTCAGGTTATTACTTTTCAGGATTTTAACCCATGTGATTGACACATCAGACATTTTATTATTATTTCATATTGACCACAGTAAATTTAGATAAAGCTTTCCATTTGTGTTATTTCATATTCCATTTACATGCACAGTGAGAAGAAAGTATGATGATGGAGAGGCTTGAATGAGCTAGTTACCTTCAATTTCTTTGGCCAGTTTTGAGCAATTTATATTTCTTTACTGTGTCAGCACAAGTTATTATTGTACCCATATATCACTTCACTTGAAACACTATGATTTTCTATAAAAACTAAGGAAAAATGATTATGAGAGTAATTTTAGCATCTCTAGAGGACATTTCCAGTAGAATTTCATGTTGAATATGGATAATGTTCTCTAATATAATCAGTAATATTTACTTTAGTTCTTCCTTGATTTTTATTTTTTTTACTTCTTTTAAATTCAATAAACACTGGAAGTTGACCAATCTATTTTTTAAAAAACTTAGAATGAAAATATTGGATTTAAAATGCATTGATATGCTGGATAGTCTGTGGCATTAAGTTTGGAAACTGAATAAAAGCCTAAGAACTAAAGGCTATTTTACTTTAATACAATAGTGACAGTTCTCCTAGTGTCTGGTCTTCTAATGTCATTTCTCTTCTGATCTTGCTCAGCGGCATGAAAATTAAGTGACATTCAGGAGCAAATCCTCTAACGGATAGGTGAATGAGAGATGGTTTGTTTGGTGATCTTAGATTTCACTTTATTTTCTTTCCTCTTCATTTCTCTCACTTGCTATATTTTATTTTAATGTGAAAACTTATTGGTTTTGAAAATAAAATCATTCTAAACAGTGAATAAGATAAGAATTCCTGATGGTAATAATTGTACATCATAAGTACAAAAACTTAGCTTTATTTTTTTACTCAAATATTTAAGAAGCAACAACAAATAATACTTCTTCTGATTTTAGTAAAGAAAATTTGATTCATAGTAGCATTTCAAAATAACTTTTATATTATGAAAAATTTCAAACATACACAAAAGTGAAGAAAGTAATATATGAATAACAATGTCCGCATTATCCAGCTTCAACAGTTATAGTTACCACTTTTCTCTGATTTTATTTCATCTACCTTCTTCACATCATTTGTCCTGAATTATTTTAAAACAAATCTCACTCATTATGTTATTTAACTTATAAATATTAATTCAGGATCATGACATTTTTATCAAGTGATTTATTTTGTTTATGTCATTTACAGATATTAACTAAAACATTTTCTTACAGAAGATGCTAGCTCCACATTTTATCACATCACCTCCCTCTTTGAGACTCATTTTTTCCCCTCTCATTTGTCAAATTCAACTCAGGCATAACACAAAAATGAACATACAAAAGAAAACCCATAACAATAAATGAACAACAATGACGGGTATCTGTAAATCAGGAGCAAATAGCTATTCAATAGAAAAAATTGGGGAGAATTATATTCCATAAGGGAATAGTACTCAGAAAAAGAGGTACTGTGGTATGCTGTAAATGCATAATCCCGAGTCACAATTCCATTAATAATTACTGGGTGAATTTGAAAAGAACCAACCAGAGTCTCAATTTTCTTATTTACTTACACTGACAAAAATATACTGTTAACCTTTGTAAAATAGTTATATGAATTAAATGAAATAATGTAAGCAAAAGTGTTTAGAACTTGTTAGATTTTTACACAAAGAGTAGCAATGTCTTACATATAAGAGAAATTCAGTGATATGTGCTCTTACTTGCAAACTTGTCTCTTTCTTTTGAATATTTGATATCTTTAAAACAACTTACTTACTTTAGCATGTTAAAAAAACTTTTTTATATTCTGGCTTTTGTAAAATTATTGTTTTTTTTATACATCTGATTTTTACTAAAATTATTTCCTTGAGCTGTAATAAAATTTTTTCCTCTAAAGCTTGCAAAAGTTGTCAAGACCTCTCATTTTCATTTTCATTAAAATTTGTCCTCACATAAAAGACCAATGGGTTGAATTTCTTTAGCTATAATTAAAAACAAATTAGTCTCAATGTAATAAATTTTTTCATTATTTCTCAAATGTACTCTCTCTACAGTTCCTTTGAAGTTAGTTTAAAATTTTAATTCAATTTCTTACAAAGTGGTTAAAACTTTAAAAATGCATCAGTGACTTAGTGGCCAATAGAAACATTAGAATTGTCACCATTTCAATTCAATTTTTAAATTTACTATTAATCAGAAATCCAGTATTTAACTGACATTTATAACTATATAAATCTATATAAAATTATCCATGAAAGAGGTATATATTTATCATGTTGCATAGGTTGAACATATCCATCTTAGTACTATAAAACACAGTGTTAACTATATTTATTACCAATATGAAAAAAATTAATCATATGAAGATGCAGCAGTACTTTGAGAAAAGGAAGAAAGATACACATTAATAGAAAGCAAGAGAATATGGGGCAGATTAATAGAAAGTAAAATACATGGACAAATGCATAGGAACTTACTTTGCTTCTTGTGTTTAATTAGAAATAATCAATGAAAAAATATATAGCTATTTTCGATTATATCCATTCTTATGTCTCTTATTCACTGGGTATGTTTAAAATTTCAGAATTCAAAATATTCAATCCAGTCCTAGCACAAAAATCCAGTTCAACCTTTATTGACCAAATAGTAATGATAATAATAATAATAACTATAATCAATAGTAATACAAACAGTCATATAATATTTTTGAATGCTGACTATCCCCCAAACACTTTGGTAAACTTTTAATCAGTGCTAAAAAGAAGATATCATTATTATTTCCACTTTACAAACAAACAATAGAAGGAAACAAAATTACAGGTTTAGAGATACTATAGAAGTAGCCCCCAAAACATTATATTCCAGGTCTATCTTCAGGGAATAAACTCTTAAACCCTCTGTGATGCAATTTTCCATTGACTAAAAGTTATCTTGAAGTGTTGGTGTTCTTAACCTTGTGAAAGAAACAAATGTGAATCATCTGTTAAGAAATATAACATTAAATTATTTCACAGTTTTTATATAGAATACCTGGCCTCAATCAAAAATAGTCTGTCACATGAGGAGATGAGATATGATGAACAAAACCCAAGAAAAATGATAGAAACTAAGGCAGAGTCACAGGTTACCAGTGTAGATAGTGAAATTATTATAATCATTCCAGTAACAGCATTGTATACAAGGAGACTTTAAAATAACCATGCTTAATATGTTCACTAACATTTTGTAAAGAAAGAATTTTTATAGAAACTGGAAACTCTAAAAAGATCCAAAAGATACAAATGGGAATACTGAAACCAAACTTAAGAAACAGATGAGACATAGTTGAAAAGGAAAATAATAAACTTGAAGATAAGACAAAAGAAAATATTGGGATTGAAAAATAGAGAGAAAATTGATGTAAAATAGAGAGGAGAGAGTGAAAGGCATAGCAATACGGTAAGAAGCTATAATAAGCATATTATTGAATCTTAATGAAGCGAAGAGAAAATAAGATAGAAGAAATATTTTACCAAATATTTTTCTGTCAAAGATGATCATCACAAATTTAAGGAGACCTCTAAACACAAAACAGGATTAAAAAAAAAATCACCTTCAGCCATCTTACAATGATTTATAAAATTTGAGCACAAAGAGAATAATATGGAAAGTGCCCAAATAAAAAAGATACATGAATATCAAAAAAATAACTTTCAACAAAAGCCATGATACAAGAGAATTATTAATATAAATTTATTTTAAAAAGCATCTGTCAATCTAGTATTCAACAAAGAAAACATTTATTTCAAGAAATAAATGTGAAATAAAAGGAAAGGTTAAAGAATTTCTTGTATGTATGCATGCTTTAAAGAAATAATAAAAGGTGATATTTGAGCATCAGGAAAATATTCTAGATGGAAATTCAGAAAAGGTTGAAAGATTATTTTACTGAAGAGTAAAAGCAGAGTAATAGTGAGAGTAAATTTAAATGAACATAGCCTTTATAAACAACTACAAAAATAATAACAATAACAATGTTTTCTGGGTTTAAAATATCTGGAATTAAAACATATGCGACAATAGCATATAAGTGATGTAAGAGGTTACTGGAACATATTGGGAAGAAGGAAATTATAGAGAGTAAATTTAACTTTTGATATATGAAAAGATGTATGTTTTATCTTTTAGGGTAATAGTTACAATATTTGGTAAAATAATTTATGTAACAAGCAAATATGAAAGAAAATGAATAATTAAAAAGTTATAACTCATCCAAAAAAGACAAGAAAGTAGCAAAAAAGGTGGTTCGAAAAAGAAGAAATATAAAGAACTTTTTAATTAAGGTAGTGGACATAGACCCAAATATATAAATAATTACATTACATATTTCTGCTACAATTAAATTACAATTCACAGACTAGATAACAAATAAAAACGCCACTGTATGCTAGTTTCGAAAAACACATCTTCAAACTTAAGGATATAGAATGGTAGAAAGTAGAAGACTAAAATAAATATGTATGATGTAGACACTAACCCAAAGTAAGCTGAAGTAGCTATATAAATAATAAAACGGTAGACATTAAGAAAAGTGTTATTAGATGTATAGAAGTAGAGGTACAATTTATGATATTAGAGTATTAAATTCATCAAGAAGATGTAACAATTCTAAATGTGAATGAACCTAATATAAGCTTAAAATATTTTAAAAAATCAGAAAAAAAGTAAGAAAAAGGCAAATCCACAATCACATGAGTAGTCTATAGCATCTTTTTCTCAGTAAGTGATGGAACAAGTAAACAATTATGGATTTGAGAAATACAATTTATATTCCACTTACTCTTATTATCCATGCTTCAGTTCAGGTTTCTATTTTGAATATTTATTAGACTGATTTAAATTATTTTTAAAAGTTTATTTTCGACCAGATGATCAAGGTAAATATCAAAAGTGGTAAGTCATTTTGATATGATGTGATAAAATGACACTTTTCCTCTGAGATCTTTCTCTATAAAAACCCACGCTGCAGTCTGAATATTTATGTCTCCCCAAATTCACTTGTTAAAATCCTAACACCCAAAGGTGATGGTATTGTAGGTGGAGCGTTTTTGGAGGTACTTAAGTCATGAAGTTTCCATAGGATTAATGCCTTATAAAAGAGGCTTCAGTAGTCCTTTTTGCCAAATGAGGATACAACATAAAGTCTGCAATCATGCTAGCACCTTGATCTTGGACTTCCAGGCTCTAGTACCATGACAAATAAATTTCTGTTTTTTATAAGCTACCCAGTCTGTGATATTTTATTATAGCAGACTGAATGGACTATAGCAACCCATAGCTCCAGTCTAATAATGAGAAAAATATCAGACAAATCCCTGAGGGACAGTCTACAAAATACTTGATCCATACTTCTTAGTATTGTTAAGGCCATCAAAAATAAGAAATGTCTGAGAAACACACTAAGAGGAGCTTAAGAAGACATGATGATTAAATGTAATATGGTATCCTGGATAGAATCCTGGAAGAGAAGAGAGACATAGGGTAAAAACTAAGAAACTTTGGATAAAGTATGGAATTTCATTATAATAATGCATAGTATTCATTCACTAATTGTAACAAATATGCCTTACTATTATAAGATGTTAATAAGGAGAAAGTGAGTGTGGGGTATAGGTAATACTTTGTGCTATCTTTGCAAATGTTTTGTAAATCTAAAACTATTCTAAACAATAGTTTCTTAATAAATGTTTATCATTACATTGTACACTTGAATGTTATGTCACATATTTAGAAACAATGTTTAACATGTTTGACATTCAATTAATGTTTTTAATAAATAAACAAAATAGTGTTACTTTAGTAAACAAACTATCATAACAGTAATTAAAAAAGAGTTTCAATTTATGTCCTACCCACAACACTTAGTCATAGTTTAACCTTGACTATATTAACTAGCTTTACCAGCCTAGTTTTCTCATTTGTAAAATTGTCATGATATTGGCTATTCTTAAGTATTGATTTGAGAATTAAATGAAATAACACATAATTTTCTAGGTCCAGACAGCTAGCAGATATCATCAAGATGTAACAATAACAGTAGACATTAATGAATAATTTAAGTGAATTGCAGTTGATGAATGAGACTGATTAAGCCTATTATACTAAAAGAATAAAACATTCTGAAAATACATGCTATAACTCAATATCTGCTTTTACTCCAATATTTATAGTCTTTTTTCAATGTTTACATAAATTCATTCGTCATATATAGCACAGATTAAAAAAAAACTCAGTCTTAGTAAAATCCAAGAAGTTGTCTTCCACTGACTGTACATCCTTTCTAGAACTCCTTAGATGTTGCAGAAAATGGATGTTCTCTATGTAAATTTCCTAGTCATGATGAATGAAGCTTGTAACTAATGATACTACAGAACAGAAAAAAATTGTCTAGCCTCTTGTAATCATCTGTCAATGGTTTAGAAAGACAAGTTAGATAGCTGCTATGAACTTCTAGAGTTAAATAACACCATTAGGATTCATGTTTCTTCACCTCTTTTGATGCAAATAATGACTATAATTGCCTGCTTTCTCTGATTAGAATTGGAGAAAATGTCAAGAAATATAAATGACATTGAAACTCTTATAACTAAATGTTTTAGATAATTATTGATGACATTGCTTAATCACTAAAATATTAGATTCTTTCTCTGAGGTCTTTTTGAGTATAAAAAATATTTTTCAGTAATAGAATTTTACCAAATTATTTTCTTGTGGCATTTGTAAATATTTAAAATGGACAAAAGGATGTAATTATTGCATAAAATAAATTTAACCCAAATTAAGATTTTTTTTATAATTGTCTTTAAACATCAAAAAATATTAAAATACTTGGAAAATATTGTACTCAATTTTAAGTTCATATTTAACTAATTGTTCATTGCATATATAGCATATATTCTGTTAAATACCTTTACACATATCATTTAATGCCTGTAAAGACAATTGGGAATTATTCCCTTTCCACCAGTTATCAAAGGAGCCTCAGTTAATAAGTGAAATTGCTGGGTTTCTAAACCATGTGCTTCTGTTCCAAAGCCATACCCATCTTAAAGAATAAGCATGAAGTTTATAAGCTCACCCTGTAAAGATATGCCTTAGTTTAGAAATGTAGGACATACAGAAGTACCTATATCAAAGTAGACAATGACACATAGCGATTTTCACCAATCTTACAGTGCTCAACTGCATCCAGAAACCAAATCAATATATTAGAGTAAGCAGTTGAAAATAAAGGGTCAGTTTTATAATCTTCCTGTTGATTGTCTTCACAGTTGAGTTTACATAAGATTTTATGTCACTAGTCAGGAATCTTTTTTACTGATTAGTTTCTCTTGCTTTACTCCTAAAAACTCCATACCATTATTGCTATATTTGTTATTTCTTACTTGTTACTCCTTATGTGATTTTTTTGAAATGCTGATATTTTAAGCTGTTATTATGCTCTTTTTCACACTTTTTATTTGCAGTTACTCATTTTTTAAAAATTATGTTGATCTTTATTCTATGTATCTGTTATGTTTATTATTTTGGAGGTCAATATAGAATTTTGAGAGATAATTTTCCAATCGTGACTGCTGAAAAATATGTCTGATTTTTTTCTTTTTTGAAATTATGTTCTAATACAAAGAGTTTAATTTTATAATTTACTATGTATTATGCATTCAATATTTCAGTAAATGATATTCAAAAATAATTATTTTTAACTATAAACATCATTATATGTGTTATAACTAGTATAACTATTTCATTAACTACATCAACTTTGTTCCTTAGCAAACAAAAGTGAAAAAATCTTTACTGGGAAAAGTAATGAAAGGACACTCAGTCTTCATTTCAACTCTATTACTATCTTGAATAGTGTCATTGATATGAATGTATTCCTATGCCATCACCTCAAAAATTGGAAAGTTATTTTTCATTCTGTCACCCACCTCTTTCTTAACACTTCAAAAAAAATCCCAATATTTGTAATTAGCATTATTATAATATATAAGTATCTAATAGTAACTTGTCTAATAATTTTCAATAGTTTTCAGACTTAGTTTATGAGTTAAAATTTACTCAAAGAACTAAAATTAATTCAACATGTATTGATACTTTGGGGGAAGGAGACAAAAAAAGCACTGTTCTGTAGGCTTCGAGGAATTCACAAAAATATACACCAAATACAGACAGCTAATATGGATACAGGGAAAAATAGGTTGGAGTATAAAATGGAGGGAACTGAGATCAAAGCCCAAGAAGACCATTTGAGAAAGCTTTGTTCAGAATCATAAACAAACTTATAAGCTATCAGGAGCTCAGATAATTTAGGCCAACATTCTCATTTGAAAGTTAGTGAAATAAACAGAATGCTAAATAACTTGCTCATTATGCACAGCCAGTTTATTGATAAAGCTGGATAAAATTCCCAAGTATAGTGTCTTGACTGCCAGATCATTTAAGCAGGATTTTTAAAGACAGAAATGTTTTTCTCAGGTAAAGTCAGAGAATGATTTTAGGTCTTAGAAAGATCAGGATAAAACTGTGGATGTGGAAGAAGTAGAGGAAAATGAGGTGGAAAAAGTTTGAGCCTTATACAGCATATAGGATGCTGTGGTTAAAATCCTAGAATGCATTCCCAGGTGCTATGGACCAAACTGTGTCCTCCCCAAATTCATATTGTCCCAATATAACTGTATTTGAAGATATAAACTAAAAGAAATAATTAAAGTTAAATGAGATCAAAAGGGTGGGGCCCAGATCCCACAGACTTAATCTTCTTACAAGGAAGAGACACCAGAGAGGTAAACTCATATTCCCCTCTCCCTCCCCTTAGCCCTACCTCTCTCTGTTCCCTCCCTTTTCCTCTTTTCCTTCCCCTCCCTCCAGAAACCAAATTAACTGGCATTTTGATCTTAGACTTTCCAGCCTCCAGAACTGTGAGAAATAAATTTCTGTAATTTAAATACCCAGTCCTTGGCATTTTATTGTAGCAACTGGAGCAGACTAAGGCAACAGGTAGTTATGGGAAAGGGAGGATACAGTTTAAGATAGCATGAGATGGATGTGTGAGGACTTTGTATAACATGCAAAGCAGTTGGGATTTAATTTTTCTTTTTAAAAAATCACTGCTATAATAACTTTAATTTATCTTGCTTTTTACAGAAGTCTATGAATAATTTTTAAAAAGCATTGCCTTACTCCACCATGTTTCTCTGACAATTGTTAAAGCCAGCGATGAGTATGTTGACAGCTTGAGTATCCACACCTTGCAAGGATTTCAGACCAACCAGCCACACACCAGTGAACTTGGCAGCTTTTCTATATTATATTTAAAGCAATGGCATACCCACTCCGATGGTAAACCTCCACAACACACTGAAGAATCAGTGATGATTAGCAAATTAGCTAGCTTTGGTACAGAGCTGTACTCGCTTGTCCATGACAACCTGGAAGGCAGTGTTGATGCCGGCAACTGAGCATAGAAAATGACATTTTACCCGGTAAGAAATAGTCTGGTGTCCTTTCCCAGGATTGTGTAGGGTGATTGACATGTGCAACAGGTGACGTATTTCTTGATTCATTTTCTCAAAACATTTTCTTTTTCTGTTGAAATCTTCCTTTGATTACAAGTTGGTTATTAATAACTATAGAACCACTTGTACTCAACTCAGCCAATAAAAATGAATAATATTTGGACTGATGATGTAACAGTTTATAGATATCTGTAATATTGACAAAAAAGGTTTTTTGTTGTTGTTGCTACTCGAGAGAACTGTGGCAGTTTCATGACAAATATTCTTTTCTCTCCAGCAACCATATCTGGATTCTTTTCCCTCGTGATGTTGAACCCTGGATTCAGCAGCTCCTCATAGCTGTAGTCTCTTTCTGAGTCTGCCCAGCAGGGCCTGTCTGGTTGCTGAATTCTGGATACCATCATATTTTTTGCTGTCATCATTTCCAAAGATTCATTGTTATCTAGAATTTCATCTTCATCTAGGAACCTGTCATTCTTCTTTTTATTGCCAAACATAATGTCAAGGTCATCCTCTGGTTCAGCTGGTTCTGAAACATCACTTTCAATGTTAGAATCTTTTACATCTTCAGCTTCATCAATATCAAATATCTTTTTGTTTGTTTGTTTTTCTTTTTTTGTTTTGATTTAAAAAGTTTAAGTTATCTAGATCGTCAGAAACATCTTTTTTCCTATTGTCCTCTTCATTGCTTTTACACTTGTGTCCTCAGTTGCTTCTGGCTTCACTTCTTTTGTTTCTGGGGTTGGGTTTCTTTTGTCTGGGTATCCCCTTCCTCATCTAACATAAAAGGCTTCTTCTTCTTTTTCTTCTTGCTTATAGTAGGATCAAAAATCATTTCATTCCGGGACATGGCTATGGATCCAGCGGGCTCGGCAAGGACCAGAAGTAGGTCCAGTCAGCCCCGGGCTCCAGCGGCAGCTCTACTCCGGCCAAGACCTCTCCCAACTACCACACTAGGTTCTTGCCTGGATTTTATTTTTTAAGCATTAAAAACCATAAGTGATTTTTAAGTAGACGAGTAAAAAAATAGATTAGAAAGATGGAAGATGCTCAGTAACAGTGCGAATCTTCAAGGAGAACGAGCGGGGCATTATTTTGTTCCCCAATTCTGAGTTAGTTAATAAGGGCTTGGACTAGGATTGAAGCAGTGAGGGTGAGAGAAATGTGTATATGAAGTGTTGCTTGGGAGAAATTCTCAGACTTCAGTTATCCTTAGACATAGACTCCAAAGGACAACATTAGACATGATTAGAATTATGGTTGTGATCTCAACTAGATAGAGAAAACAAAGGTTGGAACTGGTTTTTCTTATTTTGCATTTTATTAAACTAAAGTAATTGAAATAAATTAAAACTGAAATGACAAAATATATTTTATAATTTGTTTTACAAGTTTTATTTGTTAAAAATAATTTCAAAGAATAATGTTATAGAAAAAAGGTAGCATAACTATTTGGGGAAACTTTAAAAATTATGGAATAAAGCCTAAGTTTATACAATATTGTGATTAAAGTTAAAAAATAAGGACAAATAAATATTTTCATTACTAAAAGCAGGGAAAATAAGGTGAGGGATGATTTATTGGCACATGGTAGATGAAAGAAAAAGCACACTGTACGTATCTTGATTTGCATTAAAATGTGTAATAAGTCCAAAATTGGCAGATTTTCTTTGAAAGACCCTAGAAAATGCAGTAATACAGGTGAAGGAAAAGGTCAATACTTCCCTATCAAAAGAATGTACATGAATATCTAAACATAGTGTGGAACCAGATGACATCTGAGATCCATTTCAGCTCTAAAATTAACATCAAAATTCCATTACAGGTTTTTAGAACAATTAAAACTGAGACTAATATTTGATCATAAATAAAATGCATATATAGAGAGCTCAAAGTACAGTTTTATTAGATGTAATTATGCAGTTATTTTTATCCTTTGCTGAAACCCAAACAGCAGTATACTGGGAGAGAGTTTAAGTGAATAAAATACTGGAATTGTTAATTACTGCAGGCAATAAATTTATTTAGAGCTAGAAAGTAAGATCTGAACAAATGAGATAAAGAATGAATTATATCAATTACACTTCTCAGAATACTGAGCACAGAACAGAAATTTATTTAAAATTTTATTTTTTTACATAAGAAATCTAAACATATAAAAAAATGAAAACACCACCACAAAATTTCAAACACGTGTTTAACATTTACTTGTACATTGCAAATAAAATCAAAGTTCTCTATTCAATATAGATTTCCTGGCACCACTAATTTTTCTATTGCTTTTCTGTACTCCTGTCTAATGATTTGAATAAACGTAGGGTTAAAAATTGAATATACCTCTTTTGTAGTTGTACTAGATATCAGTTTTTATCTACATTAAATAAAAAGTCCATATATGGCATTTTATCTCTTTTATTCCCTCTATATAAGTGCTTTTAAACTTATTTTTTTTTTGAACACCAGCTCTTTGAAATTAACATTTGCAAGTTATAATGTTATTTGAATTTTAAATTTTTGTCTTAAATTATCATGGGCATCAAATAGAAATATGAGGTAGAGTAGCAAGCTCCCAAATATGATCTAATTGATTTTAAGTTTTATAAACAGTTGAATATTAATGCTATAAATATTTCATTTCCAGGAAGAACTCTCACTAATGTTTATCATTACTGAGAGAATGTAGCATTTTCAATTCCTCCTAATTTCAATTTTAGCCTTTACTAAAATGTGGAGACACATTGTTGGAAAATTTTAGTGAATGAGATCCTTTTTCGTATTTTATTTTATTTTAATGTCAACTTTATTAAAGTTTATTTTCAAAGATAAGATTTATATCTTTTAATTGTGTAGCTTGACGAGTTTCGACAAATGTTTATAGAGGGATAGTGACCACCACATTCAAAGTTAGAATAGTTTCATGACACCAAAATCCCCTCCCTGACCTCATTTCTGTATCAATGACTTTTCCTTTTCCAGAATATCATGTATGTGGAATTATTCAATATGTAGGCTTTTGTGTCTTTTTTATGTCATTCAGTATAATGCTTTTGAAATTCATCCAATTTTTTGCATATTCAGTAGTTTATTGCTTTTTATTGCTGAATAGTATTTTCCTGTGTAGATACATCATCATTTATTTATTCATTTACCAGTTGAAGGATATTCGGCATGTTTCCAGCTTTGGGTGATTATAAATAAGAATGCTAAAACATTCATTTATAGGTCATTGTGTAGATAACTGTTTCAATTTGTTTGGTAAGAGTTGGATTGCTGGGCCATGTAACAGGTGTATGTTCACTATTATAACAAAGTGGTCATGCAATTTACATTCCCAAAAGCAATTTGTAAGAGCTCCAGTTGCTCCAAATCTTTTTAGCACTTGGTATTGTCAGATTTTAATTTTAGCCATTTGGAAAGGTACAGAAAAGTACATAATTATAATTTTAAATTGTATTTACCTAATGACTAATTATGTTGAGTACTTTTTCATGTGATTAATTTGCAAACCATGTTGACCATCAATATATATTCCTTAGTCAAATATCTATTCAAATATTTTACCTATTGGATTGTTTCTCTTCATACTCTTGAATTTTAAAAATTCTTTATGTATATTCAACACAGTTATTTTGCTAGATATGTGTTTGTAAAAGTTTTCTCCTGTGTGTTTTGTTTTTTCATTTCTTTTTCAGTGTCTTTTATACTAGTCAGGGTTTTCCAGAGAACGAATAAGGCCATAATATATATTGAAAGTGGGGAGGTAGAGACAGAGATTTAAGGAATTGGATTACATGATTGTGGGTATGAGGGCTGGTAAGTCTAAAAATTCATAGGGCAAGCCAACAGGCTGCAGATTCAAGAGATGTCTGCACTCCCATGTTCACTGAAGCGTTATTTATGATAGCAAAGTGGTAGAAAACTTCTAAATATCCATTGATTGATGAATAAATATTGTATATATATGCACTAGAATATTGCTCAGCTTTTGAAAAGGAGAAAATTCTGTCATATACTTTAACATGGCTGAAACTTGAGGACTTTATGCTAAATGAAATAAGCCAGGCACAGAAGGAAAAATAATGCATGATTTCACTTATCTGAGATATCTAAAGTAGTCAAACTCATAGAAGCAAAAAATAGAATAGTGGTTGTCAAGAGCTGGGGGAGAGGAATATGGGGAGTTGCTGTTCAATGTGTGTAAAGTATCAGTTAAAATTAAAATTTTCTAGAGATCTGCTGTATAATATTGTGCTTATAGTTTATTGTTCACTTAAAAATTTAAGAGAGTAGTCTATGACCATGCTACCTTAAACAAGCCCGATCCCGTCTGGTCTCAGAAACTAAGCAGGGTCAGGCCTGGTTAGTACTTGGATAGGAGATCACCTAGAAAGACCAGGTGCTGTAGGTGTAAAAAATTAAAAAAATAAGGGATTGTAAGCTGACAAGGTCCTTGCAATCTGTGAGGTCAACCAAGGGTTGTCTCTCCTAAAAAATAAACAAACAAACAAACAAACAAACAAATAAATAAATAAATATTAAGCGGATAGATCTTATTTTATGCTTTATTTTGTTTTAACCATGATTTTAAAAAAGGAGTTGATGTCGCAGCCTGTGTCTAAAGTCTGGAAACTCAGAAAGAATTTTATGTTGTGGTCTGGAGGCACAACTTCTTTGGGAAGCCTGTCTTTGCTCTTAAGACCTTCAACTGATTCTTAGAGGTTCACCCACATTATGGAGGGTAATCTTAAAGTTGACTGAGTGTAAATGTCAATAACATCTAAAAAAATACCTTTATAGAATATCTAGACTAGTGTTTGGCCAAACATTTAATTATATTTACTGTATTATATCTATGTGGACATAAAATTTACCATTAGATATAGTAATAAATCTTTATCTAACTCAAGATTACAAAGATTTTTCTCTGATTGTTTTGTAGCAAAATTTAAAGTTTCAGATTTTATATTTAGTTATATCATCCTTGAGTTACTTTTTGCATGTGATGTGAAATAAAGCTTGAGGTTCATCTTTACGGGAGTGGGGGGCATATGCATGTTCAATTTGTTAAAAAGACTATCCTTTCTCCATTAAATTACCCTGCACCTTTATCACATATTATTTAGCCATGTATGTGTGGGACTATTTCTTACTGTCAATTCTGTTCCATTAATCTACAAATCTGTTATTCCAATTCAATATTGTCTTGATTACCGTAACTTTGAATTAAAGTAGTGATTCTTCTAATATTTTATTCTTTTTCAAAATTGTTTTGGTTATTCTAAGTTCTGTGTTTCTCCATTTAATGATATGATAAGCTTATGAATTTCTGGGTGGCTATGGCAGTTACCTGCCAATGGTGTGCAAGGACATGTCCAGGGCACAGATGTATTCATTAAAGTGAAAGACAATCAGTTTCATTATTAGTAGCCTGGGAAAGTGTGGGGATTGTGAGAGAGATGATTTGGGCTCTAGACCATGACAAATAAGGCACTGGTGCATCACAAACTTGATTTTGTCCATTGGAGAGATTCAAAAGCTATTGTAGATATGGGTCATTCTCTCTTCATTCGCATCATTAATTTAAATTATCGGGTTTCTCCCTCACCACTAAAAGATTTTCTAAAAAGAATCTCTATTTCTCCTCTTTTATTTTGCCAGAAATTTAGGTCTTTTGTCCTCTTCATAGTCATCATTTCCCCCATGTTACCAAGCAATGAACTATATTTAAGCATTTCTTTAACTCAGAAGCCACTGTCCAGTACCTTTTATGCATAAAACAGCTAAGGATACATGGGGTATACTAATCCAAAGAGATAAAGAGATGCACTGATCCTAATAGAAATGAGATATATTAAGTGGAGGGAGGAGGGTTCATTTAACACATATAGCTTTTTAAAAGAAATCTAGTATAAGTAGAATTTCATGATTTAAATGTCAAAGATGAAGTTAGTGTGTTTTATTAAAAAAAATATTTCTATTTGTTCCCAAGTATATTTAAGTTCAAAGAAAGGACGAAAGTTACCTGGTCATTGTTGTTCTTTTCTTCTTAACATTTTTCAAACACTTCAAATCCAGAGAACCAAAAAGTCATAGGATGAAATTATAAAAGGATGTTCAATACATTTCCTGTCTATATGGCCTATTAGTTTTGAGAAAAGAAAGAGGAAGATGTTCTACCTTACCTTATTGCCTCTTCCCACTCTCCCCTGCCCCATCCCATGACCACTTAATCTGCTCATCTTTCTGTTCTCACATATATTTAAAAATTGGAGGGTTTTCTCATAGAATTCCAAGATGGAAGGGGTTCATCAAGCTGCAACCTTTAGAGATGTGCTTGAAGTTTGATCCAGTTAATTAGATATAATTTTGATGAATAAAATAAAAGGAAGAAAGCTGGATTCAATATTAAGATTTAAATCAATACTAATGTAAATAAAGTCCCACAAGAATTTTCAGACCCAACAATTCGTATATCTAAAGCAATTCTTAACTAAAATCAAGCTACTATTAAATTTTGTGTTTTCAAAATGTGATCTCTGACAAGTTTAATACTTTATCCCCCAAATCATCTTTATCTTACCCAGAGCAGTTTACTGTTGACTTGCAGGAACTTATTTATAACTACAGACAGAAACTAATACCCTTATGATATAAAGAGATTAACACTCGAATTCATTGTTATTTCAAAATTTTATTTTAAATATTAAGATTGAGGAAGACCTTTCTTTTCACAAATAAGATTGAACATGTATGTATATAAGTACACATAAACATAAATAGTTCTCAATATACCTACTTTCACTGTGACTTATGCCTCCCTTAAGAAAAAATATCAGTTAATCATAAAGTGGGAGAGGAAATAGGGAATTGAGAAGATGCTCTTGTTTACTATCTCAATAATAAGAATAATTTTTGCTTTAAAAAAGTCTCATGTTCTTGAGTTTTCTTAATAACCTAAGGTCATTCTTTCACAACTTCTTATTATTCCAAAGATTCTACCTTTGATGTGTACTAGGCTTTCTGGTGGCTATTTTTCAGGTTTTACCTTCTCATTTTACTATAATTTTCCCTCATTGAGAACAGCTGGCTTATATCAGGATGGCATAATTTTTTCTGCAAGATCAAGAGTCTTGATCTAGAGGAGGAACTAATTATTGAAAGAAATGACTAATGACTATGATTTTAACCCCCTCCTAAAATGTATGATGCTTAAGAAAGCCAGTGTCTAATGAGGATTTAAACTTGACCTTGTGTACTTGTGCTATAGATCAAATAATAGTCCTAGCAGCAGACTAAAATTTAAAAACAGCATGTACAGGGTACCATATATTTTTAGTATATTATTTGAGGTTAAAAATAAATCTTAACTCATTAAATAAAGCAAATTATTTGATGATGAACTGTCTCTTGAGTGATCATTTTTATGCGTAGTTGTTTTAAAGAAGTACAACTTTTATTTTATTAAATATTGCTACATTATAACTTTATAATATTTAAACTCAAATGATTAGCTCTGCATTTGCCATAGGATGCCTTTTAGCAATATAGGTATTCTGCTGTAACATGATATATACAGAGGACTTGCTTTCTGTGAATTTGCACACTTGACATTATAAGGTTATGAGAAAATAATTTTAGGGCAGACCACTCAAAACCTATGTAACTTTATATATTCAGTGCCCTAAGAAAACAATAATTGGGGGCTTTGAAGATAACTTGTAAGGAGTACACAATAGGATACTCAAGGGATGTAAAGATTTACAAATACAATAGACTGAAAATGCTGGCTTGTGGGAGAACTCTGGTGGAAATGGAGCTGAGCACAGTAAAATCCTGAAAGGCTGGGGTGAGGCCCACTGGGAGGGAACTGTTAAATACAAATGAAAGGTCTCCTTGCCTGTGCAGCAGCCAAGCTGAGGGATATTTCTTTTCCTGATAAAGGTTGTAATTTTAGACCCTCTCTTAGGTCTCCCTTTGCCAAGAAAAAAAAAAAAATCTCACATGAACAATACAACAATCGGCCTATACTAATATCGCATCCCTATTCACTAAATGCTTATGAGTTAATTGGTGTTAATATAAACACAGGTCATAGCATAAAGACTAGGTTGATTTTTTTTTATTGTAATTGTGAGCAGTTCTCTCTCTGCTGTGTTGCGGAATTCTGAGCTTGGCTCCGCTATGATTACAGTTAAATAACCCCCAGGTCAGAGATACGACATGCTACCAGAAAGGAATGAACGAATTGTTGACAAGTAGGTATTTTCCTCTATTGTGGTTTGATGGCCACTTACGATGGTATGAAATTTATCAGACTTAATAATTGGTAAATTCTAGTTGCCTTAAGTACCAAAACAAATGAGAGATTGTTCTCAGTCAAGAGAACAATAATTTCATTTCCTAAGAAAGAAATGCATTTGTCTGGTACTCATTAGCTCCCAAAACTCAAACCAATCTGAAGAATGAACCTCGAAAAGATAATGACGTACATTTAAATAGAATTTGATGCCCATCTATCACTCTAGGAATTTATCTCTTAGGTTTTCATGAGGGGGCCTGAGGATACCCCAGAGAGAGCAAATAAAATTTTACTATATGTCTTAAAAAATAGATCTTGCATAAAATGTAGAGAATTTCTTCTATTTTTTGAGGGAAAATTGAGTGGTGGGTTGGAATAGGATTTAAAATATTTTTTAGCTTGTTATTGTTCCTATGACATTAACATGGAAGGACATGCAAACAGCTATGAGATTTAACTTTGATTTTTACTTTTTCTTAGATAAATTATTAAAGACATGCCTGAGTGATCATTTTTAATAATACCTTGGTATTAGACGATTATCAAAGATTTCATGCTGAGTTGAAATTTTATTTCAAGATAAACTTGCTTAATTCTATTTGGAGATGTCATCATTTAAGTCCACATCAATTTTTCACACTATTCATTTTTTTTCATTAAAGTTTAGCATTACATATAATTTTGAATAGGTAGCCTAAATATTATTTGTAAAATATGTTAATTCTTATTAACTGTAAGAGGTTCACTTTTATTTTCATATTCAGTTTGTGGTTATTTCTTCAAACTTTCCAGCTGGAGAAGTTGACAGCAAGTACATTTCTAAGAAATCCATCTCCTATTAAATACATTAATCTCCTTAGTTCTTAGTTCCCTAAGAGGAAGGACAGCCAGGTTAAATTCAGCATGAATCCAGTTATGTACTAGAAGTTATTAATTCTTGCTTTTTGTCTTTTTGACACAGATGTGCTGTATTTTGGAGAACTGAAAGTTCATTTTAGAAAGCCTCTTTGATTTTTGATATTTGTAACACAGATGTCTGGCTTCAAATTCTTCTGCCTGTTGGACTTTTATGTCTGACAAGATATATATAAATGTATTAACTACCATTTTGGGCTTCTTTCAATCTATTTTGAGTTTCTTCAAAGGCTATTTTGTCTCTTTGGTTTGTAGTATAATAATGTATAAATTATGAGTGATGAAAAGTAAAAGTTTTGAAATTAGACTTTCTGCCTGGGTTCAAATTGTCTCTCTTCTATTTAGTTATGTGTTCTTTAACAACACATATTTTAAAATAATATTAATACTTATATTACCATTGGGGGATCTAAAATCTATCATTGCCTCAGTAGCACTGAGGGTCCTAGGTTCTTCTGGCCAATGCAGTAAAGACTTACAGATCAGTGAATTTTAAAGTATGATTTATTAAATTACATTTCAAGGAGAAATGGGCTATATCAAAAAGAGCTGCAGCTATGCATAAGTAAAAGGAAAGATTTATTAAAGTACACTTCAAGGGGGAAGCGGGTTATGCCGAAAAGGGCAATAACTTCGTGGAATTGGGGAGGTTTGTATTATATTAGGGCCATGATGAGAGGTTAAGAGGATAGTACTAGATAATTGAAATGTAAGGTCATTTTGATTGACATTTGGCCGTCATAAAAGCTTTGCCTACTGAGCATGAGGTTACCCAGAATTCAGTCTATTATAGAGTCATGAGCTTCAGGGTATAAGCATAATATTTTAATGATGGTGTAATGTCACGGAGGTCACAGGAAGTTTAGTGTAGGACTGACTACATAAGCGCCTGTGGCTGGACCAAACCAGTTACTATTTTATGGCTTCTTACCTCTCTGTGTCTTAAGATGCAGGAGTAATTTACATCCATAAAATGGGTGTTTAGGGGAAATCTTAAGGAAAGTCTCTGAGAAGTGCCTTCATGTCTACCTAACTACTTACACTTTATAAGGGTGTAGAAAAGATTAATTTTTGTGTATGTATTATCTATACATAATATATATTTTATACACACACACACACACATGCATACATGCACATATAGTGTTTGTAGTGACTAGCACATAATAAGTACTGTTTAAGTAGCAGCTATCTTTATCTCAAATGTCTCATGGGGGTAGGTAATTGAAATTAAACCTTCAGTGGCCATTGAATTTTGCCATTAGGGACTCGATGGGGATTTCTGAAGAATTTTGCCTTTATTCCTTGGAATCATATTTAAAAAACAAAACAAAACATTATTTCTACTCAAATGCTTTTAAATAATTGAAGTCAGCTATTGAGGCTTTTCTTTTCAAGATGTTCTCCTCAAAACTAAATATGTTTAGTAGTTTAAATTTGTTAAAGGCTGTAATTAACCCTGCCTGTTCCCATTTATATCTCAGGGCACCTATTAGAGTGATTGAGGTCTACTAAAATTTGAATTTTTAGCAATTTTGCCTGGAAGGACCTCCGTACTCTCCAAAACTAAAGTGACGGAGTTTAGGTTTAATCTCATAATAATTAAATTGTGAAAAGTTCAAATCTTAAAAAATGAAAATAAATTAGTTGGAGGTTAAAATCATAAAGTCAGGCTCTTTGATGGTTTCTTTATAGCCTGATTTCTAAAGAAAGGTCTTATTATTAGCACAGGTCTTATTATTAGCTTATTAGCACAGTTAATAATAAATCATTAAAATAATGCATTGATGGATCGCTTAGTTTATTTCTATTTAGATAAAAATGTCACATCTCATTTGTACAGATGGATTACTTCTTCATATTCTATAATCATAACAAAAGGAATTTCATTAGATGTTTTTAAAATCACAGGGAACAATACAGGAAATAGCTTATCATGTATGAGAAACACAAAGGTGGCTTTCCACTTATTTTGTCTGAATAAAAAAATTTCTTGAAAATAACCAGGGAAAAGATGATGAAGCAAGATGTTCGCATTAGCTTATATAAAAATAAAGTATATATTCAAAGATTTTGGGATGTCAAATTATTTTACAGAAATGACATATATATGTATATATGTCTATATATGTATATATATAATGCAAGCCGCTATTAGTATTTTGCTAAAACACTGATGTATCTTATAACAGCTATCTTTTTCCATATATAAATGATGATGTTTGTTCACATGCCCTATACTTAAAGCCAGAATGAAGAAGCATCATGTGCTTACTTTGATAGATATGGAGAATAATTTGATAAAATATAACATCATATATATACATATTCCATATACATATAGAATTGAAAAGTCTATCTTGAACTGATTTTTTCTCTCTGTAATTGGAATTAGAAAAGCAAGCCAGCTTTGTTTATTTCACATTTTCTTGAAGGTACTAACCAGGGCAATGAGGAAAGGGAAAATGGAAAACAATAAATAAAAATATTATTATTTGCAGAGGATATGATTACCTACATAGAAAAATCAAACATATCAACCAATAAACTAAAGTAAAAAATGAATTTTGCAATGTTAATGGATATAAAGTAAACAAATCAATTATATTTCTATATACTAGCAACAAAACTTAAAAATAAAACTTGAGAGCAATGTCATTAACAAATACTATCAAAAAGCATGAAATGCCTGACAATATATTTAACAAAAAATATACAATCCTCAAAATAAAAAAATATAAAATATTATTCATCAAAATTAATGAAGACCTTAATTAGAGAAAGAAACATGCTATTTTCATGGCCTGTAAATTTAATACAATCACAATTAAAATTATAAAAAACTCTGTGTATGTGTTTGTGCACATGCATTTGTGTGCACATGTATTTGAGTATGGACACGAACAAGCAGATTTTAAAATTTTATGTAAATAAATTGTATCAAGAGTATTCAAAAATATTTTGAAGAAAAAATAAAGCCAGAGGATTAACGCTGCTAAATATCAAGAAATATCAAAAGCTATCGTAATAGATTGTTAAATATAATGTTAGACAAAAAGACCAGTGCAACCCTATAGAAAGTTTAAGAAAAGAGCTACACGAATCTGGTTATTTAATTTACGAAAAAAAAAAAAATGTGAGCTTGAAGTTCATTGGGTCTTTTTAATTAATGGCACCCTGTCAATTGGCTACACATATAGAAAAAGTGAATTTTGGCAAATCTATTTTAGATGTATGATAATTCTATTTTGGAAATGTAAAATAATAAAGTTTCTGAGAAATAATAAAGAAAAATATCCTTATGATCCTACAGCAGGAGAAAATTTCTTAAACATCAAATTAAAAGCATGAAACATAAAATAACAGATTGGTACATTGCATTACATTGAAATAAAGGTGTCCTGTCCATCACAAGAAAAAATTAAGAGAATGAAAAGCTCAACAAATAAATGTGAAAAGATTTTTTTAAATATAAATATCTGACATACTACTGATATCAAGGTATATAAAACACTCTTACAAAGTGATAAGAAAAAAAAGGATGACCAACAGAAATATGAGCAAAAAAATGTGTGAATACTTTCCAAAAGTCTAAATAGCCAATTAGAAACTTCATAACATCATTATGCATTAGAGAAATGTGAACGGAATCACCAGATAACATAAAACACTGAACATATCTATAACATTTACATACTTACAGTGTTGACTATGTGCCAGTCAATATTCTATGTGGTTTACCTGTTTTGACTTAATTTATCCTCACAACAGTGTACAATTATTATCATCTCCATCTTTCAAATAAGGAAATAGAGGCCAAACAGGATAAAAAATCACCCAAGATAAAATTGCTAGTAATTTAAAGAGTTGATAAATAAATGAACTAGGACTCAAGTCCAGAAGATTTAGCTTTGAAGTTCATATGTTTAACTATCAAGTTACACTGTCTTTCAAACTAGATAATATTTCAGAAAAGTAAACATAAGTTGACTAAGACCTCCAAAATTTATGTAATCTTTTCAGAGAGTAATAAGATCTAACAACTCAAAAATATTTCATCTTCTTAAGTAAAAAGATACAAAATATAATTTTTAGAAGAGACAGTAATTTGGTAAAAGAAGAGTATAATTGTTCAAGAGTTTCTAAAAAAAAATACTGGGGCACTATTCAGTAATATGTGTTGATGAGTTTTCTGTGAACAGATACCTATTGATTTCCTGGATGGAACTGCAAAAATAAGATTGACAATATGCTATAAATAAAAGCAGTTAGATACAGTAGATGGAGAGACCCAGAAAGCACCATTTAAAAAAGTAATTTTATTTTTTAATTAAAAGATAGTCCAATTGGCTATTTTTGGACACAGTTCTATGAAGTTTATCAAGTATATAGATCCATATAGCCATCACAACAATCAGAATAGAGTATATTCCATTACTTCTAAATTTTCCTCATGCCACTCCTTTGTAGTCACAACTTCCCCTCCCCACTAGCTCCTGTCACCCACTGTGTGTTCAGTCATCTACATTTGTCTTTTACAGAATGCTATGTAAATGGAATCATGTTACGTAAAGCTTTGAGATTGGCTGCCTGAACTCAGCATGATGGATTTGTGCTTTATCCAAAGGATCCAAAATGTCCAAGAAATGGCAATTTGATTATCTGTTCACCCAGTGAAAGACATATGGATTGTTGACTTTTTTTAGAAATTATATATATAACTACTATAAATATCTAGGTATAAGGTAATGTGGAATCCTTTCTCTGACCAGCCCCTTGGAGTAGGTCTTAGTCACTATAGGAAAGAACTAAAAGTTTCATTTTTTAATATATCAGCTAGGTAACTTTTGAAAGAATATACCTTTTTTTAAAACTAATATTTATGAGTAATGTAAACTTTAAATAATATAAAGTAGAATAAGAGATATTAAACTACAATATAATACAAATATCAATCTTTGCAGTTTTTTTGTGTGTAGTAGCATTTAAAAAAAAAAAACTAATAACTCTACACAATTTTTAGATGTTTAATTCCATTTAGCCCGTTTTTCTAGCAAATAGCTTACTCTGCAATTCTCACCTATTGTGAAGATAAAAGCAGACTGCCAACTCTGCCAACTCAAAATTTCATGAGAAGGAAAACATAAAAATTATGTCAATAATAAATCATTTTTAATATAGGTTTAAAAGAAAAAAATATACAAAGAACAAAGAAACCAATGGAGCATTAAGTAATAAATGAGTTACACTCAAGTAATTTGCTTCTTCATTGACTTCATTTGAACGTGAACATCTATTTCTGTTTTCAATATGCAATATCTGACTATGGCAACAATCAAAGAACTGTCAGGGAAGATAAATTATTGTTCCTGTACAATAATTGTGAAGCTTTAAAAATTTAACTATTAAAACTTTTGATAACTCGATTGTAACTAATTTTATTTGATAATGTTTCCAATTTATTCTTATTCTCACTAGGTCAATACATGGTGCTAATATTCTAGGTTAAGCAGAATGTTATGATAACCTCTGAATTTTTGGTATTTGAACAAAATGTATGTTCAGGACATCTCTAAATATACAAAGTTATAGGATAATATGAAGAAATTTAGAAAAGAATTATTCGTTAGCTGTATTATGTCTGGACCTTGATGCATGTTTTAGTTCTTTCTTCTTTTCCAATTTCATAAGGCTGTTATTTGAGACACCTAAGTCAAAGAGCCAATATCAATAAAAACGATTACTATTTCTTTAATAGTAGGATGAAATTGCATGTTTTTGAGATTTGGTAATGCAGTAAGCCAAATCGCCAATACCAAATATAATTATGGTGAATAAAAATATTTTAACACAAAAAACTCAAAATATGTCAATTACTATTGAGTCAACACCACAATTATAAAGAGATTATTCACTCAACAGGTATTTATGTATCACCAATAATGTGGCAAGCACCATGTTAGGTACTATGGAAGCGGAAATAAATAATATTAATAATAATAACCATAACAACTATTATTTGTTGAGAGCTCATTATATGCTAGATCTTATCCAAATGTATTATACACTTTTCAATATGCACAATAAAATTTGACATTTTAAATATAAGGAATATAAGACAAATTGGAAAACTTTTTCAAAGTTGTATGATGGCAACCATAAATATTCATTCTGATTAGTGTTTAACTTTAACACTGGTGTGCTCAGCACTAATGTATAATAAAAATCATTGCTCCTCAGTGAACATAGAATGGAGGGGGATGTCTAACATATATCAAATAGTTCATGAGCAAAATGGGGGTGTAATGGTGTGGTGAAGACAATATGTGTGGTTAGACTTGAAAGAGAGAGAGGACTGAAGGCTGGAGCTTTAAAAATGAGCAGGGTTTAATTTGGAGGAAGAGAGTGGAAAAAACATTTTAGGTAAATAATCAACAATGTGAACAAAAACGCTTGAAAACGGTAATTTTTTAGGAAGTAGGAAAATAATTTTTGGTAGAAAGAGTAGTCCTTTCTACCAAAAGGACTTATATTATAAATATGTTATATTTATAATATAAATAGTGAGTCCACTGTTTATATTATATCCCTAAGCATATTTCCAAATTTTAAATCTTTATAGTTTTGATGTCCTGTTATTCAATGACTTATATTAAAGTTACAGATTCTGATATGGGCTGTGTAAGGCATTTCAAAGTAAATAGAATACCATGTTAAAATTAATGGTTAATAGATAAATTTAAAGTTAATAAAATGGGGAATGGAATGGGAATATTTTGGCATATTTTTTTTTCTTCTTCTACCATTGCAATGAGGTAGATCACTGAGGAGATATTTCTCAATTACAGATAAGGATACCATAACAGAAATAGTAGTTTGCCCAAGGCCACATATCTAAAGAGAAGGGATTCTAAACCTGTGATTTTTGGGAGCTAGCACAAGTCAAGTGTTTATAGAGATTTATAGCTGTTTCTCATACATTTTCCAGCCTTCACATAACTTTGTCTTCCACAAGAAAACTTACTAAATTCAACTGCTAGAATCCTTTCACTTTAAAAATTTGTCTCCTAATTTGTCATTGTCTCAATTTTTAATCTATGAAACTAAAATAATCAAAAACATATTTAAGCATATAACTTGTGATTGGGTCAGATATTACATGAGAAATAGTTACCATTATATGTCTGGCATCAAAATCTAGTCATTGATTGATTAAAAATGTTTCAGAGGAAGTCAGGAATGTGATATACCACTGTATTAATTAATCAATTTATTCCATGCTCTCTTTTAACCAAGGAAAGTGCAACATTTATTACATTTAGGTAGTTTACTATTATATTTGGAGCAGAAAAATTTTAAAATTAAATAATTTAGTTCCAAATTCTTATTCTGCCATCATGGACCAGAAACACAGAGATAGATAGGAATATTCATTGTTTATAGTGTGTGCTTCTGGGGAACAGTTTTGTGGAGAGAAAAGAGTGGGAAAACATCATTTCTGACTGGATGCTGCTAATTCTTCTCTATTCATAGGGGTAAATTATATGAAGATAGGAGACTTGGTTTCCCATCAGCAAAGTAAATCAATGACGGTTTATTATTAGAATTTTGTATTAATCAATTGCAACCATTTCTACAGGACCACTTTATAAGTTCTAGAGAGCTGCTAAAATGATTATCATTAGCACTAACATGCATTGTTTATGGAATTCACTAACATAAGAATTTTGGGATCTCTTAACATAAAGGTTTCCTTTATTTTCTACTTTTCCACAACATCGGGGAATCTCTATTCACCTCCAAGATGCCTCTGCAAAATCACAGGAATTACTTCTCAGTTACTCTCTTTAGCTTGAGGTTTCTTACCAAAGTGGCAACCAATGATGGGCACATGTGCCAATTCAATGCCAAGAGGAATCCCTAATTTGGGGTGCTGTGAAGAAGAAAACTTTATTCAGTACAATCAACTCAACCATGATACAGCATGGTTGTGAAACAGCTCAATAGTGTTACAGCTCAATTATGAAGCAGCATGGCTGTGGCTGTGAGATGGCCCTCTCCCACTAGACGGCTCAGCTCTGCCCTTTACCAGTCTGCTTTACTCCATGCCACTCTGCTCTGCTCTTTTGCGGTCCAACAAGACATTCTCCATGTTCTAGCTTTGATGTTTAAGGTCCATCAGGAAAACAGCTTTTAAACTACTTTGGAAAAGAAACATGCACTACCTGT
>CM053507.1:67699396-67840589 GCA_028627145.1 Eidolon dupreanum
AGATGCTGATGAGGATATAGCTGTGCGACTCCAATTGGTTGGGAATTATCTTAGTCTGATTGATTGAAATACAATTCCAGGAACTCTTTTATAAGGACTGGCTCAGAAGGCAGAAACACAGTGTTGGCAGGAGTTCAATGCAGGAGGAGAGCAGTTTAGTGCAGGCTTCTTCCTAAAGCATGGCTTGCTTGAGAGGCTCCTATTTAGAAATGGCTGCTAGGCTCTGTTTTTAAATTTGAGCCCAGTTAGCCACCTGGAATCTTACTTGGTGGTTATCTCCTTTCTCAGGATTAATAGAAGAAATAACTAAAATGAAAATAGTGGTCGTATAAAGGTAATGAGTATTTTTCTTTCTTCATTAAATAACTTTCATGTAACTTGTTTAATAAAATTTCCAGAGTGCCAAAAAAATATGTAAATCAGGAGAGAAAAAAACACTTAGGTCTTTAAAAAATATCATGATAAAGTTTTAGAGTAGAAACTCTATCATAGGTATATAATTATGATAATTACATGGTTTTTTCTTATTTTATATATTTTTGAACCATAACAAATCTATAACATTTGGAGTAGTAAAAAAATCTAAGTAGCTTTAAATAAAGTCTTGTGTCAATAAATGGCTTCATTAGCATCCTCATGAATATAGTTTAATGCATTGCAGTTAAGAAATAATATTGCTGCAAATTAAATGCTGTAATTAAGTATTTTTCCAGCTTTAATTTTCGTTATGAAAATATGGTTACACCCTCATTTAAATTTGCTTTAATTTCTCTGAATTAAGAGCAGACTGAAACACAGGTCAGTTATGCTCATTGAAAATATCTATAACTTTATGGAAGAATGGTCCATATTTACAGTTGGCAAAGCAGATGAAATAGAAAATCTAATGTTATGTTTCTGTTGATTTACTGTCACTTTGATGTTATGTTATCACAATCCTCTTATGCTTTTATAGTCTAGAATAGTTTTAGGTTAATGCACATTTAATGGGAAGTGAAGCGAATTGTATTGGGCATATGCAAATATAACTGCTATCGCCTGAATGAATTGGCTGTTTATATTACATGTAGAGATCTTTAAAATAGAAGCTTATACTGTTATAATTGAGAAAGCAGAATTTTAAATTTTTGATAGGTTTGAGATGAGATAGGAAACAGATTTGTTTGTCTTGTTTAAAGATATCTGTACTCTTGCTCATGGGCAAGTAAGGCTGAAGATACAAAGTTGGACAAATGTTTTCCCCTATTTTGGAGCAAAAATACTTTCCACTGTTTTGGAAAGAAAAGAAAACTTTACAGAGGAAAAGACAAAAATGAACTTCCCAATGCCGTACAATAATGTTGCAACATGCGAAGAGGGTGCATTTTTAAGGAACAATTTATCTATCATTAACAGTCTCCCTTCAAAAGCTTTTTTTGTTTGTTTGTTTAAATCTGTCTAACCAGACATCTTTTGTGGTGAAAATCATTGGAAAAACAGACTTTATAAAATTTCATGTATATAAGAAAATATAAAATGTATGGAGCATCTTAACTGCCTTGGTAGGTAGGTGAAGGACATGGAACCTGGGTCTCTGTGGTGGCCCAGAATGGAGACCTATGTTCTAAACTCTTCCACTTTTCTTTGAAGTTCTTAATTTTCTTATTTGCTTATCATGGGGTTGTCTGAGATTGTCTCAAATCCACTTTAAAGTCTTTAATTCTGCTATTTAGAATGAAGCTTTGAGTTCAAGGTTAACCTTAGAAATTCTTACATTTTGCAAGGCTCATGTCACTTTGCTTAACTGTCATCATCCCTTCTCATAAAAAGATTTTTTAAATTTTATTTTCAAATTCCCTAAACATCTTAGCATTCTTCAATACTAGTCAAAGCTTTGAAAAAACAGATATGAGAACAGATCAAATTGAATAATTTTATTCTTATTAAATAAATTTGTTTATTTAATAAGAATAAACAAAGTCATTTTAAATCAAAGACTATGTCAGCAAAACAATCAAGCAAGTAAATAAAAACAGAAAGCCATGATAACACCTTTCTCACATGTAAACAATAAGACTAGTACAGAAATCTCACTTACAAATTATGCCTAATCCATATTCTGAAGAAAAACTCATTCACAGTTATAATCCTTGCTTTATTCCTACAAATTTTGCTTAAAGAGCTATTGCAATTGGGGGAAGCTGGGACCTTGGCTTTGGTTTTAGAAAAGTAAGTAATATTACTTTTGTTCACTGTGTTTCTGTGTCTAAACTAATCTACTACTGATTCTGGGAATAGCATTTTGTTTCCAAGGATTTTGGGGATGGGAAAAAATTTGAGAGTTAAGTCCTATCTAGGACTTAAATCTGTGCTTTCTGAAGTCTTAAGAAAGATGAAGAAAAATAAATTTAAAAATGTTTATTAATATTTCTGTACCTAGAATTATCAGATCAAATATGATATCAGGGTTCATGGCTTTCTTCTTTTAGAAAACACCAATAATTTACATGGTTATACAAAAGTAAAATGATGTTTATTCAAGAAAAGCAAAGTTTGTTATAAGTCAAGAGTTAGCTTCTTTGCACAGAAATTTAAAAGGATTGTATTCCTTGAATGAAGGGATGATTATAATGTGAAGAAAATTTTTTGCTTCTTCTATTTGGGCCAGAGGTTGCAATTTGAAGCCTGAAGTTTAAGAGACAGAGGGTAGCAGAAAGGGGTGCTACTGGGAGAGATGGGAAAATATCAACAATTTGGCACAAGGTCAAAGAGAGAGAACATGGTCAAGTAGATAATCTAGCAAAGGAAGGAATGCTAGTTGGGATAATATCTTGAAAAATTATTTAGGTTTCAGTTTCTCTGCACTATAATTTCATTCTACTATATGAAATTCTTAATACCATCTGTTGAACACTTTAGCCTCTGTTAGATGCGTGCTGAGGATGGGCATTGTTTAGCACTCTGGGGCATGATGAACCCAAGAGAAGGACAGCATATGAAGTGGTATGTGAAGGGCAGAGGTAATATGCAGAGAAGCTTGGAATGAGAGGGACAATAATAATAATATCTAATATTTGTCAAGCATTTAACATGGGTCAGACATTGTCTTAGGTTCTTTTGGGACTCCTGAAGCATCCTCAGCAATATTTGGGGAGATGTCTAGACTTTCTGTAAAACACTGTATGGCTTGGAGGTGAGACAAATTTTTGGAGATTCTGGGGACCTTAGGATGGCTCTAATCCATTTATAGTAAGAAAGAATTCTCATATACATGATCTTTTCTATTCTATTCCAGAATAGAAGTTCAGGCGGTGGAGAAACAGTCAATGGCATGGAAGACAATTCTATTACCTGTTGTAAGAGCTAAAGCTACCCTGTCATGAAATTTAGAATCTAAATATCTGAGTTTCAGTGCCAACTTTATAATATTTGAGCTGTGAATTCTGGGGCAAACATCATGCCTTGGCTTGAATTTGATTTTTCATATCTAAAACTAGGTTTACTAAGAAGATGAAATGATGTTATATGTAGAGATGTTAAATGTAAAGTCCTATAAAACATTAGCCATTTTCATATTTTTACTTCATCTTTTTTCTAATTATACCATAAAAGATTAATGGAATGACAAATTGGGAAATGGAATGAGTAAAGAATGAGGTTAGTAAAACTGCTAAATTAAGAGCAGCTCTTGTCTATAATATTGTAAGAGTTTCCCCTCAATTCTTCTACACTAGTATAAGGTATATAGAAAATGTTACAAAGTCACGTACCTGAGTTTCTTCCTGGAAAATACTAGTCTAATGTTGATTAGTCCTGGCAGTATTTTTTCAGTTTTAATATTACAAAGTCATAAAATTAAAGGGGAGATGAAAATCTTGAAAATCTAGTTAAGAAGTATTTTGTTAATTAACAAAAACCGAAAAGTAGAACCTGAGATCACTGTATCAAGGATACATTACATATATTGCTCACTAATTTCTCAATAAGGAATATTATAGAGTAGAATATAAAGAATAATAAAAATGAAATCAGAATGATATATAGGAGTAAAAATATTTAAAGGACACTCTTTTCCTAGTTGGCCATAGAAAACTACAATATCTAGAGTATACTATACCAGTGGCATGTTAAAACATTATGAGTGATGGCATTACTAATTTAACAGAATAAAATAAATATTTGCAACTTTTTTAACATATCTTATGCTAAAGTAGAATATGTTTGGTTGTACACAGGAAGAAATTAGAAAAAAGTAATCACACTTTCTGGAATGTAAAATTTTACTATTTATATAGAAGTATCATTTGTATGTATTTATATGGGTACTATACTTAGTAATTACTCTGCTCCTGGAGTGATTTTAAAACAAAAAGATTAATGTTCAGTCCTGTTTATTCTAAATCATTTCTTTTTCTTTGTAAAAAATAAAAATGAAAATAAATAATTTTAAATAGCAAGACTCGGCTCCTACTTGGAACAACTCAAATCAGAAAGACTTTCTTTTCCTTACCAGAACCTAAATTAATTAACTGATGGTGAATTCAGAACTCCAAGAGACAGACATTAGTCCAAAGAGTTTTTCAACAGTCATTTTATTTTCAGATAAAATTCAGTTATTTATTTTTAGATCAATTTTTAAATAAAAATTAGGAGATCCATAAATGTTAGTCCTTGCATGAGATCAGTTGAAGCAATGTTGAAAATATAGTAGGACTGTAATCCATATCTCCTGATTTATCCTCCAACATTTTTACCATTATATTACATAACCTTTTATATAGTTGCTCTTAGATATATGTTTCAAACATATTCTGTTTTTAATATAATAGAGTTTACCCTGTCAGTTTTCTATATTTATTTTTATAGTTTAGAGAATATAACACTTTTCTAGATTAATATTCTTTAAATAAAAAGAATGAATTTCTTTGGTGTCTGTGAGGAAAGATTTAATGTATTGAAGACAATTCCCCTGTGGGTTGGTGCATCAGAAAAGAAGTTGGCCTCCTACAAAGCTCCATGAAAATTAACTATACCCAAGTGCGCAGAACAGTCATAATAAACATAAAGCTTGGAATGTGTCCTCAAATATGCAGGTGCTCACCTGACCATCTGTGTATCCTGTGTTGGCAGAGTAGGGCTGGAGCCAAGTTTCTGCCACATCATAGTGCTGGTGCATTACAATCTGTGGTCACATGGTGGGGATGCTAAACTTCCCTAATCAGGAAGTTCAAAAACCCCACAGTGCAAGATCAGAGTCTCTCTTCCAGAGTCTGCCGTTCACTGCTGTCAGACTGCTGTTAGTTGTCCCAGTATGTGTGAAACAGTGGAAGAACAATGTACCTACCTCTAGTCCTGTCTCTATAGGGTTTGCTCCAGTGGCTCTACTCCAGCAGGCCCAGCAGGTGTGCTGCTCAGCATTTGCTGTTGTGTTATGGTCTGGCCTTCAAGAGTTTTATCTATGTATGTGAGTCCTGAATATCAAGCCAATGGGTATTGCTGTATACCTTAGTATGCATCCTTTTTGATGGTTTTATAAATATATTGAGATATATGTAATTCTATTAGGCAAATACAATGTAACATAAATATAGTAGATTAATTATATCAAATTCAGATATTAAACCATTTCTTATTTACAGAAAATAGTGGTTTAATTACCATCTCTAGATATTCTTTCATCCAGAGCAATGTAAAATTCAGTCACTCACAGCCTTTCCTTTTTTTTTAATTAAAGAACATTTCAACATATACTATTAAGTTTGAGAAAAATAAATATATATATGCACAATTCAGGTTTAATAAATGTTAGCATTTTAATATATATTTATATTTATTTGCTGTATATAAATATAAATATATATATTTTTAGAGAAAAAATATTGCAAGTACAACAGAAGACTCCTTCATGTCTTTCCTTGACTCCATTTATTTTCCTCTCCTATTATCGACCTAGAAAGATAAACTCTAAGGGAATTTCTGAGTTAGATAATATTTTTCTTCTTTTGTTATTATGCATTTGTGAACACTATGTAGTATTACTTTATATGTCTAAATAATTCTCATATTCTTAGGTATAATAATGGTATTGTGGTTATACATAAAAATGCCCTTGTTATTCAGATATATATTGTATTTAGATATAAAATGCTATGAGGTTTGCAAATTACTTTTAAATGGTTCAGGAAAATATGTGTTGAAAACTAGCAAATGTGACATTTCAGCAACTGGTTATTTTAGGTAAAGAGTGTATGGGTGTTAAACTTACTATCTTCTCAATTTTTTTTCCTGTACATTTTAAATAAAAAAAGTCTGGTAATTTTACAGTACCATATAACTAACACCACTATATATATATATTGCTCATTTAAGATTTATCTTGTCACATATATGTCTAACTTATTTATTTTAACTCATATATATAATGCTATTGAACACTAACCTTTTCCCTCTTAAAAGACATTTAAATTATTTCTTTGAATAATGATATAGTAGGTAACTGTGTGAATTACTCCTTGTGCACAGTACAGCAATATCTGTTTATTAAAAAAACTGCTATGTATCTTTAGCTTTGTTTTGAAGACCACTCAGAATAGTACACATTATTTTATATTGGTGAGAAATATTGATTTGAGAGCTGCTTAGCTATGAGGCTTCACTTGATGTCATATGCTCCAGGCTTTATTGGATCATATTCAAGACATGGAATGAATTTTCTTTGGAAACAAAACGTGATTATATGGTGAGTTCTGGCCCTCCATTCCACGTATTTCTGGAATTATTTAGTTGACTTGCAAGCCCCACTGATGCCGCTCTCTTCTCCTGCTGTCTATAGTCTCCTTATTCTGTGCTCTCAGATCAAGGGGTTAATCTTTTAAATAGAAAAGAAATATTCTTTTTTCACAGGTGTAAAAGTAGCAGTGTTTTCCTGTTAAACATTAAAACAGATATTTTCAAGGTAAAATGTATCAAATACTCACTAAATTTAATGTTACAGGGAATCTTTAATCTTGTTCTATTTATGTGGCTTTATTTTATTATTGAAATTTATATAAGACAATTGAGGCTTAATTTCTCCCTTCAGCAAACAAAATAAAATATTTTAAGACTAATTGCATTATAAAACTATATAATCTTTGCTTATTTCCGGAAGTGAAGACGGAATATAAACAGTAAACATAATATCTTGCATAGTATATTAGAAAATAACAAGAGTATTGGAAAAGAAAAAAAATGGAAGGAAAGGAAGGAGATGAAGAATTCAAGGGGCAAAAAGTTAGAGTTGCCACTATTGATACAGGGGAAGCTATAGGAAAAGCAGATTTTTGTGTGTAAGTGTAGGAGATCAAGAATTCAATTTTGACATGCTGGTTTTGAGATAGTTATTAGACATCCAAATAGAGATGCTAAATTGGCACTTGCATAAATAAATGTGAAATTCAGGGAATTGATTTAGGCTGGAGGCATCACCTGGAAATTGTAAATACTTAGGAGTTGGAATTTACTGGATGAAACATGATACTGGATGAAATCATCAAGGGAGTGAATGTAGATAGAAAAGAAATTTTGAAACATTCAGAAGTATTATAGAAGAAGAGGAATCAGCAGAGGAGACTGGGTAGCTGTTAATTTAGCCACAAATAAAGAGAATGTGATGTCCTGTGAAGAGAAAGTGTCCCCCAGAACTGGCCTTCGGATATAACTTTAGTGTTATCAGGAGCTATAATTACAAAGACAACAATAATGAATTGAGGATTTATTTTGTTGTTCAGTTTTAAGCTGCCCACACTTTAGATCTTACTGGATCACCCATTTGACCTCGTTATGTTTATAACTATCAGCTTCATCAGAGAGATAGGGATATCTGAGCTTATTAAACAGATAGTTAACAGTTGCACAATTTCCTTACTAGGTTAGGAAAAATTATGGGAGAGAACAGAAAATCATGTTCAAAGTTGAAGGTTGGGGTCTAGGAGTCATATTATTTTGATTATTAAAATTCATTTTGTACTCTCTATTAATGAAATTGTTTTCTTTAATCAACATAAAATTTCACACTCTAGTATTCCACTTTATGTAAAATAGTATTTCTTTAGAGTATTCAAAACGCCCACTTAGTGCCTTTTTTTTTATGCTGATAAGCTAGTAATGCAAAGGCTAACAAAAAAGATTCCAGAGACTTAAAACTATTAAAGTATATTGCACTATCTTGCCTCACATGTAGTGTAGGTAGGCATTAAAGACAATATCCAGATCTATCCATAATGAAATAAGAATTGAAGCACATAAAAATTAGCCAACCTTAGACAGGTAAGTAGGAGAGTCTGTTCATTTTAATCACTTGAACATAACAGGCTGAGGGAAACACCAATAATGTATGACACTATTATCTCAATGTTAGGCTTTGGGGCTCTCCAAGACTGGAGCCTGGTGTAGAAAATGGGGACTGAATATTAAATGCTCAAGCTTGTAATAATACATGTTTCTGCAGCTCACATTTTCTTGACCTAATAAGTCACTTGACTATTTCTATTTCTCTAGGCACAAACATATGTATCTTTTCTGGGCCTGGAATCAGAGAAGAACCTACCGTGTCAAGAAATGCTAGTCTTCAGACCCAAGGGTTTCTTGTGGCCTGAGGATAATTAGAACTACTAAAACTATCTTCCTGTTATATCTCCCTACTACATTTATAAGCTATCTGTATTTGAATTGAACTGAGGGTAGTGAAGAAAGAAAAATAGTTCACTATAACAACCCTTAAGAAGTTTGTCAGAAAAAGGAATGGGATGGCAGCAAGAAAGGATAAAGGGTCTATAATTTTCTTAAAAGAGAGGCTTAGATTGTCCTTGTAACAGAATATTTTGACTTATTAAATAATGTGCTGTTATTTCTTCTTTTTCTATCACATAGGAGGACCTCTCTGCAGTTAGTGTAAGTCATGTCACCCATTGATTTGGAGATGGGTAATCAAATCAGAGAAATAATAGCAGCCAAATTAAATTTAAATTTATAAATTCAACTTTGAAATTTCATATGTAAGATAAAAAAATTTGGAAATTTGGATCTATTTGAGCACAGTAGATTTTTTCCCTGCTCTCAGACTACACAAAGACTCCTTTGGCTGAAGAAATATCACAGAGAACCCACACAGAAATAAAATGTGGGCAGAAAGAAAGGACGTAGAAGAGAGACTCTTCAAAGATTTTTTGCAAGTCTTGGATAAAAAATGTCTCAGGAAGTGGGACACATATGCAGTAAGTTGGAGTTTAGCAAAGATGTAAGAGGGCTTAAGCAGAATTTGAAAATATGAAAGCTAAAACTGAACAAAGAAATTGAGGAGGCATGAATAGTAAGCTTACAAGGGCCAAAAAAAATTTAGAGAGTATAAACTTGATGTGAGCCAAGTAGGCTGTGATATGAAAATTTCTCCTTTGTTTCCATAAGCAAGAGGGAGTAAAAGAAATACTGAAGAGATAGTTGGGGGCATTGTAGTATAGGATACATAAGAAAAGCTTAACAGAAGATCCTGGGGCAGTACTGTCTTAAAGTCAATAATACTGTCTTATACAACAGAATAATTATAAGGTAGCACTAAACTACTGTAATATACCTTTAACATTTTTAAGAAGCAAAAATTTCTGAGAGAAAAAAATCATTTTCCTTAGAATGCCATTTTATGAACTCTTGAACTGTTTATTCATTTTATCATCTCTGGGAATCTTCAAAACCTTTTGGGAATATCTTGATGTTGAAAGAAGTTAATACACTACACATCCTTCTATGATTTTCTATTAAGTTCAAGTTATTTTACTTAGAAAAAGTAAAACAAGGAATTCTTCTGCTTTTATTCACTTTAACTTGAGTCTATGTAGTATTCCTGGATGACAGTCAGCATGGTATAATATTAAACGCAAACACCTGATGGCCAAACACAATTTACTTGGTGTGTGTGCATCAATTTTTCCAGCTGTAAAAATGGCACTTATAATACATATGTGTTAGGTTTGTTGTGAAGACTAAATGGGTAATGTGTCTCATTACTCAGCAAAGTGTCTGGCATATAAAAGGCTTTTGGCAAACGTGATAACTATTTTTGTTACAAGAGATCTTGGTCTTTAGAAGCAGCCATTCTCTTTGGATAAAAATCTCTTTCTTTACAAAAATAATAGAAGGCAGACTTAGTAAGATTTCAGTAGCATGGCCTTCAATTTTCTACCACAGCTGGACTTGTGTCTCTAGAGTTTCAGATGACATTCGCCCAACCTACACTTGAATAAATTCATTGTTGCATGCATGTGACATTAGAAGGGTGCTGAGACTGACAAAAGATTCAATTATTAAAACACTGTTCCACTAAATTCAGTTTTCTCTCCCTCTGAGAGTCCCACATGCTGGTATTTATTCTGCCTCTAGAACTATAATGAAAAAAAGTCTCTCCTATGTTCTACATGGAAATCCTTGAAATAACAAAATGTTTAAAATGTTTCTCTGCACTTTTTTCCTCAGGGCAAAAAAAAAAAAAAAAAGAAAAGAAAACTTTATACACATGGATTATAGAGTAAAATTTTTATCTTTCAGTAAATACTAATTTCTAAAAACATGATTCAATTTTAAAATACATTTAAAAATGGTTACTCTCTCATTTATTCTTCTTCTGAAGTGATATCACTATCAGTCATTCTTTGATATTTGGTAGACATGACAGTAATATCTAGATCCCTGAATAATAAAATAGGAACTCATAATATATAAAAGTTAGCCAAATACTTTGTAGGTTGGTCAAGATAAAAACAATATACCATTAGTTGGGGAACTATAATTAAAAACAAAATCTTCTCCCAACCTGGAAAACTCCACAAAAGTAGCAGAGAAAATGACATTTTTTGCTCATTATTTTATGAACATTAAATCAGAATGTGATGTGCATCTCAGGCAATCTGTTAAGAGATTTCAGAGACAGAAAAAAGTCTCATCCATTTATGAAAGTAAACACATTCCATTTACATATATGTTTTCAGGACAAACAATGATTAGGTTTAAAGAAGGAGAACTAGGTTTAAACTAAAGAGCACTATTCATTATACACAGTTTATCCTAAATTCATCTCTTTATTGGGGCGACTACCTATAATGGTTAATCGGTGTGCAAAGGAAAAATAAACTTCTCATATCTTTATGGCAGAAGGTAGTTTTGCAACTGAGAGCAAGGCACCTGGAATGTGGCTCCTACCCTCTCACAGAATTTGGGAGTTAGAGGTGCTATCTCCCTTAATTACAATTCTAAGAGATGTCTTTCAGATCCTTGTGAAGGAAATTCCTAGGTTCTAAAGCTGGAGAAGCTTATTTAGCTTCTAAAAAACATTCACATATTTCAGAGATAGAAAAAGAACTTATCAATACAAGTTTTCCAATGTTAATTCTCTAAAAAAAGGAGAGATCTATGTCTTTATTTTCAACAAATATAATTGCCTCTTATTTCTAATTTTACCTGTCCTTACATCCTATAATCCAAGTTTGTTATTAGATTTTGGATTGTATAATTATTATGGAATACTATGAACTAGAGAAGTTCATTCTTAGAAACTAGTAAACCCAAGTATACCATATGCCATGGAGGGGAACATGAGAAATTTGGAGAAAATAGTGAAAAATTGGAGTATGTTGCAGACTTTGAAACTTTAATTTATCCATTAATGAGATGGAGTGGTAGGATATATGTTATAATCTCTAGAGAGTCTGAGCACTTATCCTGAGCTAAGAAGGATGAACAGAATAATCTCCACTTGAAGGCCCAGTAGAGCTTTCCTAAACTTGATATTTATAAAATCTATCTTTGAAATTCACACAGGAGTCCTGAAGTTTCAATTAAACAAGCATACTCTTGGGGTAGGAATTATAGTATCCTGGTGTGGCAGTGCTGGGCATTCCTCCTTTCTCTCAGTAGAAGTCCCTGAATTTATAGCAGTTCATATAGCTCTCGGGGAGTTACCTTCTCCTCACATGACAGCTCATTTTCAAGGGCACATATGGCAGCTGTCCTGATTTAAAAGCTTCTGCTTAGGAAATTTTCTGGTCAAAATGACAGAGTAGTAAATACTATGCTGCTTCCTGTCACAACCACATCAAAATTACAACTAAATTACAGAACAACTATCACTGAGAATTACCTTAAGTCTAGTAGAACAGTCCTACAACTGGGAACACACAAAAGAGACCATCCTGAGACTGGTAGGAAGGGTGGAGACATGGAATAGGCTGGGCCCACACCTGCATGTGCTATTTAGAAATTGAGAGAGAGATTTTGGCAGTGGAGGTCCTCTTGAGAGGGAGGGGTTCCAGGCCTTCACCAGGCTCTCCAGCCCAGGGTTCCATTGCCAGGAAGAGAGGTCCCCACAAATTCTGGCAGTGAAAACAGCAGAGATTGTTGCTGAGTGAGATGGAAGGTCGCTGGAGTCATAGTTGTTTCTCTTAAATGGTCCCCACATAGACTTATTCATTGATGGACTCACTCTGAGCTCCAGTGCTGGGACAGCATATTAAAAGGTGCCAGGGACATACAAGGAGGAACTAAATTGTGTCCATCTTCAGGCAAGAGCTAGAGGGTCAACTTTTTCCAGACAGAAATGCTGGTAGAATCCGTTGTTCCTTTGTTGAGTTCTCCTTCTTCCCAGAGTGCAGACACAGGTGGCCACTATATCTAAGTCTCCTTCAATCTGCTAATCACCCACCCAAGTGATTCACTGAAACCTTACCTCACCCAACTTGTGCACACATCCAAGCTGCTTCCAGTGGCTTTTCCATACAAATGACCTGTCTTGACTCATACTGTGTACTTTCCTAAAATCTCTCAATGATTCACAAAACACAAACAAGCAACATGTAACCTCAGCATGCCTTGTATCTCTTGATGAGCAGCCGCAAGCCTGGCACTAGTAGTATCTGGCCCTAGTTTGTGGTTTGGCCTCTCAAGGAACCTCCAAGTCCAGTACAGGTGTCAACCCTCTGCAGATTACTTGGTAGCTCACACAGGTGGCTCTGGTGGGGGTGCAGACTATAGCTGAACTTGGCCTGTGTCAGGGCCCCTCCCATGAGGCCCCTGAGGCCTACACATCCTATAACCTGCTTTGAACCTTGAAGGCTGCATCCAAGAATGACACACCTAAAGGGCAGACTAGGCAGGCACCAGAGCCCTGTTAAAGTGAATTATGCTTTATAGGGTCAGCCTCTGCACAAGTGTTTCTCCCTGTAGTCATTAGCCAGTCCTCACAAACAATTTGTCCATGGGTCAATTTCTCCCATTGATGTGCAAACAGCAACCAAGGCTCAACTACAAAAGGAGGGCATACACAACCCCTACAAGGGATATACCTGGAGCACTAGGCTCAGGTGACCAGGGACACTGTGCCACAGGAATTATAGGATGCTTACTACCTAAGGCCATTCTACTAAGACCAAGAGAGAGAGCAGCCCTACCTACTACATAGAAACAAACAGTGTGGTAGCCAAAATGGGGAGACAGAGAAACATGTCCCAAATAGAAAAACAGAAGAAAGCTCCAGAAAAAGAACTAAATAAAATGGATATAAGCAATCTACCAGATGAGGAATTCAAAACACTACTTATAAGATTGCTCAATAAACTTAATGGAAGAGTAGATGAACTTAGTGGCAACTTTAACAAAAAGATAGAAAACATAAAAATTGAAGTAGAAAACAAAACAAACAAACAAACAAAAAATAATAGCCAGATTAAAGAATACAATAACTGAAATAAAGCATACATTAGAGGGAATCAACAGAAGATTAGATAAAACAGAGGACTGAGTCAGTGATTTAGAAGGTAAAGTAGCAGAAAACAATCAGGACAGCAACAAGAAAAAAATAATGCAAAACATGACAATTTAAGGGGCCTCTGAAACAATATCAAGCATACCAACATTCACGTCATAGGGATTCCAGAGGAAGAAGAGAGAAATCAAGGAATTGAAAACCTATTATTCAAGAAATAATGATAGAAAACTTTCCTAATCTGGGAAAAGAAACAGTCTTACAAGCTCTGGAAGTATAGAGTCTCAAACAAGATGAACTCAGAGTCTCACACCAAAACACATCATAACTAAAATGTCAAAGATTAAAGACAAAAAGAATTTTAAAAGCAGCAAGGAAATAGTAATTAGTTACCTATAAGAAATTTTCTTAAGACTGTCAGCTGATTTCTCAACAGAAACTTTGCAGGCCAGAAAGGATTGGCAGTAAATATTCAAAGTGATGAAAACGCAGGACCAATAAGCAAGATTACTCTACCCAACAAAGTTATCATTTAGAATTGAAAGACAGATAAAGAGGTTCTCAGGCAAAATAAAGCTAAAGGAGTTCATCAACCCCAAACCAGTATTACAAGAAATGTTAGAGGAACAAAGGGAGGAGGAGGAGGAGGAAAAAGAGGAGGAGAAGGAGAGAGGGAGGGGGAGAGGGAGGGGGGATGTAGGGGAGGGGAAAGAGGAAGGGAAAGGAGAAAAAGAAGAGATCAAAAATATGAAAAATAAAATGTCAGTAACTACATATCTATCAGCAATTACTTTAAATGTAAATGTATTAAATACTCCAATTAAATGATCAGGTGGCTGAATGGATAAGAAAACAAGACCCTTATATATGCTGCCTAAAAGAGATTCACTTCAGATCTAAAGGCACACAGAGACTGAAAGCAAAAGAATAGAAAAAGATATTTAATAAAAACAGAAAAAAAACTGGAGAAACAATATTTATGATAGATGAAATAAACTTTAAAACAAAGTCTATAATAAGTAACAAAGAAATCCCACTTCTAAGTATTTATCTGAAGAACCCCAAACCACTACTTCGAAGGAACATGTAAATTCATATGTTAATTGAAGCACTATTTACAATAGCTAAGATATGGAGACAACCTGGGTGTCCATTAATAGATGACTGAATAAAGAAGTAACATGGAATATTACTTAGTCATAAAGCAATAAAATTCCACCATCTGCAACAACATGGATAGACCTAGAGGGTATTGTATTGAGTGGAGTAAGCTAGACAGAGAAAGACAAATGCCTTATGATTTCATTTATATGTAGAATCAAAAAACAAAAAACAAAATAAATGAATGAAAAACAGAAATAGACTCATAGATACAGAGAATATTTTAATGGCTGCCAGTTGGAATGGGGGTTGAGAAGAAGGGTGAAAAAGGGGAAGGAATTAAGAAGTACATGGGGATGTAATATATAGCATAAGGAATATAGTCAATATTATAATAATTATGTGTGATGTTAGATGTGTACTAAATTTATCAAGATGATCACTTTGTAAGTTATAAAGATGTCTAATCACTATGTTGTACACCTGAAACTAATATAATATTATATGCCAATATTGTATTGTAATTGAAAAATACATAAATAAGTAAATGAAATAAAAGCTTCTTTGAATCGTTACATCTCTCAGAGGAGAATATTTCTTGTAACAACTATATAAGCATAGCATCCAGGATCCCTTCAAGAAACTGTTGTTATAAGAGTCACTGAACCCAAGGAAGCTAACACTGGAATCTCTATCAGGAATTTATAGATAATTTATAATTTCTTATGGTCTAATGCAATTTACCAATTTGGAGTCATTTTGTAATGAGCAATGTTGAATAATATGTATATAATACAGTAGACATTTTACATTTAACAGCTAAAGATTTAAATTGAAAATAAAATGGCAGCAGAGAAAAGAGTTATGTTAACCCCCTTGGTCCATCTCATCTCTAAAATGGAGACCATGTCCCTGCCTCATATTATAAGCTGTGAAGATGTAGGGAGACAATTTGAATCAGTCAGTCCGCAAGTATTCCTCGAAGCTCTGATGATCTATGACGTTATGATAGTTCAGCTACTGTCAGTAGAATATTCTCTTCTCTAAAGGAGTACTGAGAGAGGAAACCTAGAAGGATTAAAACAGTGTCCGCTCTCAGATCTGGAAAATGTCTTTTCAAAGTTATCTCCTGTAGCAAAGTTGTAGCATTTCATGGTTAGGAGCTAACTTGGATTTCAGGTTTCACATGAGTAGTGGGAAGGGTGTGAAGCCAGGGGCGACAGGATTCAGTCTGAGCCCTACCATGGTTAGTCAAATAGTAATGTACTTTAAATAGACATGAATCAAAATAAAGCAGTAATATGTTTTAATATGTTTTATATTTGTATAGTGTGTGTGTATTAATAGGTGGTCTGTGTTTTGTCTTCTGCATCTGCTCAGACTTTAAAATGATGTGATGCTTTTTCTCTCTCTTCTACCACCAGCCTCACCTTTTACAACTCTTCTCAACTCTCAAGCTTTATCTTACATTTCATCTTCTATGTAAAATCATGTCTAAGTATTCTAGCTAGTATTGATTGCTTACCTCTAAACTTGATATCTTTTTAAATTTTATTCAATTTATTCAATCTCTGACATATGACTACCAAATTTTTATTTTTTAAAGCACAGGAATATATTTGCAATACATTATTCTGTTAAAAAATTCAGTACTTTATGCATAGAGGCTGACATTTATGATTAGTTGAAAAAAGGTGGTTAAAGGAGATATGAAAGAGAAGAATCTAAGTCCTTAGAGTGAATAACTTCCTCTCCATCCCAAATTAATGACAAGCTGGACTAATTTGGTTCTTTCTTAATGTGGGGGCCTCTTCGATGTCTTGAAGTATTCCCAAATCCTGTTCTTTTTTATGTTGAATTGCATTAACTGCTATAAAGTGTAAGTTTTGCCTCATTATTTTGTTCTTGTCTTTTCCAGCTATTCCCAACAGTAACTGTTAATAAACTCTATGTAAAAATTCAGCCCTGCAATGTTCTGGAGCCAAGGCAGGAGGAATATTAGAAACTTGAGCTTCCCTAGCTGAATAAATCACAGAGTTTGGAGATATAATTTTATTGTAACATAGTTTTTTTTAAAATTTTAATTAATGTGTGAGATAGTTTCCAGTAACAACTGCCATTACACCAGAAGAAGCAGCCCTATTTTGAAGCCATGGTACATACTGGTAAGAAAATAAATATTCCCACTCAAACTAATTCAATTCAATTAATAAAAAAATGTTTCTCTAGTATACTTGAAAGTTACTAAGAGTAGATCTTAAACATTCTCACCACACACACATACACACACACACACACAAGTTAACTATGTGAGATGATGGATTGTTAATTATCTTGATTTTGATAGTCATCTCACAATGTATATGAAACCAAAAAATCATGTACATTTTAAATATCATGACTATTTCATTTGTGAATTATTCCTTAATAAAGTTAAAAATATATTTCTCTTGCAGATGCTAAGTAAAGAATTTTTAACTTCCTTTCTTGTTAGGCAGACCTGACACTAGACCTTTTAAAACAGTGTTCTTTGGGAAGTATTTCTGGAGACTGATTCTAGTGGGCTATTTATGTCTACAACAGCTTTTACTTTTGCAGTTCCAAAATTCAAAGTAGTTATAGGCTCATATGAATGTTTCACAATTATTGGATGATAATTTATTTTTTATCTTTTGAAAACCAATTAAAGGACTGAATTCACTACAATACATAACAGTTCAATACAATGATGTTTTATACGTTGTATCTTAACATAACTTTTTTTCTGAATATCTCAATAAAACAATGTCAATAACTAACCAAAACAGCTAGCTGTGACTAGCAGTCATCTGCTCCATGCAACCAGAGAATTATCTTACCGATAAGAGGAGTTACAGGGCAAGATATTGAGATTTTATCTTCACCTTGAAAGATCCTTTAGACAGGAAACTTTTATTGTTACCTATACCTGAAACTGATAGAAGAGGAGATCTTATCCACAGAGTAGCTTTTCCAGTTACACAGATTTTTGAAAATCCCACCATTAATTGGGAATGTTGATGATCATTTAAGACATAGAGTAAATGTCTTTAATATCTGTTTTAAAATTATTATTTTTACTTGATTGATGGTGACATATCCTGAGAAGATAGCTGCAAAGCTCTATGAGAGGGTTTGTTAAAGATAAAAATATATTTTAGAAATTTCCAGAGTATGTTTGAAGAAAAATAACTGATAACTTGATTTAAGGTAATTTTCTATAAATTTAATACTGACTCAGTAAATTCAGCAATGTGAAACTAAATAAGTCACAGTGTTTTATATTAGAAAACATTATGACACATTCACTTTGAATTATGTATAGTACACAAATAATTTGGTTCATTAAATTAAGCTCTGTGGGAAAACAAAGAACAAAAACTACCAGCTCCAATAATGATTCTACTGCAAAGAGTTAACCACGAAGAAAGCATGAAGAAAAAACTGCTGCAATCTACAAAAATGAATAATACTTTATTAAGTAAAAAATATATTTGAAACAAAATTTGCAGCTAATTTGGAAAAATATATCACAAGGGACATTGTAAACATTAATCTAAAATTAATTGAAAATATAAAATATTAATACTTAATTTTGATTGGGTAAAAAAATTAAGGCACTCTAGCTTTGTATTAAATCCCTGACACATTCCATTTTCAACTTTACTACCCATGCTCATCTTCTCTACTTTCTTCTTGTCTCCAACGTCATTTTTTTGAGGACTATTTCTTAGTATGGCAGATAATATTTAAAAGGTGAAAAAGCCACATGTCTCTTCTCTAACCTGTCCACCATCTTGGTAATGAGAGCTTAACAAGGTCAAAGTATCACAAAGGATCTCTTGTATTAGTAAATTCTTTGACTTCAACAACTTAAAATTAATTTTAGGAGATGATTAGATTTGCTGCCTTATTGTTTGTTGTAGAATGAAACAAACAAACAAAAAACTGTCTCAATTTAGAGGACTGTGACATATCTGTCGCAGAAGGAGATGTGAACCTGTCTTTAAATCACAACACAAAGTTAATAGTATACTCTATTCTAACAGAAGACAAACCCTGAGTCAAATTCATCAGCAGAATGACACTTGAACTGGATTAGTTTATGTAAATTCATTTAGAAAGCAAAATAAATATAAATATAAGTATAAATATAAATATATGCACACATAGAAGATAGGCTATTAATATTCTTAATGTTAAATACTTCAGAATTTAAATCTGAGACATAGACTATTTGGTCTTATTGGTTATTGGAACTTATAAATTTTCTAACATTATAAACTTTTTTACTGAAAGTGCTCAGTGAGAGTATTTAAACTTACAGTTGTGAAGAGTCTTGAGGGGAAGGGGCTACTTTTCTTCATGGCCATATAGAGATTATGCTTTACTGGAAATTCTTGTTCACTTTGTAAAAAATTATTTAAAGCAATAATTTGTTTTTACACTAATGATGAATTGTTTACACTCAATGAGGACTGAGTTAATAGGTATTCCAGGCACTTTAAATCAGAATTGTTGATATGACCTACTTGAAATAATCTACCGTTTTAATTATATTATACTATATAACAGAATATTAAGTTGTCATTAAAAACATGTTATAGAAGAATATTTAGTGTCTGAGGAATTGGTCAAATTATAAAAATAAAGTTCAGATTATAAATCTCTGTTCAATGGATCCAACATAATTTGTGTTATATACATATATATGATTTATATAAAAATAATGATTTATATGAAAACAACAAAGGACTTTCTTTTAGTGAAGAGTTATGGATGATTTTAAAATCTCTTCTGTGTTGTGTTTAGTATTTTTCTTTCCTTTTACTTTTTAATATTTTCAGTTTTTTTTTTTTTTTTATCAAAAATTATACTTGGACACAGTTTAGGAGCCAAAATATTCTACAAGCTTTGTTTCAAAAATAGCAGTCCTCCTTGCAATTTTCTCCTCTTCAGAGTCATCTGCTTTCAACTTCTTTAACAAACTTTGGCATTTCCCTCCACAACTAATCACTTTCTTGTAGTCCTATCTCTTACCTTGTTAGTTTAGGTGTTATATTTTGACTCCTTTTTTCCCATCACTTTCCACCAAACAGTTACCAATTTTCTTAATATAGTTATATAGTACTTTTGTTACATCAATATTCAGTGTTCAAATTTTATGATGGCACAATGTTATTTTCATCTGAGCTTTATAAAACGCTATGATTTTTTTTTCTTTACAACTTTTTGGTATCTCTGGAATTATTAATTATAGTGTTCTGTTTTGTTTTGTTTTGTTTTGTTTTTTTCTGTTTGCTTATTTTTCTAAATATTTCTTACTAATGTAAATTGTCTACAGTTATCTAATTTTGCTCTCTGGTCATCCAGGCATATCATGTATCTTTCAGTATCTTCTGTCTGTTGCACTTCAGCTTGAACTAGTTGCCCTTATGCCACACCTGGAGTTTCTTTCAATATTCTCCTGAGCATATCTTTGTCTTGTCTTTGATGTTGTTCTACTGTTTTTTATGTCTCTCCCATTTCTTGGTTTACTCTTCCCTTTTAAGTATCACATATCCTACAGAGGCATCCTGAAAAAAGATGGATGCTGAAAATGCCTTTATTCTCTAATCACACTGGGTAGATCATTGAATTAGACATAGAATCTGCATTGGAAATTATTATATTTTATGGTGTTGAATGCATTGGTCCATTGTTTCTAGTTCTTGTGTTGCCTTTGAGAAATATGATGCATTCTGATTCCTATCTTTTACGTCCTTCCTAATTTTCCCTCCAACCCTGTGGAAGCTGCTAAGCTCATCTTATCCAGAGAGTTCTGAAATTGCAAATATGCAATTATCTCATTTTATCCATTATGTGAGTATTAATGGGTCTTTTACTATGAAAATTTGTGTTACTCTGTTCTTGTTTGTTTATTTGTTGCTTTACTTCTCTTAACTGTCTATGATCTCTTTCTTTCTAGAACTTATATTACTCAAATTTTAGACCAACTAGGCTGTTGTCTAATTTTCTTATCTTTTTCATTATATATCCATTATAATTTTGTTATTTTCATGAAAGCCTTCTCAACTTTACTTCCAAAATTTGTGTTGACTTTTGGAAATCTTCAATCAAATTTTTAACTTTTGAGATTTTATCCCCTTTTTGAATGTTCTTTTTAACAGTGCAATGTTTTCTCTTTCTTTTTAAGAATATTGATTTATTCTTGATTTTTCCCAATTTCTGACTTTAGGACACAAGTCATCCTTTTCTTTTCTCCTTCTACTTTTCTTCTCCTTCTTTCCTCTCCCCTCTCTTTGCCTCCTCCTCTTCCTTCCCCTCCTTCTTTTTCTTCTTCAGTTTTGCTTACTCATCTATCATTTGTTCATGTGCTTATCTAGCTAATAAGAAATCTATCACTATTATTTCCTCTGTTCTCATTCCTGTAGATTTATTTCTTTAAAAATTATTTTACTGTGGGTTTATTGAATAGTGGGAAAAGAATAAAAGTATTTGTTTATTTGTTGTATTTATCTAGACAAACACTCTTCTATATTTTCATTGTTATTGATAATAAGTTGATTATTAATAATAACAAATAAATAATTATTAACAATAATCGTATACTAAATTATACGTTATTTAAAAAAATATACCAAGAATAGTTTTTCCTATGTTTTATCTATTTTAGTTTTATCTACAAGTATTCTAAATATTTGTTGAGTCTCATAATGAAACAAGAAAAGTTTCCTTTAAGTCACATTTGATCCCTTGGAAGTGGATATTTATATTTTATAAACAATCATATTATTATTACTATTAATTATTATTGTTATTATATTTTTAATTATAGTCACTATACGATATTGTATTAGTTTTAGGTGTACAATATAATGATTAGACATTTCTATAACTTACAAAATGATCACACTGATAAATATAGTATCCATTTCACACTGTGAAGTTATTATAATATTATTGACTATATTTCTTAGGCTATACTTTATATCTCCATGACTATTTTGTAACTGCTAACTGTACTTCTTAATTCCTTCCCCTTTTTGATTTATCCTCTAGCCCCTCTCCCATCTGGCAACCATCAAAATGCTTTCTGTATCTACGAATTTTTTTGTTTCTTTATTTTATTCTTTAGATTCCATATATCAGTAAAATCATATGGCATTTGCCTTTCTCTGCCTGACTTACTACACTCAGCACAATGTCCTCTATAGGTCCATCCATGTTGTAGATTTAATCTCTTTTATAGCTAATATTCCATCAAATATATGTGCCATCTCTTCTTTATCCATTCATCCTTTGATGGATACACAGGTAGCCTCTATGTCTTGACTATTGTAAATAATGCTGCAATGAACATACAAATTCACATGTCTCTTTGAAGCAGTGTTTTGAGTTTCTTCAAATAAATACATAGAAGTGGGGTTCCTGGGTCCCATTTTGTCTCTTGTTATAGCCTTTGTTTTAAAGTCTATTTTGTTTGGTATAAGTATTGTTACCTACTCCAACCTTTTTTTGTTTGTTTCCATTTTTCTTGTAACATCTTTTCTCACCCCTTTGCTATGTGTTCTTTTGATCTGAAGTGAGTTTCTTGTAAGCAGCATACGTAAGGTTTTATTTTTTTTTAAAGAATATTATCTTTTAAAAAAATTATATTAGTTTCAGGTATACAGTGCAACAGGTAGACATGTATGTAATTTATAAATGATCCCTCCAATTACTCTACCAACCATCTTGCACTACACACAGCCATTATAGTAATAATGACTATATTCCTTATGCTGTACTCTATAACCTCATTACTGTTTTGTAGCTACTAATTTGTACTTCTTCATTCCTTTACCTTTTTCAAAAATATGGAACACTTCATGAATTTGCATATTATCCTTGTGCAAGGGACATGCTAATCCTCTCTATATCATTCTAATTTTAAAATTTTATATGTACTGCTGAAGCAAGCACAAATCTGATTTATTCAGCCACACTATCTTTTGATTGGAGCAATTAATTCATTTACATTTAAAGTGATTGTTAATAGGTAAGTAGTTATGGCCTTTTCTTCCCCCTATTTTTTATCTTTTTTTCTCTTATTCTTCTTAAAGAAATCACTCTAACATTTCTTTTAATACTGATTTAGTGGTGATGAACTCCTTTAGCTTTTCTTGCCTGAGAAGCTCTTTTGATTCTAAATGATAACTTTGTTGGATATAGTAATCTTGCTTATTGGTCCTGGGTTTTCATCACTTTGAATATTTCCTGCCAATCCTTTCTGGCCTGCAAAGTTTCTGTTGAGAAATCAGCTGACAGTCTTTTGGGAGCTCCTTTGTAGGTAACTATTTGTTTTTCTCTTGCTGCTTTTAAGATTCTCTCTTTGTCTTTAACCTTTGGCATTTTAATTATGATGTGTCCTGGTGTAAGTCTCTTTGAGTTCATCTTGTTTGAGACTCTGTGCTTTGTGGGCTTGAATGTTTATTTCCTTTACTAAGTTGAGAAAGTTTTGGGTCATTATTTCTTGAAATATGTTTTCAATTCTTTGTTCTTTCTCTTCTTCTGATATCCCTATAATGAGAATGTCGGTATGGTTGATGTTGTTCCAGAGATAACTTAAACTATCCTCAGTTTTTGGATTATTTTTTTCTCATTGCTGTTCTGATTGTTTTCTACTACCTTATCTTCTAAATCACTGATTCAATCCTCTGCTTTATTTAATCCTTTTTTGATTCCATCTAATTTATTTTTCATTTCAGTTATTGTATTCTTTAATATATTTTTTTCTGTCTCCACTTTTATATTTTTTATCCTCTTTGTTAAAGTTCCCACTTAGTTTATCTATTCTTCCCTTAAGTTTATTGAGCATCCTTACAAGAAGTATTTCAAACTCTGCATCTGGTAGATTGCTTGTCTCCATTTTGTTTAGTTCTTTTTCTGGAGCTTTTTTCTGTTCTTCTAGTTGGGACATGTTTCTTTGTCTCCCCATTTTAGCTGCCACCCTGTGTTTGTTTCTATGTATTAGATAGGGTTATAAATCCTGGTCTTAGTAGAATAGCTTTAAGTGGTAAGCATCTTATAGGGCCCAGTGGTGCAGTGTCCCTGATTACCTGAGCTGAGTGCTCTAGGTGTATCCCTTGTATGGGTTGTGTGTGCCCTCCTGTTGTAGTTGAGCCCTAGTTGCTGTTTGGATGTCAGTAGGAGGAATTGACCCATGGACTGATTGGTTATGAAGACTGGCTGGTGACTACAGTGGAGGTGCTGTTGTGCAGGGACTGACCCTATAAAGCAGGATTTGCTTTACGAGGGCTCTGGTGCATACCCAGTATGCCCTTTGGGTGTGTTGTGCTTAGATATAACCTTGAGTGGTGTTCTATCTCAGGTGGAAGCTGGCCACTGGGCATGAAGGCCAAGGCCTCCTGGGAGGGGCTCCACCACAAGCCAAGTTCAGCAGCAGCCTATGCCCTGCCTGGGGTCACCTGGTGTGAGCCACCAAGCAGTCTGCAGATGGCCACTAGCCATGCTGTGCTTGGAGGTGCTTCAAAAGGCCAATCTGAAAACTGAGGCTGGCTGTAGCTGCTGCTGGGCTTGGGCCGCTCACCAAGAGGTATGGCACTCACTGAGGTCAGATGCTATTTGTTTAGATTTTGTAAAACATTGAGAGATTTTAGGAAAGTTCACGGCATGAGCTAGGTCAGGCAATTTTTATGGAAAAGCCACTGGAAGAAGCTTGGGTAGGCCCATAGCTTGAGTGAGGCAGTGTCTCAGGGAATCACTTGGGTGGGGTGACCAGTGTTAGCCAGGTTGATGGAGACTCAGATATGGCAGCCACCTGCATCTGCATGCTGGAAGTGGGGAGAACTCCGCAAATGAACAATGGATACCAGAATTTCTGTGTGTGAGAAAGCTGCCTCTTCAGGCCTCGCCCTGAAGTCAAAATATTTTTTTTCATATGTCTCTGGTTCCTTTCAAGCTGCTGCCCCAGGACTGGAGCTAAGAGATAGTAAGTCCACACACAGACCCTTAAAAGGAATGTCTGTGACTCTTGTGGCCTTCTGTCTAATGCAGCCTCAATACCACTTATACAACTTATGGTTTTCACAACCATAAGTTGTGGGACTTCTCTTCCTGGCACTGAAACCCTGTGCTAGGAATCCCAGTGTGGACCTGGGAACCTGCAATCTTCTGAGAGGTCTCCGCAGCTGAGATATTCCTCCCAATTCTCAACTGCCACTTGCGGGTGTGGGACCAACCAGTTCCATGTCTCCACCCCTTCTACCATCATTCTCTAGGTACCCTCCTCTGTGTGTTCCCAGTTGTAGGGCTTTTGTTTAGCTAGACTTCAAGCAACTCCTAATCATGGCTGTTTTGTAGTTTAGTTGTAATTTTGATGTGGTTGTGAGAAGAGGCAAGTATAGCGTTTACCTACTCCATCATTCAGCTTGACCAGAAGCAAGCTGAATATTTTGTTTTCAATAATATACACAGTTTTCTATTTTCTGCATATAAATAATACAAAGACTATGAATCTTTGGCTTACCCATGTAAAGACATTTACTAAGTACCTTCTCTGTTTTAGGTATGATGCTAGGTTTTGGGGAATACAAAAATGAATTAATATAGTTTTCTTTCCTTAAGGAACTCTAAATTTAAGAGAAAATTCTGGAGATAATCTCTGCATTGAATACTTATGATCTAAAGGAAGTTTATTAATACATATAGGGTCACATGTTTATTAGCCTAGGGTTCTGTCTTGGGACCCAGTGCTTTATCTATTACAAATACATTGTGCAATTTATCTGCTGCAAATACATTGTTTAATCTATTACATACTCATGTGCCCCTGCAATCCTGCTGGTGGGTTGGTAATGTGGTACTGTTCATGTTAGTCATTTTAAGACTGCTTTGGTTCATGATGCTGCATACTTAGGGACTAATGGTACACATGAAGAAGACAATCTGGCTAGATTAGAATCCTGTATAATCGTAAGGAAGTTTCTTAAACTTCCTACTTCCTCAATTTGTTTCTGTGTCAAATGGGTATCATAATAGCATTTATGTCATAGAGTTATTGTATAGATTAAAAGAATTGATATATTTAAAAGAGGTAGAAAAACGCTTAGCAATAGGAAATACTATTCAAATGTTAGCTATTTTAAGTACTGAATTGTATCTCTCCAGAATTCACATGTTGAATCTCTAACCCCGAAGTGAGGATATTTAGTGATAGGGACTTTAGGGAAGAAATTAAGGCTAAATGAGATATAAAAGTGAGGTCTTAATCTGATAGGCCTGTGGTCCTTATAAGAAAAGGAAGAGACACCAAACACCACGGCACTTTCACAGAGAAAGATCATGTGCAACACAAGAAGGTTGCTATCTATAAGCCAAGAAGAAAGGCCTCACTAGAAACCAACTCTGATGCTACTTGATCTTAGACTTCTGGCTTCTAGAACTATGAAAAAGTAAATATCTGTCATTAAGCCTCCCAGTTTGTGATATTTTGTTATGGCAGTCCATACAGATTAATACAGCTATCGTTATTTACCTAATGACTTGAAATGTATGTTTTGCTTAATACTAATTTCATTAATTCCATATGTGATAATAGTCCTTTTGTGACTCTGGTGTCATCCTCATCCTCTTTAATGATTGGCATTTACTTAGGGCTTTGGCTAGAATTTGGGAATACAAAGAGTTATTGAATGTAGTCTTAGTTCTTGATTGTAGTATATAAAATGATGGTCACTAACAATTTTAGGAATGGTTTTCCTATGTTCAAAAATGTTCAAGGAGGAAATGGAACTTGAACAAATGTCCAAGCAATGGTAGAAATGCGGAAGAAAAGACAATCAAGATAGCGGAAAGTGAGTGAGAAAAAAATGCAAGAGTTAGGTACACAGTGTGACTGTTTTACCTACATAGTCTTGAGTAAGTCATTTATCTTTGCTCTTCAGTTTTTCATTGTGAATGAGGGTGTTAGTAATAGTGCCTGATGAGTTGTCTACATTTAAGTTTTAAATCGTCATAGAAAATTATTTTAGACAGGATTTGAAGATGTTTGATATGGATAACATAAAAAAAGCAAAATAAAAAGAGACCGGTGGAAAATGTTGCAGAGAAACATTGTGGCCACATTTCAAACAACCCAATGTCAGAAATTTAGGGTTAATTTAAAGGGCACCAAGGAAATTCTGAAAGTTTAAAAGCATATATATATATATATATATATATATATATATATATAGCATTATTTTAGAAAAATTAATCTGTAAACTTGGAGCAGAATATTATAAAATATTGACAGAATCGATACATACAAATTAGCAATTTTTTTTTACTTATTAGTTTTAGGGCAAGATACTAGGAATATAAATTAAGACAAAGAATGTAGTGTCAAGCTTGATAGACAAATACATGTGGGGAGTGGGCAGAACTAAGTATAATTATGAGATTTTTTTGAACCTATTCTAGTATCAAGGCAAATGATAGATAAATTGTATTTCAGAAGCAAATATACTATTAATGTATAAAGTGATTTGTGTGTGTGTGTGTACGTGTGTGCACACATGCTATATACACCAAATGCAGATACTTCAGATATAGTTAAAGCCATGAGGCTGAATAAAAACACCTGAGAGTGAATGCATGTTTTCACTATTTATAATGGCATCTGCTCGGCAACAGAAAACAAACTTTTAGGACATTACTGGTTAAGGTGAAAGAAATACACATTTTGTTATTGTTGCTTAATCATTTAAGCAAAGGAAATTTGAGACCAGCCAAATGGGGCCAGTAAAGCTAACAAGCCCAAAATGTCTAGGTTTAAAATTTGAAAATTAGTCTATGGCTGTGCCACACTGAATGTGCCTAATCTTGTCTGATCTCAGAAGCTAAGCAGAGTTGGGCCTGCTTAGTACTTGGATGGGAGACCACCTAGGAATACCAGGTGCTGTAGGTGTTAAAAAAAAACTGAAATTTAATCTATATCAATGATATTAATGGAGTAAGATAAAGATATATTTGCAGGTCATATAAGATTTTCCTTTTAACATTAGGTCATCAAATCTAAACTCTGAGAATGATGCATATCATTCTTCACCATGTTTTTGGAAAATCACAAAGAAACTTAGAGGATTAGGTCAGCAAAAGCTTTCACTTACTGCTTTATAGTGACTCTGATTTTCTCCTTTCGCAGTGTGATGGCTTTCTGAAGTCTTTCTCTTTAAAACTTATAATTTCTATTTTACCTAAATGATAGATTTTAGACTCAAAATTAGCAAGAAAGAACAGGAACTAAATGGAATTTTGCATTTCTTGTGATTTGAAACATTTCCCGTCAGACTATCCAACTATTGAAGATCTTCATTCAACACCAATTTATATTCATAGAGCAAGACAGATATGAGAAAAAATATTTCAATATAGTATTTAACTTGCAAGAAAACATTGATCTTAAAAAGAAAGTTACCTTAGATCTTCTGCATTATAAACTATAATATGTGTAAACTTGTTTTCCTTATTTACAGTTAATTTGTTTTAAAGTAGTCTCCTAAGACACATACAACCATAAATATGTTATGACATCTTCAAAAAGATGGATTAAAATAAACAAACAAAAACAACTCTGTTGTTTACTCAAACATTTTTCTTACAGAAAACTTAATCTTTTCTAAAATTTATATTAATAAATCTTACTGTTTTTTAACATTCTCAATTTAATTTTTAGTTGGCTAGACTTAACAAAATTGTTTGTCCTTTGGGTAGTAAGTAGAAGAGAATATAGTCTCCCCTCAATTGAAGTTCAGTAGTGCAAATTTCTGTCCTACTAGTATAGGTAAACTTTATAAAACAACAACTTTGAGAACCAATTATAGTTAATGGTTATTGAATATTTACAGTGTTAAGCACTGGGTTCAAATAGATTAAGTAATTTAACTATTATGATTACAACAGCAGATGCTTTTAACATCTTTATTTTATGAATGAAGAAATCTAGTCATTGCTTAAGTCAATAGTTTTCAAATTTTGGTGTGTTTCTGAACCACCTAGAGAACACTAAATAATATGAGGTCTAGGATTCTTGAAATAGAAGATCTTCGTATTTTTTACCAACTTTTCCTTGGTATTTCTGAATGCCACCAAAGTTATAGAACACCTGATTCAAGTATCTTGCCTAAAATAAAAAATGGCAGAGCTGATGTTTAAACTCTAGTTGATGAGATGCAAATAATTTATACTTTTAACCAGCATGTGAAGTAGTCTCTAACTATATTTACGCTTTTGTTCAAATTACCACTCTGTCTATATAGTTTCTGAAACAACAAATATCTCAATCACTTCCTCCTCCTTTGAACAAAAGGAACCAATGGTCTCTCATAGTACAGAGGTTTTTAATAAACCCTGTTACTAAGAAGTATACCATTGACATTAGATACAAATATAACAAATATTTGTTGTATTGTGGTGAATTGTCACTGCAAAATTTCTAGCAGAAACAGGATAAAAATATTTCATAAGTCATTCCAACGTTGGAGGTTGGGCCAAAGTTGTTGAATTCCGAGGTGCCTGAAAACTGTCGGGGCTACAGTTCCTGTGAGACTATACACGTTATCTCCAGTTTATCATACAATAAAATAAACTTTGAATAATGTATTCCCTTACTCATTGGACATTTCAAGTAATTTGCACTACTGTATTAAGAGTATAACATGGAGCTAAACATTAGCAGTAATGGTTTAACATCGAAACTATCAACTTTGTTGTTGTTATTCTAAATCTGTTTTTTAAATAAGATAGTGGAGCAGCAGCCCGGAAGCTCAACGACAACTACTTTCCTCGGGAGAGACATTGATAACAACTACAGATGTAGTTACAATTTTCTCTTTCTGACTCACAAAGTTTTTTCCCCTGATTTTGGAGTATAAAATTATTTTCAGATAGTTTGTAGCAAGGTTCTGAAAAAGCTCCGAGTTACATTTACGGACATGTGGCTATAGCGCACCCTACTGATGAATGCTGGGATTAAAGTTCAGATCACATTGACCTCAGAAAGCAGAGTTCCTCAAGCTATTTCACTTTACTGGTAAAACAGAATAATACGACCTCAATTGTCTTACCGTTTTTTAAATCACTGTTAAGTTTTCCAAACTCTAAATCTTCATATTTTATTGGGTTATTCATAATTTTTATGACATATTGGTAATTTGTTTTTTTTATTAATTCATTCGACAAATATTTATTAAGTACTCACTCTGTGGCTGAAGATAATCTAGTTGTCTATGATGTAGGTGTGAACAAAACGAAGCTCCTTTTTCATGGGCTTAAATGCTTGGGTGGTGGAGACAGAGACAGAAGAGAAACGTATGTATGTAGTATGTCAGCTGGCAATAAACATCATGGGAATAAAAAAAAGAAGCAAGATAATAGGAGAAACAAATACAAAGGAGGGTTGGGAGATTCTATTTTTTTATAGGCTGATATGTATGTTGCCGTATTTCCTTCCATCCTTTGAAAGTGTGAAGTAAACACAAGCAAAAAGGAGGTGGTGTCTTCATAAGAGAGCTGCTCTTTAGGAAAATGCACAGACTGAATCTTCTTAGCTTTGCCTCTGGCATGAAGACCTCAAAGTTCTCCCATAGCAATTAGAGTAGTAATAAGTCCCAAGCATAAGTCAGAGCACAGATGGGAGGCAGTGCAAGGCAACCTATATGTGAAGAGTGGATTAGAAGGCATATTTGTATGCAGAGGTACAAGACATGTTTCTGGAAAAACTTTTACATTCAAAATAAATGCATCAATCTTTGCCTACATTTAAAGCAGGCAAAGCTTCTTTTATTTATTTATTTATTTATTTATTTATTTATTTATTTATTTATTTATTTATTTAAAAATCTAAATTGTTTGTTACTCACAAAGCTAGTGAAACAGAGTGTTGTACCAGTGATATATTCAAGGTCACAGATGCTTGCATTTTAAAATCTGAAATCATGTTATTGCAACCTCTTTCTTAACATGGACACATATGCACAATAGCGAGAGAGGGCCTTTGTTCCTGTTTTCAGCCTCTGTCCTGAGACCACCTATGTGGTTAGGGCCTCACTGTACCATCTCTGCTGGTCAGATCACAGAGAGACCACTTGTCTGGAGCTCATGTGAACCAAATCTCAAAACATTGGGATGAATAATTTCTGTTACATTGTCAGGAAAGAGAAAAATTTGTTGACTCTATTACATAGTATATGTTAGTAGAGAAAAATATAAATTAAAAAAAAGAAGATCAATCTAATAGGAAGATGGAAAACACAGCTAGGAGACTGATTGCCTTTCATTCCTTTTTCTCTTCTCCCCATTTGTGCCACTCTTAAGGTCAAACCCCATCTCTGAATTATTCAAAGCTTCTGCCTTCTCAACATCTATACCCAGGCTGCTGTGCATTCTCATGAAAAATCACACATTTTTAATGGATCAGGAATATGACAAATTGATGGTTCTCAAAATAGCCTGGGAAATGGTCTTTGGAATAGCCTGGGAAGTTTCCAGTGTATTTCTAGTTGATTTTATCTCTTACTTTTAACCTTGGCTTCTCTCCTCAACTGTCAATCTTATCAGACCTTTTCACAATTTTCCCTTCAGTAAAAGAGTTACTTTCTTATTACAGACAGAAAATAGAGGCCACCTAGTTGTTATTCCCTAATCTTCCTGGCAGCGACATCACCTTCAAACATAGCAGTATCTGGTTAGTTCTTCCTCATCCCCTCCTGTTTTGGTGGCAGAGGCCTTAGTTCAGTTGTTCAAGGATGATCCTTTCCCCAGTCCTTTCATATCCTCAAAAGACATACTATGTCATTCATTTACCCAGCCCTCCATTCCCTCTACTTACTGGCTTTCTGAGTCCCTGCATATTAGGATAAATCAATGGGCTTGGAGTTAGAGTGAAATGATCCTGGACAAGTTGCAGTTTCTCTAAACTCAGTTTCCTCATTCAAGTGGAGATCAGGATACCTCTCCCACAAAGTTTTTGTAAGGATTAAGTGACATAGTATGCAAAGCACTTGGATGACAGCAAGTTTTCAAAAAAGATGACAGCTTTTATTATTGCTCATATTACTCCTACCAATTTTGCAAGTCTTTTTCAAAGCATATTTACATATATTTTATCTTTACAAAAACTTATAAAAACAGGACAGTTCTAGAATGGATTCAAAATAATAAAGTTGCTTTCTCAAGGTCACAGAAAGAGGTAAAACTGAGATTCAAAATTGGCTTTTCTGGATCCTGCTTCAGCACTGTGTGCCTACATTTACTGCCTTTTTAGCACCAACTGATTCCTTTGGGGGAATGTGCTACTATTTGTGAATTTTGGACTCATTTGGACTTAGGAGCCAATGAGCTACTTGCTACTGTTGTAAAATATACTTATATATCTCTGTGCAGATGTCATTTGTGTTTTTCTTTACATTGTGGGTTACTTACAAGTTTTATGTTCTTTATGTATGCAAAGTGGAATAGGCATTAACTGCATTACCTGAAACAAAGACTGTAGCTGTGTGAGACTGAGGAAGTCACAATAGATTTTACAAAATGTGTTGTGAACAAAACTGCAAGCACTTATTACAAAGACTATATAACATATGGTTTAGCATCCATTTACATTTGCAAGTGTAAAACATCCAGAGAGAGGAAATATGTGGGTTTTTTCTTCAGTATTTTTTTTTTTACTTTATAGGCTCAAGGTTTAGGAACAATTTTGAGAAGTCAGTTAGGTTAGTTGGCTGTTTTCAAAATTATATTTAGGTCACCTGAATTTCAAGATACTTTATAGCTTATATAAACAGCAACATCAGTATGAAATTACTTTATGGAAATGATTTCTTTATTCTTTTTAGGAGAGAAATAACATTTATTTTTTTGAACTATTAAAATAACTGAGCTAATGAATAAAGAATATGTGAAGAAGTACTGTTATAAATTGAAACATAGAAAGTGAATTACACAGTAGTTGTCAGGACTGAAGTACTACTTCTCTAGCTGCTGAGAGGGTTGGAATTGCCACTGCTGAAGAAAATTGTCCTACTTAAGATCATATCTGGTCCTAGGGCAGCCCCCTTCCAATGGCCAATAAATAGGATTGTATAAAGACCTGGCCTCCTTGCTACAATTCAAATTTCTCTGAAAGGTGTCAAAGAGAAACAGCATGAGGTACTTGTTAAGAGTGGCAAGACAGGTTTTATTCAGACTACTGCACTGGGAGAGAGAGATTCCAGTACATACTAAGCTCAGTTCCAACTTAGACAAAGGTAACATGTTTTTAAAAGAAAACCAGAGAGAAAACAAGAAGAGACTAGCAGAATTAAAAAAAAAATAACAAAAAAGGCAAGTAGGGGCTTACTGGTAAATAAAAATTACAGAAGAGGAATAAATGAAAAATGACTGAAATGGTTTGGCAACGTAAGTATAGCTAGGGACAATGTAAACTTTGTGGTTTGTCAGCATTGTATTTTCTTGAACAAAGACTTAGCTCTAAAAGCTAGGCAAACACTTGGTCAAGTCTCTTAGGGCACTGTTTGGGCAAACCCTTTGTGTTGTGTGGGAGTTCAGAATTCCCAAGGTCATCCATTTTCAGAACTCCTTGTAGGGCTGACTGGGCATCTATTTAGACTGCAATGGAGTATGACCTCTCCCTCCATGCAATCTATCCTCCATTAACTCTCCTCTTCCACAGGTATTGATCTCAAGATCTCTAATAAATGTCTGTACTAATCTCCATCTGAGGCTACTTCTGAGGGAATCCAGTCTCTAACAATGTGCTTCTCATAACAATAGTTGCTAGGCAGTTCACGAATTTGAAATAGACAATTCTTTATTCTCTTCAAAGACATCTTGCTATATGTCAAACATCATTATAGCCTTAGAATATGAACCAGCTACAGGATTGTGACACTCCATTTTAGCTAAAAAAAATATGATTCACTTGAGCTAATCCATTTTCAGCCATTTGTATATTAATTTCTAATCATTCTACATTTTAATTTTTGCAATAATAAGTTATTATATTATTGAATAACTGAAATAGATCAATCATTCAAAGATGGACTACTAAATTATAAATATAAAGAGAAACATCATAACATAAATGCTACAACTCTACATTATAAATATGTCTATTACATTTTAAGTACAGAATTAATAGCAAGTAAATCTGACATGACGTTTTTATATAAACAGTCAAAAAAAAGTGCCAAGAAGAACACTATATAAGAAAACTGGCTTTTATTACACCAGTGATTCATCTACCTCTATTCCTTGAGTTATTGTTTATATTGAAAGTTAATCAAATAACATCATAAAACCATTAAAGCTATTGAATAATTTTCAAACAAAGCAAATTGATCTCATTAGTCAACCAAATTAGTTGTTTTTTATTCAAGACTTAATGAAAAATATTGCTTTCTTGCATGAAGTTGCTGAATTTGTAGAGAAAGTTCCAAAGTTTTAGTCCTTGAACAAGATTCATACTATTGCCGAAAAAAAAATTTAAAGCAAATACAGTTATGGATAAACATTAACTTCAGAAAGAAAATAATGGATACAATTGTCCAAGTTTGTTTTATTACATAGCACTGATAGGCATCTAGTTATTTTAATGCAAACATTGTAAAATAGTAATTACTCTATTAGATAGATAACCTCATAGTGGAATAAGTCTTTGATATGAAGAGAATAAATAAGTTTCTGACACTTATGAGACAAATATGAGATGTAAGTGTTCTATGAGATCGTGTTTTTTTTATTTTTAAAACCTCATGCTATAAAAGAAGTTGTTTTTTAATTTTGGTAATAATTACTTTGTGAAACATAAAGAAGTCCAGAAAAAGTGTGTTAGCATTAACACTGAAGAAATACCATTTATATAGAGGCAGGTAGGAAGGCCTACTTGCAGGCACCTATACATATAACTTTACTCACAAAGTGTACTTGGCATCCAACAAAAACTTCCTGGTATTGTTTCTGGTATTGTTGAAGGAGAAAGTAAAAGTTATGAATGTAATAAAATTTTAGTCATGTAACTTAGGGGCTTTCAATATCCTGGAAAAAATAAGTAAGGTTGTTTTTCTACTTTTAGGTAAGTTAATAGAAAAATATTTATATTATTTTTTTATTGTCCAAATTTTTAAAAGCAAATTCTTTGAACATATATGTCTGTGGTATCACCTCATTTCCCTGAAATTTAATTATAATTAATTTTATCAAATATTTTATGTTTCACTCTCTTTGTTTTCTTATCTCCTGCTCTTTCTATAACCCATTTTTGTAAATGACAAAAATAACTTCTATCTCAGCAAATTTATGAGTACATTTTCAAATCTCTCATCAAAGTTTTACTCAATTGAATTCCCACTTTTACTTATATATATGTAACATATTTAATTTATATTCTATAAAATATATATAAAATATATCTAACCTCCCCACTCATTCCAATTTCCAGAGAAAAATATTTAAATTATTGTTGTTTCTTCTGATAATTGTCTCTATAAAAACTATTATTTTGAATTATTCCAGTTAATATATTATCTACCGACTTTATATTATCAATGGGAAAAAAACCTGAACAGTCATTTTTCTAAGGAAGATATACAATTGGCCAAAAAGTACATGAAAAGATGCTCAATATCATGAGTCTTTAGGAAAATGCAAATCAAAACCACAGTGAGATGTCACCTCATGCCTAGTTAGAAAGGCCATAATCAGAAATACAAGAGATAGATCCAGACAAGACTGTGGAGAAAAGTGCACTGTTGGTGGGATTATAAACTAGTACAGCCACTATAGAAAACATTATGGAGAAGCCTCAAAAAATTAAAAATAGAACTCCCATATAAATTAGCAATTTTACTTCTGAGAATATACAGAAAGAAAATAAAAATACTAACTTAAAAATATATCTACATTTTTATGCTCATAGCAGCATCATCATTGACAATAGTCAAGATATGGAAACAGCCTTAGAGTCCATCAATGGTTAAATGGATAAAAAAGTAGTATATATATATTTCATATATATATATATGTACATACATATATTAATAGAATATTTTTTAGCCATAAAAATGAGGAAATCCTACCATTTATAGCTACATGGATGAAACTTGAGGGCATTATATTAAATGAAATATATAAAAGAAAGACAAATACTGTATAATATCATTTATATGCAAAATCTGAAAAACAAAACAAAACCAAAGTAATAGAAAAAGAGATCAGATTTATGATTACCAGAGATGGGGCATGGAGAGAGATAGAACTAGAGGATGGTGGTCAAAAGGTACAAACTTCCAGTTATAAGATAATTACCAGGGATGCAATGACAGCATGTTGACTATAGTTAACACTTATGCGATATATATGAAAGTTGTTAAGAGAGTAAACAGTAAGCATTCTTATCACAAGAAACTTTTTTCTTTTTCTTTTTATTATACCTATATCAGATGTTGGATGCTAACTAAACTTATTGTGATAATCATTTCATAATATATATAAGTCAAACCATGATGCTGTATACTTTAAACTTATACTGTGATGCATGTCACAATTATATCTCAGTAAACTGAAAAAAAAGAAAAAAAATGTTTCTACCTCATGATTTATTCCATCTCCACACCACAACACAGCTTATCCTCAAATACAATTAACCTCAATATTTACTATTTAATTTATAATTATTATGTAAATATACATAGCTGAGTCTTAATGTATATCATGATTACATTTCCTTTATGTTTATAACTTTTTGGAATGTAATAATTACCTCATCTCATTTATATGCTGCTTTCTTTGTACTTGTCACTAATACATCTCAAAATATATACAAGAATGATAAAAGTCCTTCTCAGTAATTCCAAACCCATTGGATTATTGATCAGTTCCCTTTTAATTTGAAGACATCTATCTGAAGCCCTCTGTTTTCCTATATTCTCTACTGGTTGTTTTCTATGCCTGCTGTACAGCTCTGCACCTTGGACTTTCTTCACTATTATTTTGTGAGCCCTCTCTAGCACATTTATGTGTGATTCCCTGGTTCCTGGATACTCTCTCTCTCTCTCTCTTTTTGTTTTCTTTTTGCTTAATATACTATCTTGTGTATCTTGTTTAATAATGAACAAACTGAAGTAGTTCTCTGGGAAAGTACATGGAAGGTAAATGTACTTAAGTTTGAACATGTCTGTATTCTAAATTCAGATTTGATTGAAAATTTCGATGGGTATAAAAATCTGGGTTGCAGATAGTGTCCCTTGTAATTTTGGATATCTCAGGAAGATTGTTATGCTAAAACATATTTTATACTATAGTTTACATTTCTACATCTTTGTGTTTTCTTTATGAAAGATTTGTTAACTGTTATATTTTCAAAATTTTTTCACAACTATTATATTTTAAACTTAGAGTAGCTCTTTTTCAGTACTCAGAAATTTGCTTTAACAATCCTGTTATTGCTTCAAGAATGTATTATTATATAAAGCATCATGTTAATTACTGGTTTTTAAAAACGTTTAAGAGAATAATTGCAGCTTTTAGTCTTGACAGAACTTGATGACAGATACAATCTGAAAGGAATCAGTTCATTTAAAGGGGAACCAGAAAATGGTCAGTTCTTCTCTTGGACTGGTCAGTTTTCCCAGAAAATAATCCTCTAATCTCTTACCTAGGGAAATAGAAATTGTTTGTTGGCTTTTTCATAACTGATCGGAGAATATAGGCATTTCCTCATTTAATTATTCAATTTAGCCTAACTATTGAATTGCCTCATTTAGTCCCTCTGTTTTCAGTATGGTAACCTGTCTGGAGTCTCTCTCATAGACTGCCAGGCTGTAGCCCATCTTTAGCATAAGGCCTCCAAAGGACTGCTGCCTCTACTTTATGAGATTTCTGAAGTTGTGCAGTGCCAATCTACTTGGTTTTTGTTGGTTTATGATCTGGAAGGTACTTGGGTTTCAGCTGTTAAACTAAGTTGTCACTTTTTCAATGTTTTTATGCTTTTAAATCTTGATGTCTCTTTTCTGTCACCACTGTCTTTTGCCTTAGTTTTTGTGAATTTATTTTTTATTCATCTATTATAATTTTAATGAAATTTTGGAAAGGAATGTAAATAAATATATATGATTAATCTGCCATAATTAACCAGAATCATTATCTCTTTCTTATAATAGACATTTCAAATATCTTCAGACACAGCAAAGTTTCTCACATAAATCTTATCTTATTAGTCACTCTTTCTAAAACTTCTTTTACAGATTGTGCTCTTTCTTTCAACCCCTACGTTTTGGAATGTTCTGCAGCTCAGGACTTAACCATGTTCTCTTTTTTGCTTTCTCTGTCCCCAGGCCCAAAGTCTTATATAACATTTATATACAAATCTCCAAATATATGTCTACAGTACCAAGCTCTACCATAATTAATTAATCAAAACTCCCACTGAACATTTTCAGCAGTGTATCTAAGAGACATCCATAACTAATATTCCCCAAATAAAATTTTGATTCTTTCTCTTCCTGCCAAATTGTTCCATTTTTTTTAATTGCTTTCCTATAGTGCAGAAATTTGAAAGTTTAAAAAACTATGTTTTCTAGACTGTCTTGCAGGTAGGTATAATTTGGTTTCTGTGGTACATGCACTGGGCAAGTCTATCTTTTCGAGTTAAGTGGACACAGATATGACTCTGCATTTTGCTAGTGCAAATCTAGTAGCAATTAGCTGTCAATTATTTCTAACACCATCTTCCTGATCCCAGATGTCTACTGAAGCATTATGCTTCTTATAGCTAAACTTCTGTAGTGTCAGCTACCTACTCAGTGAATTGTGACTAAGTGTATAAACCCAGGAAAGTTTAGAGAGTGTCTTGCTCTACTGTGGCTGACTTCACATTTTTCTGGGTAGGCTGGTCTTTTTCTTGTGTTTCCTGAAGTAATTTTTCAAGACCAAGTTTTATTTTTTTTAATTGTTTTCAAGGGGTATCTATATTTAATAAATAAAAGACTGTTAACAAACTACTTGAATAATTTAGATAGTTACATACAGAAATGCAATAAGACTTACAGAGTGACAATAGCTTTCAAGATTTTCATAAAGTATTTAATTGTGAGAATCAACTTTAAACATAAAGGCATTTCCATCATTTCCCTTTGCTAAATGTTTGGAATTATGTAGGTATGACCTAATTAGGTGTTATAATTTTCCTGCATTTTAAAGTTGTGGAATTTGTAAAGATCTTTCATCAAAATAATATATTACTACTGTTGCTTAGGTTATGGCTTCAAGGCATCAAACATTTAAATAAAAACAAAAATTTTTAGTTGATTCGAATACTTTAAAATATTTTGGTACCACCAGTTATTCTTTCTACAACCCTGACTCACCTCTCATGTTACTACTTTATCTCACCCTCTTCGCTACCAAAAACATTTTTACTTGCAGGCTTCACTTCCTGACTTCCCTCCCTTCCTTAGTTCACTGTAGAAACTGCTAAAACTGTACTGAAGCTGCTCTCACCAAGGAAGACAAAGGTCCCCTGAATTCCCAAATAGTGTGGCCTTTGAGTTCAACAATTTCTCAACCACAGTGCTATTGACCTTTTGGACTAGAGAATTATTTGTCATAGGGAGAACTCTCCATTGTAGAATGTTTAGCATCATCTTTGGCCTCTGCCCACTCATTGCCCATAGATCTTTTAAGTTAACATGTAACTTCTTGGAATCCCAGCCCTTAGTTGGCATGAAATAGCACAAACACAAGTATATTTTCCTAGAGAATTAAATAATGCTTGAATAAGCTTATTAAGCAATGCCTCAATATTAAAAGAATATGCTATAAATTCTTAATTTCTAAGTTTTAGATGATTTTCTTAAAAATATGGGCCATGTCTTATTCATTTTTCTATCCTCAGTACTTGACATTCAGTAACATTATCTTGAATGAATGAGTGATTCATAGATAAATTAAAATATCTAGGTATCTCAATTCTTCAGTTTTCAACTAGAAGTTGTGGCAAGTTTGTACTTATGACCAGCCTATGTAATTGCTTAGTAAAATTTTTAATTGAGCTAATTAATGTCAGGTAAGGTACCTTACAGGGGAGAAAGTCCCATGGGTCATGAAACATGGAAACGTAGGGAAATTGAAAAAAGAGAAATCAAGTTTCCAAAATTAAATGGAAAACTTTAACTTATGTCAAAGACCTAAATGTTGCCTAAAGCCAAATGTTTTAGTGTCACTGGTTTCTGCTTTGTAAGACCCTACCTAAATCTTTTATTTTTAATTTCTTTTTTAATTTCTTTCTTTCTTTCTTTCTTTCTTTCTTTCTTTCTTTCTTTCTTTCTTTCTTTCTTTCTTTCTTTCTTTCTTTCTTTCTTTCATTATTTTTTATGGTGATATTGGTTAACGAAATCCAATAAGTTTCAGCTGTACACTTTAACAGTAAGGCATAGTTACTCCCATAGTTAGATTTCTTTCTGTCACCACATATTTGACCCACTTCATCCTTTCTCCTCCCCCTCTTCCCCGTACCCTTTGGTAAGCATTACTCTATTGTCCATTTCCATGAGTCTCTGTTTATTTGTCCTGTTCATTTGTTGCTTTTAGGTTTATATCCCACATATAAGAGCTGTCATATGGTTTTCGACTTTTTCTATCTGGCTTATTTTGCTTAGCATGATTATCTCAAGGTCCATCCATGTTGTCGCAAATAGCAGTATGTCATATCTTTTTATGACTGAGTAATATTCCATTGTATATAAGTACCACAGCTTCTTTAGCCAATCCTCTATTATAATGCTTCCATGTCATGGCCACTGTGAATAACGCTGCTATGAACATCGATGTGCAAATATCTTTTCAGATATGAATTTTCAAGTCTTTGGGGTAAATACCCAGTAGAGGGATTGCTGGATCATATAGTAGATCAAGTCTTAATGTTTTGAGGAATGTCCATACTGTTTTCCATAGTGGCTGTAACAATTTACAGTCCCACCAGCAGTGTATGAGGGTTTCTTTATCTCCATATCTTCTCCAACCTTTGTTAATAAATGTCCTGTTGATTATAGCTATTCTAATAGGTGTGAGATGGTGACTCTTTGTGGTTTTGATTTGCATTTCTCTAATAGTTAGTGATGTTGAGAATCTTTTCATATATTTGTTGGCCTTTTGTTTGTACTCTAGGGAGAAGTGTCTGTTCAGTTCCTCTGCCCATTTTTTTATTGGGCCGTTTGTTTTTTTGCTGTGATTGAGTTGTATGAGTTCTTTGTATATTTTGGATATTAGGCCTTATCAGAAGCATTGCTTATGAATATATTTTCCCATTTGGATGGTTGTCTCTTTACCTTCTTCACAATTTCTTTTGCTGAACAGAGCTTTTTGGTTTGATGCAGTCCAATTCATTTATTTTTGCTTTTACTTCTCTTGTCTTTGAAGTCAAATTCATAAAATCCTTTTTAAGTCCAAGGTCCTTGAGTTTAGTTTCTATGTTTTCTTCCATGCATTTTATTGTTTCAGGTCTTATATTCAGGTCCTTCAGCCATTCTGAGTTAATTTTGGTGTGTGGTGAGAGCAAACAGTCTAGATTCATTTTTTTGCAGGTGGCTTTCCAGTTTTCCAAGCACCATTTATGGAAGAGGCTTTCCTTTCTCCACTGTATGTTGGCTTTTTTTGTTGTTGAAAACTATTTGTCCATATAAATATGGGTTTACTTCTGGACTCTCGATTTTGTTCCACTGGCCTATGTGTCTGTTTTGCTGCTAGCACCATGTCGTTTTGATTATTGTCACTTTGTAGTGTAATTTGAAGTCAGGCAGAGTGATGCCTCCAGTCTCATTCTTATTTCTTAGGATGATTTGGCAATTCACGGTCTTTTGTGTTTTCATACAAATCTGATGATTTTTTGTTCTATTTTTTTAAAAAATGTCATCAGATTTTGATAGAGATTGCATTAAATCTTTATAATGCTTTAGGTAATAAAGGTCATTTTAATTATGTTGATTCTTCCAATCTAAGAACACAGAATATCTTTCCATTTCTTTGTATCTTCTTAGATTTCTTTTAAAATAGGGCCTTATAGTTTTTAATAGGGCCTTATAGTTTTCATTATATAGATCCTTCACTTGTTTCATTAGATTTATCCCTAGGTATTTTATTCTTTTTTGTTGCAATTGCGAAAGGAATTATTTTTTCCACTTCTTTTCCTGACATTTTGTTATTAGAGTATAGGAACTCTATGGATTTTTAAACATTGATTTTGTATCCAGAAACTTTACTGTATTTGCTTATTATTTCTAGTAGTGTTCTTGTGGTGGCTGTAGGGGTCTCTGTATAGAAAATTATTGTATCTGCAAATAATGACAGTTTGACTTCTTCATTTCATATTTGAATGCTTTTTATATCATTCTCTTGCCTGAATGCACTCACTAGGACCTCCAATGTTATATTGAACAACAGTGGCAGTAATAGACAGCCTTGCATTGTTCCTGATCTTAGAGGGAAGGTTTTTAGTTTTCACCATTAAATATAATGTTGGCTGAGGGTTTGTCAAATATGGCCTTTATTATATTAAGGTATTTTCATTCTATACCAATTTTGTCAAGTATTTTGATCATAATGGATGTTGTATTTTGTTGAAGGCTTTTTCTAAATCTATTGATATGATCATATTATTTCTATTTTTTAATTTGTATATGGTGTATCACATTAATCAATTTGTGTATGTTGAACCATCTCTTTGCCCCTGGGATAAAGCCCACTTGATTGTGGTGTCTAATCTTTTTAATATGTTGCTGTATTCAGTGTACTAGTATCTTATTTAGGATTTTTCCATCTGTGTTCATGAGACATATTGGTCTACAGTTTTCTTTTTTTGTGTGTTATCTTTACCAGGTTTTGGTATCAAGGTGATACTGGACTCATAAAATGAATTGTGAAGTACTGCTTCTTTAATTTTTTAGAAAAGTATAAGGAGAATAGGCATTAAACTTTCTTTGAATGTTTGATAGAATTCACTGGTGAAGCCATTGGTCCTGGACTTTTACTTTTTGGTAGGCTTTTGATGATTGTTTCAATTTCTGTACTGCTGATCGGTCTATTTAGATTTGCCAGTTCTTTTAGATTTAGTCAACGAAGGTTGTATTTTTCTAAGTACTGGTCCATTTCTTCTAGGTTATTAAATTTGGCATTATATATTTTTTATAGTAATATTCTTGTATGATACTTTGTATTTTTGCAGTATCTGTCATAATTTCCCCTCTTTCATCCTTGATTTTGTTTATTTGTGTCCTTTCTCTTTTTTCTTGAGTGAATGAATCTAGCCAGGGGTTTGCCAATTTTATTAACCCTCTCAAAGAACCAGCTCCTTGTTGCATTTATTTTTTCTATTGTTTTTTGTTTGTTTGTTTGTTTTGTTTTCAATTTCATTTATTTCTGTTCTAATTTTAATGATTTCTTTCCTTCTGCTGACTTTAGGCTTCATTTGTTCTTCCTTTTCTAGTTTTTTAAGATGAAATGTTAGGCTGTTTATTTGGGCTCATTCTTATTTTTGGAAATAGGTCTGTAATGATATAATCTTTCTTCTAAGACTGCTTTTGTCATGTCCCAAAAGTTTTGATAAGTTGTACTATCATTATCATTTGATTCTACATATCTCTTGATCTCTCTTTTTATTTCTTCCCTGATCCAGTTATTCTTCAGTAGAATTGTTATTTAATCTCCATGTATTTGTTGTACTTCTTGCTTTCTTTTTCTCTCTCTTTTTTGTTTCTCTTTCTCCCCATTTGCAATATCTCACATTTGTTTATTCACTGATTAAGAGGTAAATCTTGGACACATCCATGATAATTAGTTATTTGTAATTTTCAGCTCAGCAACTGTAACCAGACTTTTATTTACTAACTCTTATTAAATTCAAAAGTAGCTAGAGTTGAAATTATAAGCTGCTTCACCATCAGGTATTGAGCCAAAGGTATCCTTTCAGGTTTACTGCCTAGCCCAAAGGTATCCTTTCAGGTTTTCTGTTCTAGTGAGTCTTCAGTTTGCTAACTTTTCGGCCTAACCCTATGACTATTTCCAATTAACCTTTAAACTTCTCCAAAGATTTTTGAAAATAAAAAAATAGCTTATATTATTTTAAACTTTAGCTAAACTTTAATATATTTCTTAATTCCTGTTGACTTACCTGTTTTTGAACCCTTTATTTGTTTTATTTATTATTTTTAATACTAAAAATTACACCAACTTGGTCAGAAAGTCCTAAGTTCTAGTTCAGTCTCTCTCTTTTACTGACTTTAAGATTGATTTATTCAGCTTTCTGAGTCACATTTGTCAATTGTAAATGGGGATAATTATATCTATCTCTTAAACTTTTCGAGAAAACTTACCTGGAAAATGTATATATGTGAATTATCTAGCACAGTATCTGACTCACAAAAGGTACTCAAGAGTTGTTATTTCCTTTCTTACCTTATATGCGCCATTTTCTCTGTTCTAGTTAATTACCAATACATTTCAATCTATTTCTGCTGGCCTATGCTCTGTATTCCACAAGTGGGAATATGTTGTTTGAAGCATGTTATATATAGGAGAAATGAATTATAGCATCAAGCATTTCTTGACCTTTCTACTGGCACTAACCAATGAATTCTGATAGATGCTAATGGAATTTGCCTGCCTTGGAAAATTTAATAAAGGCTCAAGTTTATTCCATGAAGATGTGATTAACCAGGCCAAAAGGAATGCTATTTTGGTAAATTCTCCTAACGAGTGGGCAAAGCAAGTCTGGAAGAGAGGTACTATGCTATTACATTAACTATATCTTGCATAGCCATACTTAAAAGATGTTAAAGATGGGAAATTTTCTCCTCCGTAGGAAAACTCTTCCAATTTATTGTTGACTGTTGATAGTAAGGTGCTTGAACAAGAAAAGGCAAGACAGACATAAGTGAAAAATTAAATATAATTAAAAGAATGTCTGTATTTGAAATATAGATTCACAATTTGATACATGATGACTTCTACATTGATAAAGCAACCAATTAATTTTTCTCATAAATATCCTGCATTATAGTCACATTCTTAAAGAATACAACAAAAATAAGCTAAATACATGTGAGTGCCCACTCTCATACAGACACCAAGTATGCTCAGAATCTTCTCAGAAAACGGAAAACACTAAGTCCAAGAATACATATTGTCTTTCTCCATTTAATGCCAAAACTTCTCAGTAATTGACATGAGTCCTCTTTTTCTGACACTCTCTTATACCTCATTCCTCATTATCTAAAACCAGAATGTTCAATTTATACAAGTTGCACCTTAACCTCACTAACTGTAACAGGGTCTCTAGTTCCAAGGCCTTTCTTTTCAGCAGCAGAAAGGAGCTGGATAGCCTAAAACAAGTCATCACCTGCACATTCAGATTGAAGTAACTAGCCTGGTGCTTTGAGAAATTTACTGCTGTGAGGGAAGCAAATAAATGCATCTGATAAGGAAGCAGGAGAGGTGGGAGTTGTGGTCACAGAACAAGTCAGCTGTGGGAATGCTTAGTAGAAGTTGCTATTGACCTTTTCCTCATTTTGACTGCAATCTTTTTCTTCTTTCTTACTCTTGGAAAATAGTTTTTCCAGTCACCAAACTTTAGAAAGTATTTAGCCCATGAAATATTCCAAGCTGTTAAATTTATAAGCGATTTACTTCTTTTTAAAGGTTACAAATTATAATCATATAACAAAGATATTTTTGTTTTTATTTTTTCAAAAGGAGGGCACAAACAGCATGTTTTTGCTGCTATTGCTGCAAACAGCATGTTTTTGCAGTTATTGCTGCAAACCATAAACTATCCACCAGCCTGATGTTTCTTGAAAGTGAGTTAACAGACTCAGTTTTATATTATCCTTTATCATTCTGACATATATTTCATCTAGTTCTCCCTCTATGAGATAAAATTTTCAAATTTTATAAACTTAAGTTTACCAAAACTAATACACTATAGAGACTGCAGATACTGATATCATTTTAAAATCATAGTGAGTTTCAATGTGAGTAGATATTAAGTACAAATAGGAAGTGAACAAATGGCATAGTATTCTCAGTTACAATCTCAAAAAGTTGAATTTTGCCTTCAATATACACAGAGGTAAATGCAGTAAAACTTCTATAAAATAACTTTTCCAAATGTCACAAATTGGTTATGTTGTGAATCAATGGAAATAGTATGGTATATTGCAAATAACAAGAGCTTTCAGAGTTAAACACATTGTGGTTTAAATCTCAGATATGAATATGTGAGCTATGTAACCATAGTTAAATCACCTGATCTCTTTGAGACTTCATTCTCCTATCTCTCATAAGTAAAACAACAGAATACAAACTATGGTCCTATGTCATTTACACTAATTAAAAGCATTCACATGAAACAACAACATATGTTAACAAAAATAATATGTCTCTAAGGAGATAAATGAAATACATTAAAAGAAATGCTACGTGCAGGGGAAAGTGGATATGTATCAGGTATGAAGTGATGACAGTAAAATAAAATAGAAGGTTTGCTCTCATGTCAGTTATGAGAGTGTGGTTAGCTTCTTTCTGTAGCCATGCTAATCATCACACAATGGGCTCCTGAACAAAATGACATGGTGGCAAAGATGGAGTTTCTTCATGAGCTCATCAACATAGATTTCCACTCACTAAGACCAACTTGGCTACAACCACTGCTGAGTGATTAATCTTCCAACAGCAGAAAGTAGCATTGAGTCCTTAATATTGCACCATTCCTGGGGTGATCAGCCAGCTACCTGGTGGTAGGTTGATTATATTGAACAGCTTCCATTATAGAAGTGGCAGCATTTTTTTCTTTATTGGAATGGACACACTCTGGATACTGATATGCCTTCCCTATGTGTACTGCTTCTTCCAAAACTACCATTTATAGACTACAGAATGCTTTAGATACTATCATGTTATTCCATACAACATTGCTTCTGATCAAGAAATTCACTTTATAGGAAAAGAAGTGTGACAATGGGTCCTTACTCATTAAATTTGTGATGTTACCATGTTCTCCACCATTCTGTGTCTGTTTTGATAGAATTAGAAATAGAATTTTGAAAACTCAATTATAGTGACAGTTAGGTGGCAATACCATTCAGAGCTGAGATTAAGTTCTTCAGCAGGCTGTATAAGTTCCGAATCAGTGTCCAATATATGGTGCTGTTTGTCTGTTAGCCAGGATACATGAGTTAATGGAGTTGGAAATAGGAATGACCCTACTCACTATTACCCCTAGCAATCCACTAGCAATGTTTTTGCTTCCCATTGCCATATGCTCTACTAGCCTGGAGACCTTAGTTCCAGAGTGAGAAAGGCTTCCACCAGAAGACACAATGATTCCATTGAACTTCAAGTTTAAATTGCCATCCAGTCACTTGGGGATCCTATGCCTCTGAATCAACCGGCAGAGAGAAGGGAGTTACAGTGTTAGCTGGGGTGATTGACCTTGGATACCAAAGAAATTGGACTACTACTCTACAATAGAGACAAGGAAGTATACATCTGGAATACAGAGTATCTCTTTAGATGTCTCTTAGTATTACCATGTGTGGAGAGCAGATTGAAAGCTGACAAGGTCCTTGCAATCTGTGAGGCCAGCCAAGGGTTGCCTCGCCTCAACGAACCCTCCTAAGAATAGGGAGGTACAAACTGTTCAGGAAACAATGCGGTGTTTCTCTGAGACAGGAAAGTACACTTATAGCCCCGAACAGACAGAACAGAAAGAATTCATAATAGAATGTGGGTTAGGTGATTGTGCCAAAAATGATCTTATCCTAGCTAGTGATTATATGCTCTTGTATAAAAGCTACTTGCAAAACAAAACAAAACAAAAACAAACAAAAAACAAAAACAAAAAACTGTGCCACTACTCCATCATCAGAGGATAGTGGTCCTCCTGATTCACCTTTATTTTTCTCTTTCTTTTCGGCATCCTCCACTGTTCCCACTCAGGTATCAAGCAGGTTGTGCTGGATGCTGCAACCATGTCCTGAAATTAAGGTCAATGAAAAACTACAACAACCCAATCCAGGCAGGACTACTAATGGCCTAGATCATTCAGGAATGAAGGTAAAGAACTATCACGAATGAGGTACTTTATAAAAGCAAAGGAATACACAATGTTTAGTAAAAGAAGATAGTTATAAAAACCAGCTCTGACCATGTGACCAATTACAGAAATGAAAACTGTAATTGTCATGAGCGTTTCCTTCTTATTTTGTTATGAATATGGTTTGTGTGTATATACACATGTATTAAATATCTTTGTCTTCTTTCCTCTATATTCCTTTATCATGTAATCTGAGATGTATTAACGTTGTATTAGTATTTAAGTATTATTAATTTTACAACACAGTATTTATTTTTATGAGATATCAGAATAAACATGACTCAAGGACTTTACCTTTGTTTCTGGGGAAAGGATTTTAGAGCTTTTTTGATTGTACACAGAATAGTTGTGTCATATTAGATAGAATTATTACCTTGTTATTGTCTTCATTTAGAGATTAAAAATTGTAAAAATGAAGATTTTAATGCACAATTAACAAGCTTGATCTAAGGGACATATACAACTCTATACCCCAAGAGCACCCATGGAACATTTTCAAAACAGCAGTGATATGGTGAGAGTGGGAAGAGTCTGCTGTTAGTTCCTGTGCTTATCACCAGGCCAAGGTTTTAAAATTTTTCCATGTTTACAGAGACATACATAATTTTGGAGAAGAGCCTAAGAATGTCTTTTTTATGGCTCTAGTTACCATGGGAATAAGAACTGCAAGAGTCAAGTTTATAAGCAATTTCCAAACTAGGTAAAGGCTTAGAGAGGTTATTGATTGGAAAGCTTTTGACAATTAATTGAAGCTCAAGTGGTAATTGGGGAACGTCTAGGAAAGGAATTTCTGCATCTCTTTAAACCATACTTAATTTGCTTGATTCATCACTTACTGAAGAGAGTTTTAAAATTTTCCCACAATTATAATAATGTTTTCAATTTGTCCTCTACCTGTGTTTGTTTTTGCTTTAGAATTTGAGATAATATTATTTGATGCATGTATATATAATAAGTTTTTGGTAAATAGTTTATTTGATCATTATAGTATCTTTAACCTTAAATAAGATCTTTTGGCAAAATGTCTATTTGATCCTACTTTGATATTGTTGTTGTCATTATTATTATTGGTAGTGGTTGGTATGTAATTTCTACCATTTAATTTAAACATTACCCTGCTTCATGTTTTTTATGGGCATGTCATGACAGACAAATTCCCCAGTTTTGTTTTTTAGCTAACTTTTTAGTCTGTCAGCTAGAAAAATTAACCTGTTTACATTAATTACTGATATATTTAAATTAATTTCTAACATCCGATTTTATATTATCTGTTTATTTTATCTATTTAGTCATGTCTATCCATTTCTATTATACATATATATTTTATTTGATGTACATAAGCTTTGTTATTTATTTTTTTTGTGCTGGTGAACAGGTTTTATTTTAATCCTTGCTTTCGTCAATGGTGTAGCCCTTTAAGAGTCCCAGAAGAAGACCAGAGTATTTTCTCCTTTCCTTGCGATGAAAATCCTTATGTCAGTGATTTCCAAACTACAATCTTCTCTGTAAAAGAATATCTGAGATGCACTCCTAAACTATGCAGTATTCATTTCTAATTGTAATCATGCACTACTAATGTATTAAATGTTTCAAAAATAAAAAAATAAGAAATGATATTTAAAATGAATGTAAATAGATAATTTAATATTTTGTTGCAGCTCTCCCATAAAATATCTTATGCCTCAGTTTCTCAGGGTGTACATACACATACCTTCCCTTGGAAATTGATACATTAGGCATACAAGTATCTGCCGAAAAAGCTGTATGTAATTTTCCTATTTTCAATTCCTTCTTGATCTTTGACTCCTGGAGAATTCCCCTCATTTTTTCAAACTCAGTGATGCATTGATATCAATCAATCAATCAATCAATCAATCAATAAAATGAAATTATTTTAAAATCCAGCATTTCTGTTTTTGTTGTTGTTGTTGTTGTTCATTTGTTTGTTTTTTATTTCCCCCTGAAATCCAAATGACATTTTATCTGGAAGATTCCTGAAAACTAAAGCACCGACTAACTTTTCTATATTATTTCTTCTCTAAATTATACCATTTAGAAAACCGAAGCTATTAAATAGTGAAAATATGCCTTAAAAGAGTAAAATAATGATAATGATAAAAAAACAAATGAGCAAACAAAACTCTTTCTACTTTGTCACTGATCCTCTTATTTTAACAATTCATATCTGACTATATACCATTGGTTTAATTGGAAACTTTCTCACAAGAGAGATAGAACTGTCAACATAATACTCCTATAGCGATCATTTTTTCCCTATAGCAAACATTTTAATCATTATTATTACCATTGAAAATATGGTGCTTTAATATAATTGAGACAAAATTAAATAAATTTTGAGGCAAATACCAAACATATATATTTTTCTGGCAACAGTTTTTTAAGGAACACAAAGTTCTGTTAATCTAACAATATACACTGGTAACATTTGTCAAATAACATAAATGATTTGGGATGCTTTACCCACTGCAATAATCTTCTGGGCTTCTAAGGCATTAGAAGGAAAAGATTAAAAAGAAATGGAGTAGAACTTTTGGAAAGAATATGTGAGAAACCCAGGAAATCTATCCCTCAAGAGATAAATATTAAATTGGTCAAAATTAGTAAAGATTATTATTCAAAGTTTTTGGAGATTGACCAAAGAGCTTACTAAAAATTGAGAAGCATTTATTCAACAAAATCTATGGAAACTCAGTAAAAATAGTGAGAGGCCATGGCACTGGAAATAGGGACTGAACCTATAATCCACAGTTATGCTTAGAGGAAGAGCTGTTTCAGAAGCTGAGCAGTATTCAAGAAGAGGTTTTCATGGTGATTTTAGCATCCTGAAAGATTCTATTTTCCAAACCTTACATGTCATATATGGCCTTAAGTAATAGATTTTGGCAGCCAGTTGGTGGTTCCCATTTCCCCATCCCTAGCTCCTATTACAAATGATGGATCTGGGTGGGGTAGCTGATAAAGAAGCCAACCACTTTTCCGGCATAGATCTGTGTTGCAAGAAAATTGTTCCAGTGTGCTGAGCCAAGTAACAAGTCCCAGCTTCCTCAGCTATACAGTGTAGACTTATTCTGGATAGATTTGGAAGCCAGTGAATATTGGAAGACTCCCATTCACCCTGATTCCAGGCAACAGAAAATCCATACTAGGTAGTAGCAGCCAGGAAGTGGCACCAGTTATCACTTTCAAGTTCCTCCCCTTCCATAGGACCCTGTGGATCTGACTCAACCCATTAAAATTGTTAATACAGCCCAATAAAAATTAAAGTCCATTATAAAGAACAATTTAATGAAGGGGTGATTATCCCCATTGCTTCTCTATTTAACAACTCAATTGGGTCTGTTTGTGAACTTGGAATAAATGACAGCTCACAGTATATTGCTGCAACCCATCTCTTAAGTCCAGAATAATTAATATTAATGAAATTAATAATTTCATCCAATCAGAAACCAGTAAATATTTTGCTGTTTTAGTTTTGTCTAATATGTTTTGTTCAGTGCCTATCTCAACAGTTTCTCAGCCACAGTTTACCTTAATCTCTGTGAGTACAAAATATCCTTTTATCTGGTTAATCTTGGGATACCTCAACAGCCTTGTTATTATAGACTTTGTAGGCAAGTTCTTAATTGTGTCTTACTTTCTCCAAGAATATTGCATGATATTGTATTTATAACATCCTCCTCCAAATCCATTCATTTAACACATTATTTGGAACATATAAACACTTATAAAGTAACTCCCAAAACAAAGGATGGGCTTTTGCCCAACACATAGCACAAAGCTCCACTCCTTGATTAAATTTCTAAATATTATTTGATAATCCAATGGAGGTTTCATTCCTGACACTGTTAAGAAACAGCAATTAATACTCTCAACATCCACCATGTTAAAACAAAGTCAACATCTTTTAGTTCTTTGGGGTTCCAGGGGCAACATATTCCTCATTTATAAATTTTACTTAAAATAATTTATGCTGTAACTTGCAAATTGACTCACTTGAATGGGGCTCTCTCCAACAAAAGGCTCTAGAATCTGTTTAAATTCCAATAGAACAAACACTCTCAATAGTTTCCCCCCAAAAATCTTTTGCTGTAGAGTCTTTAGTAACTTCTCATGCCTCCTCAGAGTCTCTGGACCTCTTATGGATTGTCATAAGTTGCCCATGGGTCTCTAACAAGAAACTTCTTACTTTGTCCCTATCTATACACCACCAGAGCAGCAACTGCTGTCCACATACTGGGATCTCTTAGAAACAGAGGCTCTTACTGGCCCTTGAGCCCATGATCTCTATATTCAACCATGTATTATGTTTGTGACCAGAGTGGGGAAAAAAAATGACCTGATGGTGATACATCCTAAGGAAAATTAACCCAAATAATATGTTACTACACATTAAATGAAACAAATAGAATAAATGACTATGTGCCAAAAAAAAAGACTCTTACTAAGAGTATATCTCCAAAGACTGTGCTCTGAAGCACTTTGCAGATATTATTGCATCTTCTTAATTATTTACAATTAGTTTAATCAAATTTCATGAATCAGAAACCTTAAAACATAGTTTAAATTTTCATTATTATAAATTATTATAATTTTTGCAGTTCTAATGTTAATTAACATTTTCAGTTTATTTTAGGTTCCAAAATACTATTTCATTTCAAGGAGTACAATTATTTATAAAAAACAAAGAAACAAACAAAAGCAAAACAAAACTTAAGAAAATAATGCATGTAGATGCTTGTTGTGGTGCCTAGTACTCCATATAGGGTAGGTATCATTGCTCTTCTTATGAGCTCTACTATATATATACACATACATTAAAAATAGATAAGGGTGTGTGTGTGGTGAAATAGCATTAAAAAAATGAAGGAGACAGAAATAGAAGTAATATTTGTCATTTTCCAATGTATTATTTAAGATAGGTGCTATTTTCTGAGAGTCTACTATACACTATTATGTTTTAAATATCTCACTCTTCACAATTACTGTGAAGTAATGATTATTATGCTCATTTATGATAAAAGGTAACAATTGCAGATGTCTTAAGAAATTTAAGTCATCATCTGACCAAATTTCCCACAGAAAGTAAGAGAATCTGTAAATGAAGTCAGGTTTGTCTGATTATAACACTTGGATTTTCATAAGTTTATTCTCCCTAATCAAATGAAGAGAAGAATGCTTTTGGAAGTTTCTTTGACAGCCAATCAATTCACTATCCTTAATTCTTAATGATAATTGAGAAGTGTGCCTGTGCGTGTGTGCATTCACAAAGAAAACATATTATTAACAATATTTTTCCTAACCAGCAAAAACAATTCTCCCATATATATGGGTTAAAATAACATTTTTCATTCTGATACTTTTTTGCAATTGAAACAAGGTAGTAGGCAAAAAAATTCTATTTATGAAGTTTTGATTTATGTACTTGACAAAGATTTAATTTATTATCTCTAAGATAAATGATCTTTCTTTAAAAAAATTGATAATATTTTCAGAGAAAAGTTTGAAAACAATTCAAGCATCAAGTAAATATCATACTATCCTAGAAATGGATTTAGAAAATAGATTAATAAGATGACTTTAAGTAAATGTTTCCCTGCATCCTCTTTTCATTTATTGTTGTCCTTCTCTCTAAACACCCAAGATAAATTTCGTACATATGTTCATTCTTAGTGTTTCTCTAAAGTGCCATTCAGCTCACCCTAAACCAATCAATGGCTTAAAAGTGCTATAAAATGTTTTATAAAGAAGCTATTGAAATATTTTAGGAATCAAAATTAATATGTAGAGAATTGACATATGTGTCATTATGCATTATGATTTTATGTTTTTAGAAGTGGGGATTTTATTCTTTTCTAAAATTGGAATGGGTGAAACAAATTCAGTGTTCAGAACTATTACAATATCAAAAATCTATTTTGTATTATTAAATTAATATACTCTTAAAAATTTATTAAAATATTCTATTTTGTGAGTCAGTAATAATACCAAATATTTGTTTCACTCATTCTGAAAAAATTAGCATTACAAGGTAATAGTTATACCTGAATTTGAAAATCTAACAACTGGCATAGCCAAATCTTGGCTATGCCATTAACTACCTATATGATCTTGCGATAATTATTTAATCTCTCTAAAGTTTAGATTTCCCATCTATAATATATGAATATTAAAAATACTGACATTAGAATGATTTAGTTATGATTAAATGAACTAATCCATGCCATGTGCTACACACTAAGAATAGTAAAACCCTAATAAATGTTACTTATTATTGTATTTACTGTTATTAGAAAAAAAAATAGTACAAATAAGATTTATGCACAAAGGATTTGACTATATGTGGGGTCAAAATCCTGAAAATTTCCACTTTTTCCACATTCTTTTAATCCCCACTTCCTCAAAAATATTATCTTGTTTTGGGGAAAATAGTTACATTGGTTCTTTTTGTTGAATATTTTTTTTCCTAATTCAGAGACTCAATCATAAAAAAGCATTCTTTCTCAGTCTGCCTCCCTAACTCTCCCTTCCCTCACCCTACCATTCCCCTCCCCAATCTTCTCTGTCTGTTGTATGGCTTGGTGTTCAGGCTGGATTTCAGCACCTGCCCTGTCCCCCACCCTTAAAGTCCTGCTGGGTGAATTTGTGCAGTACAGTAATTTCATACACCTTTGATGAGGACCAAGGATCAATATTTAAAAATATGCCCTACTCATTATATTTTATGTTCCTTTACTTAATAAAGATAAAAAGAAATACCTTCCATGTAAAAGGATTTCTGCCAGATACTCTGGAAGACAGATATTCTGAAGGTGCTTTCAATCTGCAATAGAAGGTAGACAACAAAGGCCAAAAACTTTTAAGACAGTGCATGTGCAGTTTACATTGCAGATATAGTGTCACAGGAACTAAGAGGAGATTGAAACTGCTTCTAAGCAGGGAAATTCTCAAGAAGAAAGTACATCTGAGGTATATTGCAGTTTTGTGGTTGCTGTTGAATTAATCACGCTCATATATCAGGTATTCCACATCTCCTTTCTGCTGTGAAAATTGGCCTCCTAATTAATCACACTGTCTACAGTTTCTTCCTGATTCAAATCATCCTCTACCTTCCTGCTTGTTTAATTTTCTAAAATACAAATCAGATTGCATTATTCACCGGTTAAAACCTTTTATTGATTCTCCATTTCCTTCAAGATACAGTGGAAATTGATTTTTTGGAATTTGTTACTACTTATCTTTCTGGCCTCTTCTGAAGCAATGTGCAGAATTGTCTGACAGTGACCTTGGGATCTAATTCTAAGTTGCCTGAACAATGAGCCATCTAGGAACCATGACCCCTTTTCCCAGTAGAAGTGCACCCATGTTCTGCAGTCTCTGGGTCCCAAGATCTCATGGGGGCAGCTAGCTTTCCAATGCCACTTCTACAACAAAAAGCTGAACCAAGACCAATCAGCTTACTCTTTTCTGACAAATAAGGTGTCTTTCTCAGGCTTGCATTTCTGCTGCTCTAAATGTTTATAGATAATGTTATTTTCTTAGAAAACAAACCATTCTGTAGATATCTGTGGCCCTCCATGCCTTTCATCAGGGATAGAAATTAAGACATTATACCTTTCATTGATGACCCCTGGCTCACAAGAGGCCTTAATTAAACCTGTTTTTAACCCTTACTGGCTGTCAGGACATGTGTATTGAGCCATATTGAAGAACAAACACAAAGGAGCACATTTTTCATGACTCTTATTTTCCTAATATTTCCTTTTGAAATTATTAATATTTTCAGCTTCTGATGTATTTTAAAATACAGTGTCTCTATATCAAAGTTAATTTTATCTGTTTGAGATTATAGTAATTATGTCAGAAATTCATAAGATTTTAAAATGTAGAAGCTACTCTTTTCTTTACAATTTATAACTCATGTATTTTTTACTTTTTTGCACATTCTTATTAATCACTAACCAAATGGTTCTTTTGGATTCTAGAGATGCACAAATTTTAAATTGCATGTACAGTTTTCTGTTGTTTATTTTGCGTGTGTACCAAACACATTATAAAGAAAAATATGTATTAGCTCTAGTTGTCAGTTTTTGCTGGATAAGCTACACTGATATGCATGCCCTAAATATCAGCAACCAACAAACTGTGACATATTTCTTGTTCATGTTAGGCATTAGTTGCTATGATTTGGCTGCTATGAAATCCTTCTATTCCTCATGTCTTCTTACTACAGAATTCAGGCTGAGGAAGCTGTCACTTTCCAGAACATGTTTTTTGTTTGTTTGTTTGTTTGTTTGTTTGTTTGTTTTTTTGCAAGAAGAAAGAGTAAGGAAGAAGGCAGAAATGCATAATTGTTCTTAAGGATTCTGTTTAGATGTGGTATATGTCATATCTGCTTGAATGCTGTTGACCAAAACAGTGGAGGTGAGGACTTGGAATTCCACAGGAAGTCATGGATGTCATGTGGCAATGGTAGGGTTATATAACCTCTTACTAGAAGATAGAGAAAATATCATGAAACAATAAAATCTACTAAAGTTGATCTCTGTATTATTTCCACATTTATTATTACGCCATTAAACAATGATCCTTAAAAAGCAGCATTTTTTTTTTCATTTTTAGAATTGTACATATGTAGTATAGAGAGGGAAGAGGTACTTTTAAAACTAAGAATGGTGGTGACATTTATTAAAGATTAACTTTGGGGGTTAAGGAGAAGTTTATTTGCTCCTTTTCTAAACACTCTAACTATAAATCACCATAATCATTTTGTAGGATGAGTAAATAGGAAATTAGTATATTTGTGAGTTTCCAATGAGCTTGATGTAAGGAATTTTGTTCAAAAGAGATTTGAACCTGAATTACAAAGTTAAGAAATCAAAATACCTCATAATCAAAATAAATTCAAATAGTTTTACTTGGGAGTTCTTAAGTAAACTAGATATTGACAAAATTATCTGTTTCCTAGATATCCCTGTACTTGTCCAAAATATTTTCTTATGTAAATATTTTAATTAGTACTAGAGAGAATATCAACATATTGTATAATAATCTTAATTTGTAAACTTCTATTAAAGTATGTTATTTTATAGTTATTGAGAACTAAGTGGTTTACAATGTGCTTTAACATACAATTTAGTTTTATAATCTCTCTTTAAATTAAACACATTATGCTATTTATTCTATAATCTTCATATATGTCAATGAAAATAAGTATTATATGCAGTTCAAATTAACATATGCATGTTTTATTTCAGTTGTGTAGGTGTTTTGGTATTGATATAGAAATGTTTGAGATTTAATATAGATATTTCCCACTGAATCATGTTTGTGGTATAAAGGAGGATGGGAACATTACATGGGTCCTGCCATAAATTCTAGGTATTTGCCCTCTTCTTCCATAAATATAACATCTAAGTTGCAAAATTACCATACAATTAAACTTTATTGTAACTTTCAATGACATTCCTTCAAATAAAACAATTAATAAAAATCAATTCACCAAAAAATGTATCGCTTTATTATTCATCCAATGTAAATGATGTATTTTTTGCTATTTAACAACCAAATAATATAGAATTTTCTAGTGAGTTTAAAAATATGGAACACTCTGAGACTATTATTTTAGGGCTGTTTAATTTATATCAATATCTTTTAATAAGTTTTCATAAAAGCCATACAACTAAAAAAACATATTTGTGTAGGATAGATCTTTTGATCAATATCAGATGATACCGAGATACCCCACCACACACAGAATATTTACTGAAATATATTCTGATCAATGTTAACTGAAGATTATTGTCTACATGTGGACTGCTCCCATCTCAGAGATTAGCATGCACTTAGCCATTTTATGTGTAGAAGTCAAATAAATACTATTGTCTTTTATTTTCAAAGATGCTGTTTCAAAATTGTGATCAGAATCTCTGCATTTAGCTGAAAAACTAATGTACTTATTGTCATACTTTTCTCACTGGCCCCACATGAACTGTGTTTAATAGGCTATACGTCCAAAAGTCAAAGTCACTGTTTTTGTTGAGAAATACCAATCTCACAACTTTCAGCTATAGATTTCTTCTTTTGTATACAGCAATTTATTTATTTTAAATGAGAAATAAGTCAAAGTGACAGAATGTTCATTCTGCATGAAGAGTATACTCTTTGTCTATTGGCAAACAAAAATGAACATTCAAACCATATCAGAAGGCCATTTAATAATCACAGAATCAGAATAAAATTTGAATAAATACAATACACAATAAGCTCACTTTAAAATAATTTAATACTTCTAAGGGCAGAATTTGTGTTCTTAGTACCTTTTAACTATTAGTTTACTTAATCTTTATAATAATTTTATAATATAGTGTTATTATTATCATTATTTTAAAGATGAGAAAATGAAGGCACAGAAAGTTGAGGTACTTGCTCAAGGTCATGCAGTAAGCAGTAAAACTAAGACTTGAAACCAGGCAGCCAGGACTCAAAGTAAAATCCACACTATGCTGCCTGCCTATCTGAGGATCTAACATATACATCTCATGTAAAAATAAATGAATAATTAAATGAATATGATTTTCTGAAGGACTGTGAAAAATAGCAGACAAAATTAATGTCTTGGTAGGAAATTTCTCCTGATAGAACTTAAAGTTAAAGCTAATGGAAAAGAAGATTGAGAACAAAAGAGTGACATCTTCTTACGTTTATTTCCTCTGTCTAGTTTAGATGTTCTTTAGTCTACATAGTCTCAAAACTCTTCTATGACCCATGACTGGAAATAACAAAAATCCATTTTTTGGGGGAAATGTTATTGCCACAGTGGCTATGTTTGGTTTTAGACATTATAGATATAGTTATTAGAGCTGTGGTTGTGGTATGTCCAGTCGGAAATGTAAAAAGGTTGAATACTATTATAGACTGAATTGTACCTCCCCACCACCAAATTTATGTTTTATTCTCAACTCTCAGTACCTCAGACTATGACTGTATTTAGGATAAAGCCTTTAAAAAAGTAATTTAGGTAAAATGAGGCCATGTGGGTGGTCCCTAATCCAGTATGACTAGTGTCCTTAAAGAAGAAGAGATTAGGACACAGACACACACAGAAGGAGGATCATGTAAAACACAGAAAGAAGGTAATCATGCACAGACCAAGGAGAGAGACCATGAAGAAACCAAACTTGCCTACATCTTGATCTTAGACTTCTAGCTTCAAAACTATCAGGAAACAATTTCCTCTTATTTTGACACCCAGTCTGTGATTTTTTGTTATAGCAGCTCCAGGAAACTAATACAGGTACATAGAGGGATATCAAGATTTATTTAACTTTGGAATGTTGAAGGATTTCTATATATAACTCAATAAAATGTATATTGAGTTTCACTGCTGAATAAAGAAACATACTTTTACTTAGTCATCCTTTGCTCATTTTGATGTAGACTGATCAAATATGAAATTTTGGAGAAGAAAATGTTGTATATCAATTTATCTCTTTATTGAATTCTAAAGAGGGATATGACTCTAGGAACTTGATCATTAGAGATAGTTTTAATTTAAGTTTCAGACATTTGTTGTCTTAGTACATCTATTATAAAATATCTGTGAATTATGTTGGACAACATGGAAGTTATTTACCTGATTGTTTATAACTAAGTATAGAGTAGGCTGAATATGTAAGAGAGATGACCATAAGAGGATGAATTACTATACCTTAAATATCAAATCCTTGTGTGATGCCCACTTTCCCCATTCCTGACTCCCATGTTTTAAATAGCTGGGCCTGCCTTTATGAGATGGCTTATGTATTAGCATCTATTGCTATGTAACAAATTACTCCAAAACTTAGCAGCTTAAAACAACACATATTTATTATCTTACAGTTTTTGTGGATCAGAAACCTAATCTTTACTTACTTAGCTCAGTCTCTCACAAGTTTTTGATCAAGGTGTCTGCTCTAGCTGCAGTCTACCCAAGATTTGCTTGAAACAGGATCTGCTTCCAAGCTTATTCAATCCTATTGGCAGGATTTACTTCCTTATAATTTATTTAAATGAGAGCCTTGGTACATCACTGGCTGTTGGATAAAGTATACTCTTAGTTCTTTACCATGTGGATTCCTCTATGGTATAGTTTACAAAATGGCAGCTGGCTTTACAAAAGTGAGCAACATAGAGAGAAAGAGGGAGACTTTAAGCAAGAAGGAAGTCACGGTCTTTTATAACTTGATTTCAGATATGACACACTATCATTTTTGTTATATTTTATTTGCATTCAATTTGTTGGAAGCTACTCAGTAGGTCCAATGTACCCCCAAGGGAAAGAGATTATACAGGGCAAGGGTGATTAGGGAAACAATATTAAAATGCTATCTAACTTGTGGCTTTGTTACCTCTGTTTCTGTAACTCTACATAGACACTAGGTGAATCAATTTTATCCTTGATCTTGTTTTGAAGATTGAAATATTCTAAATTTAGGAGGACTTGAGTAAGTCCCTAGGTCTAAGTCATGTTTTCAAATATCAATGAGACCTAGATTGTAGAGGTTATTTTTCATTCAACTCTTAGTGGAACTTTGTTTTCTATTTGGCTATTTTTCCTTATATATAATGCTTCCACATTAAGTTTTCAAAAACGAGGCCACAAAAACTCATATCTGAGTAGTTCAGTAATGTGAGAGCTATAAAATTTCCTATATTCAACCATAAAGAGATAACAGAAAACTTAAGCGCAATCAGTTTCAGAAGATGATTAAAAACAGACAGAACATTGAAGGGTGTTGAACACTGAAGATAAATAAGAGGAGAGATATAGCGAGTATTAACATATATTATTCATTTATACAAAAATATTTCTTCGAGATCTACTAATTATAGGATAATATAACAGCACTAGGAATATTGTTGTGAACAACTAACTCTAAGATTCTAAACCTTATTTTAGTGTGGATGAAAGTTTTAATTATAAATTGTTTAATTAATTTTAATAGCTGTTGTGATAAGCACTATCACAACTAAGGAAAAAGGGACCAATTCATGAGAATGCACAATCCCCTTAGTCAGGAGTTATTAAAGAAGGCTACCTTGAAGAAAAAGACAAGCGAGCTGACCTCTTAGTAAAGGTCTGGAATTAACATATACAGAGAGAAGAAAGGAGAATTCAGGCAAAGAGAACAGCATTTGCCAAGGGTTTGAGTTGAGAAACATCATAGTTTTTTGGAAAAACTAAAAAGGTGGTGTAAATTGAGGATATTAAGATAAGTAATGCATGTGAATATTTTAAATATCATTTTCAAATATATAATGTTTTAATTTAAATATATAATATTAGAGATGTTCTGTAATAAGGTTTTCAGAATACTTAGACATTGATATTATTGCCTGACTTTGCTTTGGCAGTGTCTATTAAGCTTTTTGCTCTAACGTAACTCTATAATAGTTGAAATTTTTCTTCTATATTTTCCCTGCACTACTAAACTATTTCAACCCATCTGTTGTTTTACCATTCTTAAATGAGCCTATTACTATTTTTTTTTTTGAGATCTTCTTTTAGAGAGAATAATTTTTTACAATAAATTCTATAACATAATTGAATGGTGCCATATCTAAAAAATTTCTTTGTGGCTTAGATTTTTATGAGTTTTTCCTTGTAGACCATATCATTATACCTCTTTACTGCCTCCATCTGGATATAGTTCTCATGCTGGTTCTCTGTAAGTTAGAACTCACATTTGAATGTTTCGACAAGTGATTTAAATAAAGTGAAGAGGAGGGTGTGTAAGGCAGAGCCCAATCAGCAAAGAACTTGGGTTCTGTTGATCACTAAAACCGTTCTTACCCACCCTCTGCTTTTTCATGTTTTCTTTCCAGACTGATATGAAGTGATGCACAACTAACAGAGAAGTTCCGTATTTACAAACCAGCGAGACTCTTCAGGTGTCTTAAATCGGTAGCAGCGTTCCTTTTTGCCCATGTTTTCTCTTCATTGTGCAAAAAGAAATATTATTCTTTTACAATTTATGTGTCTGAAAGTTTCCTTGTCAACTCCACTCCCCTTACATTCAGCAGCATCAGGAATGCGCTGGTTTAGTTCTCTGGACAAGCAATCTACTTGGGAACAAGACCTACCTAATATCTGCAGCATCCCCTACAGACAACTTTGTTTCACCTGATCCTCTTTTTATTGCTATATTAATCACCTTTTTACATGGATTATGGTATTGAACTGGAACTGTTTCTATTGTATTAAAGATGTTATTTTATCTTCTTGTTTTAATTGTTGTTGTTGTGTTTGTTTCCAAGAAGAAATTGCATTACAGCAAAGAAAATATTACCTATGTTATCTCTAAACATAAATAGAACAGTAAAATTTTTAACATTAACTTATATCTGTTCGCAAGCAAAGTCCAAATCATCTTTAACTAACCTCTCCTTCTCACCCCTGTATTTATTCATCCACTTCTTTTCTTCTAACAAATGTCGAAACTCCTCAAATTCCCTTATTTATTACAAAGGCAACAAAGAAGATGATTCTTTATGAAACAGAAATAAAAACAATAGGTTTGTCTCTCTCAGCCCTATTTAATATTATCATAAATGTGTTACCTATGAGGAAAATAATAATTCATAATATTTGGTATATATTAATATGTTTCAAGTAATGTAAACCTTAAGTCAGAATTATGTTCCTATTAAATAGTTCTATTTTTTCTGCCATTCTTGTTACAAAAGCATTTCTTTTTCTTTTCTTTGGTTTTCTTTTTGTTCTGTTTTGAAAGACTGGGAAATGACCAAATAGCTGTTTTCCTTGGGCAGTGAGCAATTAGTGAATGTTGAGCTCCCTGTGGACTAAGCATTTTGATGCAAATTTTCACAGAAAAGAAACAGTGCTCCTGATTGTTGCAGAACCACTATACCTCTGAGTTGGGAATGCTTCACTGGTCTCTTATCCTGGGGCTGCCTATTAACTACACTACTGAACAGCAAGTACTTATCATCCCTACCATTCTGACCACATAAATCTCTGGAATGAAACATCCCTCAGGGGGCTTAACTGGCTCATAAAATGTCAAAAAAAAAAAACAAAAAAACCATCAAACTATATTTAGCACATAGATTTGCAAAAGCTAAGGTGATTGGAGCTGTTTAAAAATATATTATTATCATTATCAAAGCAATTAATTTTCAAGAAAGCTTTGGGCTTTTTAGGCAAAAAAAAAAAATTCCTTTCTTTAAATAAAAATATTTCAACCATACAAAAGGGAACAGTCTATAATTCAGTATACATTTCACTTACTATCATTATTTCATTGCATTACAAAATTATTCTCGGAGACTTACTTGGTATACAGAACACTCTGAGATGGACCAATGAGAAGCATGAGATTGGATCCATTTCCTAGGATTGCAGTTCCCCCCAACTCTTGTAGTGGTTCCTAATAGTGGAGGCTCTGAGGGATTAGGGAGAAAAATTAAGATCTATGGATTTCAGGTCACACTGTGGAGCAATGGAAATAATAAGGGTTTTGGAGTCAGGCAGTACTACTATCATTATTATTAGAATTTGCTCTATTATAGTATTTTCATTTTTAGCTGATGAGAAAGAAATAGAATAATGTATCCATACAGTAAAATGTTCTAACAGTGCAAAATTTTAGAATTAAAAGTAAATTTCTTAAAACCAAGACCATACCCCTGTTCCCAGAGACAACAATTCTAATAATATCTTTATTTGGTATTATAATACCATTGTTTGTTTAGCTATTATTGTAAAACTGGCTATTGTGTATACAAGTATGTATACCAGAATATGCCTCTCCAAAATATGCCTTTTTGGTATATGGATTATTTTGAGCTAAATCCATTGAGAAACAGCAGATGCAGGAAAAGCTGTAAAAACAAGGCACACATTTTTCTTTTATGAGGGAAATTTTAATTTGTAAAAGGTTTCTCCCTATCCCATACCAGGAAGTAGAGGACTCTTAAAGATTCATCAATAGAAACAGCACTGACTTAAATCTGCATAACAAACCTTACAAACAACTCTTGTTTATCACACTTTTCTTGGTCACCTTCCCATAACTTGCCTCCTCTACCCAGAAGCTCCAAACCCCCTTTCCTTCATTTAACCTTAGATGCTATAGACGTCCAAGGTCTAACTGAGCTGGTATAAAATAGCTAAAAGAAGGGAGATAGGTAGATATGAGTAATGGGGAAATGAAGGCCCAACCCAGAGATTTCCCTTAGGACCTCCCTGAAATAGTCATTTTACAGTTAAAAATTACCATTACATCATGGAATACAAGGAAATAAAAACCACAAAAAAAAAATGTTGGTATAGTCTGGCCACAAGTGCTTGCACAGTTAATGCATATACTGACTTTCCTTAACCTTAGCCTCATTATACCATGATTATGATATCATACATATGCCCAGAAGTTCATGAATCTAATTGTAATAACTGAACTCTGAATAACCACATGTGCAATAGACAAGAGGTTATATAACAGCTAAACGTCAATCAATTGACCTCACATACCAGTCATCTAGCACCATCCCTGAAATCACCCATCAAGAGCCAATATAAGGTATATCTCATGAATTCTTAGGGGGTACAGCCATCTCTGGTGTACACCATTTCTTTCTTGAAACATAGTTTAATAAACCTTACTTTTCTTATATCTCTCTGATCTGTAATTCTTTACTGCATTGGCAGAAAGGACTGATGTCCTCTCAGTGCTGCCAGGACAGTGACAGATCTTGATCACCTGATGGTAACAGTCTTACTCCTTCCCTCCTTTCTGACATTCCAATTAAGGTTTAATTCAGTGCCCATAACCTCTGAGGAAGAAACTGATAATATCTTAAGTCTACAATTTAGGACTGGTTATTTAAAACAAAGGTTAACAGAAATGTTTGCAGTTTTTGTAAGCCTTTGTTTTGTAGGACCTTGGCAGGGACCATTAACCATGGAAAAAACATCGATGGCCACCTTGAAACTGATAACTATGTGGAAGACATCATAGGACCAGGAATTATGTCTTCATTCCTGAACACCTTCCCACTTTTTGATGGCCTAATCTTGTCACAAAAAGCCTTCAGGGAGCATTTTTTTTTTTTCATTATGCTCCCTTGTGCACAAGTCTTTCTCCCATTCTCTCTGCCACCCCCCCACCACCCCCACCCCCCTCCCCGGTCTCTCTCCCTCTCTCTCTTTCATAAATTCTATTTGTTCAAATTTATCTTGCATTCAGTTTCTATGTCATTTCTATGTCATTGAAAGTCAAGACTCTGATTTTTCAAGTTTGGTAACATAACTATTCCCCCATGCTATTCATCACTGAGTTCTCTCATATGTATATGAGCAATGCATATGTTAATAAACTTCTGTCATTGTTGTTGTTCTTTTTAAGTTTGTTAGTTTTTTGCCTAATTTTCAGTCTACTGTTTAGGACACCAGCTGGAGAACCCAAGATGGGTGTAGAAAAAAATATTTTTACTCTCTCTATAATATAAAGTATCAGTATGTAAAAATATATATAAATATATTACATAAATGAGCATATACTAATTCATTCTTAATCACATTGTTTTTATTTAACAATATATTTAAGGTATTTTCCTTATTAATACATGTACTTCTTTCTCATATATTTTCCCAATTTTTAAACCAATAATTTTAAAAATAATTTTTAATAATTTTTAATTTTTTATAATTTTTTAAACCAATCCTTGTGTGAAATTTAAGGCTGTTTCAGTGTTTTGTTATTACATAAAATATTGAAATTAGTATTTTGTACATATATATTTCTAGATTTTAATTACATATTTTGTATCTAATAAAATACTAGAATTTATCAAATAATAAAAAAAAAATCTGGACTTAGCAATGAAGAGATTTATTCGAAAAATCTTAATGAGAAAGAGGGAGAGAGAGAAAACTATTGCAGGAAGGTAGGGGAGACTGCAATAGGGAGGAAGCTATACTGTGATATCTGTAAGTCAGGCAGTGAGAGCTTTTCTTTAATGAGGAGTAAACAAGATTAGAAAGAAATGGTTGTGGTGAATAGGATGAACAGGTAGAATCAAAAGAAAGTTAATAGGAGAAGGTCTTTCTCTGAGATCAGTGGATTCTTAGGAGGGGCTAATAAGAGGGGTTGTTCTGATTCCAATGCTTGCTTAAATTCAAAGATGCTTCAAGATCCGAGGCCTGTAGGGAGGGGAGAAACCTAACTAAAGTTTGTTCAATGCATGTTAGTAGACATTTTCTACAGATTTATGAACAATAAGTATAAACAGTTCAGCTAATCATTTATGATACAAAAAAATGGGAATTTAAAGGGTCTATGTCTGATCTTATCATAGGTGAACAAAGAGGCCATCTGAAAGCCTTATCTAAGTTATGTGAAGAAGGTGGTTGCTTTCAGGAAGCTATTACCCGAAACACGAAGGGGTGGGAAGATTCTTATGCCCATGTAAGATTCTCTGGCTGTGGTTGGAATATATATACACATACAATATAAATACTACACACACACACACACACACACATAATAGGAAAGCAGATAGATATGCAAATATGAGTAAGACATCCAGAAAGCATTCAAATGCCTCATCATAACAGGATTTAAAATTGTCCTAGAATATGTTTTTCGACTGGGAATCTGTGGAATCCTGGGGTTTCATGATTTGTTGCTACAAGTTTAGTGAAAGAATATGACTGAAAAAGCAAAACAAAAACAAATAGATAAACTAAAACTCTTCTTTTGAACTTCATTTCCCACACAATACTAGCACTTCCACATGGAAGTGGACAGTTATTGAGCAGCCCTACTAAGAATTTCATTAGAAATTCTTCAGTCCTGTGTAACAATGTGCAGTTGGTTTGAGTTCATTTAGTTGAGTTTTCATTTTTTGATGTGAGATAGAACATTGACAATTGCTAAGAGTACTAGTTAGTGGAGGAAAGGACAGATGCTGGTGATGTTAACCCGATTTATTTCTTTGGACAGCCAGCTGACTTCAGGAAATAAACAAACTCTGCTAGGATAATCAAGAATTGGAGGGAAATTTCCATTCCAAAGAAGACATTTTTACTCATTTTTGACTCAGATTCCCCATGTACACTTTCCTGTTGTACACATTGCAAATTATGGATTGTGTAGATTAAAAACGAATTGTATTATAACGTTTTCATATTTTTTACAATTATCTCATTTAGCTATTTATTATGTCCTTCTGTTTATTAGTGTTGTTTTACAAACATGTCTGATGATCCAATATAACCATTTCTGAAGGAAAAGGTGAGATGGAAGAGGAAGATTTCACTCCTAAGGCTGTTAATAATTCTAATAAAGGTACTGTTGAAAATTATAATATTTTGAATTATTTTACTTAACAGTACAAAAAGGACACAATAAAAGTCTGTCTTTACACTGAAGAGTATTTACCAATGGGAATAATAGTGCAAGTTGTCTTATTTCATGTGCATCATCTATAGAAAACAATTTACAAATGCATTGATTGCTCCAGCAAAATTGAAAAGTCATTTACTAAAAATTAGTCATTTTACAAGTATTGATATGCTGTTTATGTTAAATAGCAAGTGGAATCTTAAAATACATTTAAATTTTTCTTTAAAAACTCATGTTCATTGAAAAAATTTAAGATGCAAATTATTTAGTAGCAGACCTTATTGCTCAGAAAAGAAAAAGTCACAGAGATGGCAAGGATCTAATAATGTCAGCATCTTTCATCATAATGAGTAAAATACTCAATTTCTGTTCAAGAAATAACACAATTTCACTTTCAAATAGTTCCAGAAGTTGACACATTGATGACATGTCAAACAGAGCTTCTCTATCCAGGTTGATTAGTTATTAGATTTCTCCAATAAATATTTTACCATAGCATTTGTAAGATTTGTGATTACAAAATTCAAGAAAAGTTTACCTTTTGTAAATCACTGCCTGGAACAAGTAAAGGCCTAATGTTTTGTCCTCATATCCGGAAACAAAAATCTTGCCTTGGAGAAAATGTGTTGGTAGTAATACCAGTGGTGTTTCATAAATGGTTGGCTTTCTGGAAGGTTTTACTTCTCTTATAACAAAGAGCATATCTGACATTGTTGTAATGAATGGCTGTATTCACAGGTATATTCTGAAGATGAAAGAAAAAACATTCTACTTAGTGCTATAAAAAAGATTCCAATTATTTTTAAAAACTCAATACATTCAAAAATGTTTACAATCTGTAGGAAATTTGGACAAGCACCTCATAAATCTGCTTCATACAGAAATCTGCTGGCTTAGAAAAGGATTTCTCAACAGGGAATTAGAGCTAAAAGGTAGATTGTAGAGATCCTTTCAAGAAAATAGAAAAACAGTTATTGCTGAGTGCTTTGAAGATGAAGAATGGATACAGAAACTAGCTTACTTGTCAGAAATTTTTATTGTGTGAACCAGTTATAAGGCTCTGGAGAAAATGTGAGCTGTTTTCTCACAATTCTCAATGTCTTCTCAGTTCAGATGAAAGTGGTCTTGACTTTAAAAGGAGGCAGAATATTTGGAAAAATCATATTGCAAAAGAAAATTATGAAATGTCTTTAATGTTCATTGGTCTTGAGAGTGAGGAAGAATATCAAGACTTACCAAAAGTCTTGGAACTGCAGATCAAAATTAAATAGTATTTTTTCTCTCTTTCAACACCAGTGTGATTACGTAAGTGGTCTTTTCTCTGAATTTTCTGTTAAACTAGAGAATTTTGCTTTCTTTAGGGGAAAAAAGATAGAATTTCATGAGCTGCAGTCTAATCATATACTCAAGATGGGTTTTATTCTATTCTTCCTTTAGGTAAATTCAGCATTATATGAAAGACAAGTATCTTGCCATTTACTACTTTGTTTGCTTAAGGTATATTTTGTCATAGTTTTTAACTTCTTACATGCATAAGCAAGCTCTTCCATGTTTAACAAGCCTCAAGAACAAGAATTGTTTCCTTGTAGTTTGAAATGTTTCTTTTCTTATCTCAAATTCAATCTGGAATTGAGTGCTGGAGCTGCAAAATACAAGCTTGGTTTCACATTAAACAAAAATTTCATTTTTAATTTTTATTTTGAAATAATACCTTTGTATACATAGAGCTATACAAAAGATTAAGAAACAAATACATGTGAACAATAATTTTGTATTTGCTAAGCCACATTAGGGATTGATTTTTTTCTCTCAAAAAGAAAATGTCATTTATTCTTTTATAGAATCGTACATGGCTCTGTATTTGTGTGTGCAAAACGTATATACATGTGCTAGCTATCTATATATGAATAACATATTTATATGTTTTTATATAACATATAATTACATATATAAGGTATGTATATAAACACACATATACATATATGTAATGCTTATATATATACACACACTCATGTATATGTTTGGTTTATGAGCTTTGTAGCTTTACTATTCAATATTGTTTTTAAAATCTTATGTCGTCAATACCTTTAATTAAATTCAGTTTAAAGTTTTAATTTAAATTAAATGTACCATGCTTGAATATATTAGAGAAATTATGTTCAATTTATATTATTATTTTTATATTACGGACTTATTATTTATTTTTATGAATTTTAAAATGTATAACAATTAAAGAATGAGATAAATTCCAAAAATATGTGCTAAACTTAAATATCTAGATTCTGAACCAAAGTTACTAAAAATAATTTTTAGCATTAAGTGGGGAAGGGGAATCCTCACATATACCATACACTACATACCATCCTCATTATCTAACATTTTGTATATTAGACACTTGTGATAACACTTAGATTTCCTAGATAAGTTTTAAAAATATCAAGTAAGAACATTTTTTAAAAAGTGAAAAGTAAAGTTTTCTCTGCCTTAACTACTGACATCTATTAAAGTTGATACCCTTTTGTCGGAAAGGGAAAATACACACAAAAAAATAGGGTCATAATTTGACCTAAATAAACAAATATTATTTTCTATTCTAAAGGGTATTAACAATAATCATTGTCTCTATAGCTTATTGATCACACTAATGTACAATTTGATGTAGACAAAATAATTTTATGCAATGTTATAGATAATATTTTCAAAAAGTGGTTACAACAATATTTCCCATTGCACATGTTTTTTTTTTTACATATAAAATGAATTTTACAGAGTTCTCATCAAGAGGTTGGATTTATGTTTTCTCTCCCTGAACAATGGTGGGCTAGCAGAAAAGATGTGATATGCTTTTTCAGATTAGATCATAGAATGCAATATTTTTATTTTTTGGCTGACTTTCTTAGAACATTAATTCTTTAAATCCAGCCACCATGCCATGAGGAAGCCCAAGCAATCTGCAGAGATATCTGCATGGAAGTCAAAGTCCCAGAGCCCTGACTAAAATTTCAGCTGTTTGCTAGCATCTACTTGCTGTTTCCACCAGGCTCCGCTGAAATTGTCTATCCATAAGCAAAACAAAGGGTTATTATTATTTTAAACCATTAAGATCTGGATGTAGTTTGTTTCACATAAATAAATAACAATAATAGATTTTGATACTGAAAGTGAAATACTGTCATAACATACTTAAGAAGTAGCATTGACTTTATAATTGTGATAGGTGATGCCCAAAAGAATTTCTAAAAAATCACTAACAAAACCTAAGGAGACTTTAGGACAGTGTTTCCAGTGAGAGCTTAGGGGAAAATAAAAATGTTTTTGGAGGCTAAAAGAAAAAGAGTCCTTGTTATGTAGTGGTGGAAGATTTGACAATCTTCCTGTAACCTGGAGTAGGATGGACCATAGGAAATACACTTTGCGAACTCTATGATGTAGGTAATAAAATTTTTTTTAAGTGCTAACTTTCTTTTTTTTGTGGTCCATAAAAAATGCAAGAAGAGATAAGCTTTAAAAAAATAAATTGTTAATTTTTAAGCAAAATTTTAAGGAAATATAAATAAATCAGGACTTAATGAATTTGAAATTAGATCATTCCCAGGTGGTCAAGGTGACAAACTATTCTGAAATTAAGAAAGGACTTCCAGGTTAAAATCTCATTCAGAGTAGACCTGTGAAAGATCTCAGGGGAAAAAAAAAAACATTCAGAGTGTTACTTCATAGACCATTTAAATAGTCCCTTACTGAGATTAAACAATAGGTCTTCTAGGAATCTTAAGGTCATTTTCTCACAGAAAATTTTCATGGAGCAAGGGTAGAAAAGAGTTTACCTTAAATTATGGGTACAGCATTTGTCTAACAGAGTAAATTTTAAATCCATAAACAAAAAACTTAAAAGTTTTTGAAGAATTGTACCAGTTTAGCATGGAAATATCAGAAAGAGTATAAAATTAAAAAATGCCTTGGATTTCCAAGTGACTGTGGTCAGAAAGCAGCTAGAGAAAACTACTGTAGACAAAAAGTTTTTTCTCATAAAAAAGGAAGGGTGCCTTAGAAACCAAAATCAATACTCCAGAGAATGGAGACAAGAGCTTCAGAGAACAATTCCCAGGCAATAAATCTGAGCCCTGATCAAGGAATTGGCAATATATGTCTGTGTATTTCAGAATTTTTATAGACCAGTAGCTGCTATGTCTTTTAAATTTCCCTCCTTTTGAATGAGAGTGTTTATAGCAGTTATTTTATCCCTATTTCTTATCTCATGACTGTATGTGTGTGTTCAGTAAATAACATATCTTTTTATTCTGTTTTTAAAATAAGAGAAGTGATATTTATGAATTATCTGAATAACTACACCCAAAATCTTCACCTACATCTGAACTTGATTGAGATGACAAATTCTAAACTTCAAGTTTATGCTTGAATGGGATGAGTCTTGAGGAGGAGAGAATATATTTTACATGTAGGAAAGATCTAAATTTTTGTAGTCATGGGACAAATTGTGGCATTGTATTTTTTTAAAATGGGTACTAAAATATTCCCCACCCCACATATTCTTGTTATGATATGAACTTGATACTTCTTCAGTTAAAATCTTGGTTTTATGTTCATCTTTGGATTTGAATGAACTGTTTACTATGGTGAATGCGAGATATTTTGATTTCTGAGGCTAGTTTATAGAATGTAATATTGGTTCTGCCTGGTTCTTTTGGGACACTTTTGGAACACAACCACCGTACCACTGAGAAAGCCAAGTAACTCAGGGAGGGGCTTGTGTGAAAGGGTAATGTGATCTCTGGCCCCATCTGAGTGCCCTTGACAAACAGCATCTACTTGTCAGTCATGTGAGCAAGCCAACTAGTAAGTGGGTCTCCCAGCCACTAAGTGAGTCATCCTAGTGGATGTTGCATTGATGCAGAGAACTGTCTTGCTGAACCTACTAAATTTATAGAAATGTGAGAAAAATAAATGATTTTGTTATTGAAAATCACTATGTTTGGGAATAATTGTTATGTAACTGGAATACAGGGATTTTCTGAGATTTGAAACTTACCTGCAGATTCATCCAAAATAGAAAAAAAAAAAGAGAAATTTACCTTTAAATTAAAATTTCTATAGCTGTGAGGTGTTCATTTTTTTCTATCTCTCTTTAGAGATGGTAACTCTTTCCAGGATTCTGATTCTGATGCTTTCTTATCAAAGTGAAATTAATTTCATCTTTTTGAGGACCCTGAACATGATGTATATTTACTTTAAATATAGTCCTTTGAATACAAGCACTGAATAAAAATAAAAAAGCAGAAGTCTCATATGTTTAATTTTTAAATCTTAATATTTTCAGCGTACATTTGATGATATTGAGTAAAAAATTGCACTTTCCAAAATATTTCTGTAATTTTAGACTCTTCAGTATAAGAAGATAGCTCAATAATAATCAACCAAACACTTGGTCGTTCTCTGGGATAATGACAATATTATCACGTATCAGTTAATACCTACTGCTTGACAGGTACTGACTCCATGCCAAGTAAGTCAAAGGGCATTTCAATAAAACTGCATGAGATGAAAGCGTAAAATATATATTTTAGAGTGTTCCTGAATCTAGAAGTTATATTTCTTAGTCCCAAAGTCTATTTTTTTGAAACAATGAAAATGCCATTTTTCGGTGGAATTTGGTACTATGAGGATAATGTATTTTCAAAATTACATAATTCAATAAGAATACCAACTGGTGCAATTTTGTGGCCCTATTTTCATTAAATATATTCAATTTCATTGAGTTAATTGAATTTTATTTCATTAGTGTCAGCTGCTAAATCTTTTTCAATGTTGTCTTCCAAATGTAAAGGAAGTTCTTGAAAAATCCATTTTTTTATTAAATTATGAAATATAGAAAATGAATTGTTATTGAAAATGGTCTGTAAGAGTCTGTTTGAAAATTGGGTGTAACTTCAAATTGTAAATGGAAACCCAGAATTAATAACATTGAGAAAATAGCACTTGAAAGGGGTTCAGAACATGCCACTTCAAATATATGCTACTTTGGCATGATGATTATATTGAGCCAAAGGCAATCAAGACCCATCCAGGTGACTCAGGAAAATCTCTTTACCTTCCAGTAACCACCTAAAAGAAAGTACCTATTAATTTCCCAATTTGTGGGGACAATCTACATTTATAAAGTTTGCATTACAAATTTACGTCCTTGTATCAGTAAAAGAACTAATACCAGAGATCATAGTTATACCTATGAGATTTAACGACATGGCTGGTAACCTTTGTTTACCATGCAGTTCCTCCTCTTTCCTGTGAATTGCCTCCCTTAATGTAATTTTCAGAAGCTCTAATCTCAATCCTTTTCCTCAGTTTAAATTGTTTGGCCACCTTTTGAGATTTATATCTTTGTAGGGCTTTCATGTGTACATATGTAATTATATGTTTTATTTTTCTTCTGTTAATTTGATTTATGTCAATTTAATTCTCAAACCAGCCACAGAACGTAGAAGCATAGAAGGAAAATTTTTTCTTCCCCTACCCACTACATCACTAAGCCCTAACTTAGGGACACAGAAAAAAATATATAATAATCTTTGGGATATATATCTTTTTACATCTCCCCCCATAATTTATATGCAGAAGAGGACATAATAACACTATCTCATTTGGAAAGCTATTTCATGACTAAAAGTTAATTAGTGAAACATTATCTCCATTATGAAAAATACATTTTTTCCTTAAAATGAAGTATTTCACATTTTTATAAGTTTTATAAACTATTTAATAATTAGTAAACACTTATCTATAACTTCAAGCATAAAATATAACATTTGCCTTTCTAATAATTGTCTTAAAATTTTAATTTATTTACGATCAGTCTTTGCTTTTATCCTTCACCTTTATTTTTATTACAACTTGTTGATTTATGTTTTTATTATCTTATTGATTTAAAATATTTTGTAACTTAATTTTTTACTTAAGATTTTTAAAACATCTGGCAAATTATCTCACATAGGTTTTTTTAAAGCAAATCATAAAATTTCATTTTATGTGATGCCAATAAAATGTGTTGGTAATTATTCTTTCATCTTATATAAGCTCATTATACAACTATAAAATATCATATCTTTATTCACATATAAAGAAGAGGTAAAATTTCTTATTGTCTTATTGTCTCTTTTTCATTGTGACATACTTCAACATCTGACTTCCCATCTAAAATATAAATATCAGAACTAAATATATAGGACGTTAAAAATGAAGATAAATGAATAAGTGGGAAGGAGTACATGAGATAATTAATTGTTTTTATTATCTGAATTATCATGACACTACCCTTCATATTTTATAGGATCACAGAGATTGCAAATTTTAGATTATCCCAGAAACACAGCTCACTTTCCTCTGTAAGGAAGTGGACCACAAACTTTTATTAGGACATTTTGTGACTTGTTTAAAAGTTAGAAACAAAAAGCCTAAATAAAACATGTTTAAAAAAGAAAAACAGCAAATGAATAGAATTATTTCATAAATTTTTTCATTTAATTCCTGAGTACTAACTGTATATTCTTTAAATAATTGTGATAGTTATTAAACATTTTTCATAACAAAAAACAGTGAGAATTATTGGATAGTCTTATTGTTAGATTTGCTCATACCAACAGTTTAGTCACATGGAATAACAATATCAAGAACAACAGATGCTGTAAAATCTTGTTTGGCTATTTTCTCACAGGCAGTGTTGAAGCAACATAACTCAAACACGCAGGCAACAATCGATAATATTATTTGTCAGTGTCTTAAGTATCATAGATTTCTTGCAACCACCTGTCAGCAAGCCCTTATTGAGCTTCTGAGTGGCGCGTTTGTGCATTTGTGTATGCAAATATCGAACGAGGTTTTACTGACCTAAGAAGTAATAGGTCATCCTTTACAAAGTACCCATGCTGGGCACTTAAAATAGATTATTAAATCCTCATAACCATCTTGTAAGGTAAATATCATCATCAAAAACAGTTTGCGATGTAGACACTAAAAAGATTGCAAATTTTAGAGAACATGTCTAAAGTCACAGAGTTTGTTAGAGTCAGAATTCCAATCCATTTCTTCTCTGATTCCAAAGCCTATACTCTTTCTTCTACATCCTACTTAAAAACAGTGATGATGATGAGGAGGAGGATGATGACGATGATTATAAGTTATAACTTTCTTAAAACTTAGTATTAACTATAGTGCTGAGTGATTTTTGTGTACTTTTTCTTATTGTCTTACATTATCTTCTTAAGTCTCTTTGTATTAATAAAAGATTTAGAGAGTTTTAATATAAATCCTCTATTATTATAGAGGGAAAAGACTGAGAGGTTAAGTAATTTGTCCTAAATCATGCAACACATAGATGGACTAGCTAGGATTTAAACTATGATTTTTTGAGATCTCAGCTAAGGTCTTTAATATTTACAAAGTTGCTTCAAACTGAGTCTTCAAGAAAGAAAAAAAGAAAGGTGAATGTGTTTTTACAAGATAGAATCATCTTTTAAAATAGCTCTTACTTCTCGAGAAGATTTTGTGGTGGCTGTGGTCAGAGTAGAAATGGCAATATTTTCTTTCTTTTGTTTATTTGTTTTCTATCTGCATTTGGGCACTTGGATTTCTTATTTTGAAGTGAGGCATTCCAAGATACCACTTGAGTTACTAAAAAGAAAATGAGAAAGAAAAAGAGTGAAAAGGAGGGAGAGAGGTACAGTTCTTGGAAAAATGGCTTTTGGAGCTTGTTAGGAAATAGTTCTTAAGGTAATCATTCTCTTTTAACATAGAAATTTCTATCAAAGTTATAGATATCTTTAACATCTGAAAAAAATGATAACAGGAAACCAGATAAGACAGGAGAAAGAGGAGAAATAGCTGTGGGGGTAATACACGTTATAAGACTGCTGCTATGCTGTAGGAAGAAAGTACAACACATATTTGCAGATGCTGTAGATTCACACTCTGCATGTGTATGATTGAGGTTGTGTGTAATGAATGTGGAAGTACCATGGAAATAGCAGGACACTGCAATAGTATAAAATGCTTCAGCCACAGATATTTGAACCATTTGGAAGATGGATCCTTTAATCCTAAGTATTTTCTTTATATGACCATTATCCCAACGAAAAACAAACAGGTTACAGAGTTAAGACTCAGACTTTAACTTAAAAAATATCCGGATGACTTTGTGCATTTACTTAACTTTGTTGCTTCTCAGTTTTTCATCTAATACGAATAATAATATATACTGCACATTATTGTTAGGAAGATTTCACCCCAACATATAATTATCATCTATATGCCTGACATATAGATGATAATTAACAAACAGTGGCTATTCTACCTTTTAGAAGACTGAACCTTTTAATTACTGAAATGATGTAATTTTTTCTTTGTTTTGATTCCAAGTGAATAGATAGCTTTTTATTATCCAAGAGTGAGCAAAAATGCATCATTTCAAGAATGAAATAAAACAAATATTTGTTGAAAATATATTATATGACAAGCACTGCATTTTAAATACACTCAGCATTCACACCACTTATAAGAGGTAGTGTTTTTTTCCACTTAAAGATAAGTAAACTGAGACTCTAATTAAATATACTGTTCACTTCATGGTACGTACGTAAGAGTGTGGAATTAAGCCCAAGTTTTTCATATTTAAAAACCTAAGAATATCAACCATAATGTATTTGAAAACTATGATGCAGACTTGAAAGACAGAAATAGGTCAATAATAAATCCTTCATATTTGGGTTCTGAAAAGATAAATGCACTGATAAAAACAAATATTTCTAAAGCAAATGATTTGAACTAAAGTTTTTTCTACAAAATGGGATTCTCATATTTAAAACTGTCCCAGTAACTAAATAATTTTAACATTCAGCATGTTATTCCTCAGCACATGAAAGATATTCAGTGTTTTTTTGTGACATTTTAAATCTTATATTGATCTCTTTCTTTTTTCATTAATTAATTAATTAATTTTATTATTTATGCCTACAACACCTGGTCTTCCTAGGTGGTCTCCCATCCCATTACTAATCAGGCTTGACCTTGCTTAGCTTCTGAGATCAGACATCGGGCTTATTCACGGTGGCATGGTTATAAACAATGGACTTTGGCTCACTGGGGAGCCAACCCAGCACCTTCTGCATGTAAAGCAGATGTGCTAACCACTACACTGTGGAACCACGTCCTGTTGATCTCATTCATAGCTATTGTCTATCAGAGATTCTCACCCCCCCATATGATTCCATATATCTCCTAATCATTTACATATAGATATATTTTTTTTACCTCCCCTCCCCCCCATGTATCTCTTAATCTATCTCCTTCTTGGTTCTTCCTCATGATTTCAGAGCTTCTGGTCCATCATTTAAAATTCCCTATATCCTTAACTTCTATAAAGGCTTTCTTCACCTTCTCAGTCTATTGAAATGTGTATTTCTCCCAAGGATTCTTCTCCCTGTGGTCCTTTCAAGCAATAGCTCTTGTCCCTCCACATTGAACACGACTTGTAGGGAGAGTAGGTGTTTTCCCTGTTCTTCTTTCTTCTTTGCTACTTTCAAAGTAATTTTCTTTATTTCCCTAAAATCCCTTATCTTTGCTGATTCTGCTCCCAGTCTATAATGTCCTTCTATATTGTGTTATCTACAGACCTACTTTTACTCATTAATAACAGATTTTTATTTTGTCTCAAGGTCATTCTCTCTAACAGTATTTTCCTATCTCTTAGTGCTGCAATGTCTTTGTGTCTAATCTTCATGAAGTTTTGATATCATTGTTCCCTGATCTTCTCTCTTTCTGTTTCATATTCACATCCACTTCCATTCTAGTGGCCATTATTCAGACCTTGACATTATTAGTAACTGTAACTCCTTCATAATTTCAGTTTCAAGTGACCTCTACTTGCTCTCATTCCAGCTCCCTCTTTTAAGACCTTTCAATCCTTTGTTCTGTCAATTTTTCACTTTTACTTACTTCACATTTTTATTGCCTGTTAGCCATCAAACACCAGGAATAATAAATCTACAGTTGAACAAGTTGGATTTAGTGCTCATTTTAAGGAGGCACAATGCACACCATAGGAACCATGGAGTAACTAGGTAAGAGTGTTACAAGGGACTAATTAGTAAGAGTTGAACTTAAATTAGATGATTTTCAAAAGAATTTAGGAAGCAAGAGATTACTGAGCATTTTGATGCCGTCAGGCAGCATGAATGTTCTAAGATTGAGTATCTTAATAAGTCTTATCTATAAGGCAGGAAATATGAATCAAGACTAAAACATAATTGGTTAGAAACAAAAAAGCCACAGTCACTCATATCACCCAGGATAGGGAGGTGTTTGGATATTTTTGTGGTTTGAACAATATCTGTTTTATTTGAAATTAAATATGATTACAAAATTTTCTTTTTGTCTTGATCTATCCTGTTCAGAATGGCCTTGTTTGCTGTTAGTGTTTGTGGAATTGTTTATGTTCAATAGGAAACCCCTGCAACCTAGCTGATAGCACCAGACTAGGTCCTTGATGTCAGGAAATGCTTTTCTCTTCCTCACCTTGGTCCATCTTTGTAATCATATCTTATACCTCTGACAGCTTCACCCTCATCCGACCAACAATTCTAGATTCACCCTGGCTGGCATTTCCTATTCTTTTTAACCAGTTTTATTTTTTTTTTTTATATTACTTATAATGATTTATTATATTGTGAATTTATTATATATTTGTATGTTATCTTTCTACTTTTTAAACAAGTTTTTCAGATTATTTTTACCTCATAATGGCATTAAATAATATTTTGATTCTTAAGAATAAGGTAGTCAAAATCTACAAGTGCTAATAGGGTCTATATTAATTAGTTATACATTTTATGTAATTACATTTAAAGAGGCATGATTTATAACTTTGGAAAATTTTGTGACAGTATTTGTTATCTTAACAGTTGACTTTCACTGAATTAAAGATAAATCTTTTAATATGAGATGTGAAGGCCATGTCAAAGAATAACTAAAAATTAAAATACAAAGAGATGAAATCAACTTAGGGGTAGGGGGATAATGAATTGAAGATAAATATAAGAATTTTTAGTGTAAAGATCTTTTTTAAAGTAGTCGTGACAATATATTTATTGTAATTATTAGTAACATTTTAAGGGTAGAATATCTAGGAAGAGAATTCAACTGTTTGCAAAAGATGATACAGAAATATTGTGATATGGCCAACCTACTAATTTGTTCTGCTATTGTACATGTGAATTGTTTCTTCTCACACTTTATTATTTCATAGCTACAGTATGAGAGAAGTTTCCCTCTATTTTATATTCTGTAGCCTAAGAGCCAGTGTGGGGGAGAAGGTTTAGCATTGGAGGAAGTGCTGGCTGCTAATATTGCTTATGTTAAATGTCCTGTACCAGGATTTACTCCACTTAGTCTAAAGACCGTATCTTACCTTCTAAGGTAACATCCTGGAGAATCAGATCATTGCTCCATTCAGGATGCATGTCCAAGTCTTGAAATCAAAGAGTCAGGTCAGATTATTCATTTATCAATTCTATCTTTCTCTTCCTAGATGAATAATGCATGTATTATAGTGTAAATCATTTCCATGAGCAAGATATTAGTAAAGAGGAGACTCAAAATGCAGCTTCCTTTGTGCCTTTCCCCCAGGATTTCTGCTCTTTTAAAAAACTTATGTATCTTTTCTTCTGTTTTCACGTTTGCTAAATCCATCATCATTGCAGAAAGCAATAACACTTAATAATGTAATTAAATAACTAAATAATGTGATTATATAGTCTTCCTTTTGAGCTTTCTGCACAGTTAAGACAAATAACATTTTGAGCATTGGTGGCTGGTCTTAACTTTTTTGAGAACTGAGTTGACAGATAGGGATTCCCCTTTTGTATTGCCATCATCCCTTCCTCTTCAACTCCACTCTCCACTCAACCACATTTTTCCTTAGTGTTGCCTATTGCTTCTTTTGTGAAATTCTCTCTAAATGTAATGATCATTAATAACACTTAAGATGTTTGCTACTTATTCTCTTTCCTCAATTTCCCTTGTGTGCATGGGATGGAGAAATAATTAGAAACTACACCATTCTTTAATCTTTTTTATTTCTATTAGCTATCACTTTTTCTTGTTTAAATGCTATAAATATATTTGCGACTTGCTTATTTTACTATTTTTAAATAAATTTTATCCGGTACTAGGAAAGGAATTTTCTATGATCCAGTTTTATCCTAACATCTTTATTTTTCATTTTGATTTTATTTATTTATTTATTTACTTATTTTTTATTTTTTAATTTTTTTTAGGCAAGTCAACCCCTGGTTGACCTTACAGATTGCAAGGACCTTGTCAGCTAACAATCCCTTATTTTTTTATTTTTTACACTTACAACACCTGGTCTTCCTAGGTGGTCTCCCATCCAAGTACTAACTAGGCTCGACTTTGTTTAGCTTCTGAGATCAGACGAGATCGGGCTTGTTCGGGGTGGCATGGCCATGGACTCATTTTGATTTTAGATTAAAATGATAGAAAATAAATATATGTAATGAATTATTTTTAAATTTAATATATTTGATTAATAGTCAAGATACTTATTCTAAAGTTTCATAACTTCTTAATTTTATTGTTTAAATACTTATATACCATAAACATTTTATTTTTCTGTTCAGAACTTTATATTTTTTCAAAATAAATGTGGTAGTATTACATAATGCAGAGGTCTATCAATATAAAATATGTAATTTAATTATTTCAACTAGATAAAATTTTTTTCCTTTCTCTTTTCCTCTTTACTCCTCTATATTTCCTCTTATTTCTCTTTTTCCAATTTCTACTTTATTTTCTTCTTTTTTATCTTTCACTTACCAATATTTATTTAATACCTATTATATCCCTCAGGATTAAAGTTACAAAAATGCAAAAAAGATATGTATAAGAAACTATAAGTGATTGATTGTGAAAGCCAATTAACTATGCATGATGAATAAGAAAATATGTAAAAACACATATGCTTTTTATTAATTCATTAATTTATTGAATATGGGTATATTTATTTTATTCAAAAAGTTTACTGAAATCTCATGGAGAATAGGAAAGACTTTCCCTCAACTCTCTTAAGTCTAATAGCTGGATCATGAAATATACTGACAACAGGCAGATTAATAGGAGAAAAAGTGTACAAATTTATTAATTTTTAATATATATGCACAAGGGCATCACAGGAAAAAAGTGAATACTCAAAAAAGTGGTAAAATTTGAGAGCTGATATACCATCTTAATAGGGGAAGGGAAAGGGAGATATAGGCCTCTCAGGGGAGAGTAAATAATTTTTAGGAGAATGAATGGCCCCTTAGAAGAATGGATGGGACAGATAATAGTTTGTGGTAAAGTTTATCTGGCTGTGGTGTGTACTTTTAGTCTCCTGTACTGTGATAACAGTCATCTTTCTTGGTTGATAAAACTCCTGAATAGGATATCTATGACAATTAAGTTCCTTTGGAAGGATCTGTTTTTAAGCAGGTAAGGGGAATTTAAAGAAAGTCTCTTACTTAATGTGCTGTTTTTCAAATACCTTTGGCTCAAAATAATCAATATACTAAAGCTGTATATTTTGAGTGGCGTGTCCTGAATTTCTTTAATCAGAATATGTCATACTGTCCTATGTACTGAGGATATCTAGTTCTATATATGGACATACTTACTAAGTAAAATCTTATTAAAGTTTTTCTTGGTACATAAACAAATACAGCTTAAATGATATAATGAGGTAAGTGGACTTTCCATTAAATTAACACAGTTATAGAAATTTTCATGTATTTTGTCAATAAACTGAAATAGTACATATTGTGTGAGTAGATACTTCACTCTTGATTTTAAGTATAAACTTCACTGTTATGATCTTTGAATTATTTGGCTGAGAGTTGAAATCATATTGAATTATGCTAAAATTAGTAGCAATTGCCAATTCTTAACAATGTTAAGATAAATACAAGTAGAAATTTTAGTTGATAAATTTTACTTAGAAAAATGGCATGATAATTTAATTCTTTAATTTCAATAGAATAACTGAAATTTGAATATTATATATTTTTAAAAAATATATTCTTTTCATGTTCTCTGAATATATATTTTTAGTGTTCTTTAATTTGCCAAGTTAGGATTATGATTTGCATTTTTAAGTGTTATGCCAGAGATTTCTTCCTTTTGCAAAATTGAATTTGACAGCACAAGAATGTGTTTATAACTAAAATACATTTAATGAATGTGATAAGTAAGTAGATAAGTAGATATGAGCCTAGGGAAAAGAAAATAAGGGGTTAACCAGGCCCCAATGAGGCCTAGCAATAAAATGTACATAACGGAACACCTGAAGTTTTCAGGTAATTCCCTCATTTTCTCATGGCCAGAAACCAGATGGAAAGCAAGATACCTGGAGCTTCCGATGCCTACTTCATTCCTATATAGTCAGTTAATTGCTGATAACCCTTATATGACCTTACTCTGGGGGGAGCTCAGCTGGTGTAGGCAAAAGTAGTTAACTGAGCATATTCCTACCCTTAATATCCCCATGACACAGGCATATGACTTCCCATCTATTGGCACACACAATGCATGCCCAGGCCAGGAGTAGGATGTTCAGAGGGAGGCACAGGGAATTCATATTATTTAAGATGGGAGGGAAAGAAGGAGAACAAAGAAACCCTGTGGCCCATATTAACCCAACCATCAACTTCTCAAGGCCCTTATTCCTCTGTCGAAATGCCCTCTTGGACTTCTCCCAAGTGTACTCTGTCTCTAAAATCACTTTGCTTGCTACTCTTTGCCTGTTGTCTTTCTTCTCTAAGCATTAGACCTACATGCAAGTCTTTCCTGGGGGAATGCAAGGACCCAGCCCCAGGGTCACACAATGCAGACATCTAAGCTCCCACAACAAACGTATTAAATTAACATGGAGCAATTAGCACTCAGAATTTTCTTGCAAAATGTAAAATGTAATTATGATCATTATTTGGCAAAGTTGTCATAGTTACTAAACTGAATAGCCAAAATGTTAATTTAAGTACAGAAAATTTGAATATAGATTGAATATAAAAGTACTTTGTGTAAATTGCACTTAACCTAAATTATCTAGTCCTTTGTATTTCACTTGAACAAAAATCCTAAATTAATTTTATTAGTATTAAAACGCTTGTCCAATTTTGGAGGGGAGGGGTGTGAAAAGAATGTGAATAATACGAAGTGGATTAGGAAAAAAAAGGAACCAGGACTAGATCAAATCTAATTTTCATTTTAGCTTTTCAGTTGAATTTTTGGCTTAATAACTAACAGACTGTTACCATTCCTGGAGTACTGGGAATGCTGAGAATGTGCGATCCTTTCCACTGATGCAATAAAGAATTATAGATCAATGAGATTTAAGAAAAGTAAAGTTTATTAAAATACATTTCAAGAGAGAAATGGGCTATGCTAGAGATGGCTACAGCCCTGTAGGTTCTGGAAAATACAACTTATAGTATGACCCTGATGGGTGGTTACAAGATTAGTGCGAGATAATTGGCATATGAGGTCATTTTTTTTACATTATGCTGTTATATAACTTCTCGTTTATTACATGTGGGTACCCAGAATTCAGTCTGTTATAATTAGATTTATGAACTTCTGGACATGTGTTTGATATTATAATGCTGGTGTAATGAGACTCGGGTCAAGAAAGGCAGTACATGTACTGACTGCACACACTCTTATGGCTGGACTAAACCGGCAGTTCGTTTCTTACTTCCTCGTAGTCCAGGATGTAAAGGTAATTTTTAATCATAAACATGGGTGTTTCAGGGAGGTCCTAAGGGAAGTCTCTGGTTTGGGCCTTCATTCTCCCAGCACTCATATCTACCTAAGTGCCTAACAAATCCGAGCCATTGAATTTGAGGGAAAGAAAAATCAAGATGCTTAATGGAAACCTTAAAAAGTCATTGAAAGCAAACTAATAAAGTTTTGTTTTTAATTTCTTACATTGTCCTTTTATCTCATTTTTATTCAACAAAATAATTGTCACCTTTGTACACATTTACCAGCTGTCCTAAAATTAGATACAACCTCACTAAGATTAACAATCTAATTGAGAACTTGATTGTGCTAGGTGATTTAGTATACATTAAATCTTTGTAATGCAATAAACTCTATAATATAATATAATAATGTTTAAAATTAAATTTAAAAAATTAATATTTTTGTAACAGTAAAATTCTCCTTCTCTGACTCCATCTTGTTCAAGTCTGCTTTGTTCCCATGACCTTCAGGCTAATAGCTTCACTTAGTCTTGCAAACAGTCATGCTAATCATTAGAGGGATTCTGCTTGAAGCTTGAGTTTTATGTAAACAGTCTCTATCAATTCCCTTTCTCTTAACTAAAAAAAAAAAAAAAAAAAAAAAAAAAATAGCCTGAACTCTGTACTTTGGTTAGATGGACTTAAAGAACCACTAAGTCTCCCATCTTCTACCTTGGCTCTTTCTTGATCAATAAACCTTACATAACTTCAAATTCTGATGTTCTGAGTTTTGGCTTTAGAAGCTTCAAGCACACAGTCTTTGAACTGGTAACATTTTTCATTAGGTGAATATTCTTATGGCCATTTAAAATACAGGACATTGAGGTACAGAAAACCAAAATTTTGCCCAAGACAAATAAACAAAATATAGGTGTTTCTGACATCAGCCATCAACTGTGTATTAACTATTGTGCTGTATCTCTTTGCAATAGATCATTGATAATAAAATTTTAAAAAATGTTCTTTATTAATGTGACCTGGTCTATTTTAAAATGTGATGCTCAAAATTTAGCTATGTTCTGAATATGTAGATGAATTGGGCAGTTATTTGAAAGCCCTAAGAGATGAACAGTCTGATTCCATGAGAAGTGCTCTGCTTCAGATAACATAATTATGATGTACATAAGTGCAGATCCAAGGAGTGGTCACATCTCCCAGTACTTTAGGATAAATAAATATTATCAAAACAATTCTGAAAGAATTGTAATGGTAATATTAAGTTTATAAAGGAGAGCAAATGATAATATCTGTGTTTGTAGTTTTCATTTAGAAATGAAAATATGTGATAAGTGGAAGGAAAAAATAGAATTTGCACAAAATCCAAATTGTTTGATGCAGTCTATTACTTTCTGCAAAGGAAATCAGGTCTATAAACAAGCTCTCTTTGAGTCTTATAGCAGTGCAATGTTTAGATTAAATGAGTGAAAAAGCAATTTTATCCCATAATCTATGCAGAATTTAGTCACCAACTCTAATGCATTTAATTTTTATTCTATGCTCTTAGTACAGACAAACCAGATAAATAAAAATATATCCCTTGAACATATCTGCAGTTCATCTTTTATTTTGTCTTCTCTCTAGAGGTAGTAATTATATTTTATCCAAAGCAAACACGATTCTCACATCTATAGAATGTCTACTGTTTTCCTATATGAAGTGACACAACATGTTCTTCTGCTTATTATTCTTGAATCATCAGTGCAGCACTTTTCTGTCTTAATGATGTATGGTTACCTTAGCAATTGTTAATCTAATGATGGAATACATCCTTGTAAGTTGCAGGTACCATTTTTCTGAGACTCTTGACTACAGGCTAAATTACAACATGACTGATATCATAATTTTTTTTATTCTTTACTAAAAATGTGCATATTTATAATAATAGGAAGTTATAGTTATAATCCTAACAAGAACACTTTCCAAGTAAGCATGCTATAGCATTTGAAGAAACAGCCATTTTTTTCTATAATTCAATCTCTTTCACTGACATTGAGCTTTTTCAAGACAGGAAAGACAGGAAAATAAAACTGTCAGCAACTTATGCATTCAGATTTCACTCTCAGCTGAATTTTAATGTAAATAGATTAAATAGACATTATGTAAATATATTTAAATATACAACTCATATTTACATTTAAATGTAAATTAAGATAATTTGCATGTTAGCTTCTAAACGTCGGTCATCAAAATCTACTGATTTTCTGACCCATAGCTACCAAACAGAACGATGTATGCATGTGCTTGTTAATTAACTTTTTACTGAGTACACAAAAGGTGAAAAAACATAGTAATTTGCAGGATGGTTCTCCCCTTAAAGGAGCTAGTAATTGGAGTTTGTGGGGACTGAGGTGGAGGGGTTGGGGAAAATACAGAAAAATATAAAACTAAATAGAAAAAACAGAGATCAAAAGGTAAAATGTAAATATGCACTAAATATTGCATCAGATAGACTTATTTTCAAAGAAATATATGCTATGATGACTTTTTAACATCTGGTCTTAGAGATATTGTCAAGTAGCAAGTTCTGACAGGCAAAGAGGAAAATAAGAAATAAAAAAAAATGTGTAGACAGGCCAGCTATTAATAAAAAATCATAAGAGAGTCTGTCACATAAGAGTTAATGGTCTGCTACAAGTGCTTCCTGGTATAACCTTAGTTCAGACTTTCAATATTCATCCTACATATTATTAAGGCAGTTTATTCCCCCCACCTTTTATTCTGTAAGAAAGGAGAGGAGGCATCTGAAAAACACAAAGGGAAGGGCTTACAGAAATGACTGACTCAGCCAGTTATAGATTAACCACATACTATTGATCTCTAAATGGCCTTCTGAAAACTCTTGCCACACCTATAAGATAAATGACCTGTAAATAGATAGGACCAGTGGTCTGGGAATTCCTACTCCCTTGCAGCCCCCACTCAAAACTTCCCCTCCCCATCCTGAGTCATAACATGCAGTAAAACCTCAGACAAAGGAATCACAGGCCTCTTGCATGGGCACTGCAAAGGTATATAAAATGTAAGAAATCTAACCAAGAGGAGCTTGTGTTCTGGTGCTGTTAAGCCCTACATGCTCCACCAGCTAATAAATTCTCCTTTCTCTGACAAAGTTGTCTGAGCGTCCAATTTCCTCCATCGGGTGTCGCTTCCTGCAAGATCAGGTATGACTTTCCATTATCTATTCTAAATACTGTCCACATTTTTCTAAGCAATCTTTCTATACACAATCTGATCATATAATGTCCTTTTTTAAAAACAATCCAGTGATTTCCCAATGCCTTTATCTTCAAATCTAAATTCCTTTAAATGTTTAAATGTGTTTTTTTCTCCTTACTCCTGCTCTTATACATGTCTGGTCTCAGCTCCTGCCACGTTTTGACTCACACCTTATGTGTAATTCTGTCATTACAAATTACTTGATGCTCCCCCCATGTACCTGACTTTTGTTTGTCTTGTTTTTATTCTCTCTTTCTTGTGTTATCATATAAGTAAATCCTACTTTCCCTTTTAGGCTCAGGTCAAGGATTATCTCTTCAAAATTCTTTATCCCCAGACTCCTAAGAATATCCACACTGCTACATCCCACTTCTCCAGTACCTAGAGAAGTGAGATATCAAAAGAGAACGGAATGATTCAGATGAAACCTATATCCATTCTTTCTTTTGACTACCTTAATTTAAAAAACCTCAGGTTTTCTCCATCTTTTTTGATATGCTTCTCATTAATGAATGTTCTCTCTATTGCAATAACCTGAATAAAGTCATCTCTTTAGCTGTCTTAGGCATTTTGTCTTTTGTACTGAGCAACTTGGGCCTCTGTCAGTGAGTTCATCAGAGCACTTATGTTTTACTGTAACTCTTGATTTGCTTATCTGTCATTCTCATTAGATTGAGATTTTCATGGAGTTAGAAAAATGTCTTGTTGATATATTCCCATGTGTACACAGTGCAGTGCCGAAATATACCTAGCAGGTGACAAATGAACCTGCTATTACTAAGTGATTACTAGATGTTTACTAAATGGAGTTTGCTATATGTTTACCTCTATCTTTTACTAGAGGAAAAACATCCAGAATTCCACTTTTCTCTCAGAGTCATTTTATCATTCTTAATCATGCTCAGAGTATACATCCATACCTTCTCCTGAAATGATTAAGAAAAGTTTACTTTCACTGCATATAAAAATGGCAATTACAGATATTTACTGAAATCCTTTGTGGTTTATAAATAATGTTATATAGGAAAATAACCTTTACAGATATCATTCTTATGTATAAGAATCACATTGTGTTGGGATATGAATGAGAAGGGCTAATGATAGGGGAGTGAGACATCAAAAGACAGTGAATGTATAGTAGATTTGAGAACATCCTAAAGAAAGGTCTTTCCAAAAATAATTTCTGGAAAGTTATACAAAGTAGTAGGGAATCAAACTTTAGGAACAATGCATAATATTGAGACAAATGTAATCTTAGAAATTAGTAAAAAAAAATTTAGACTCAGAAAAAAGATAACAATTAATTGTTTTCTGCATCCATGAAAAAAGTAAAGAAAAATTAAAAATGAACTCTCAAGTTGGTTTACACAGTGGAATATTTATTTTAAGATTGTTCAGTATCGTTTATACTTTGACCGTATACACTTCTGGGCTTTCAATATTTGTAATAATTTGCAGTTTACTAAGGCATTAAAACATACATTGTGTGGTAGTCAGTATTTCAACCTAGATTCTTTAGTCTCAAATTATCATTGTGAGTATACCTGCTCTCTTAAAGTCAAGCAACTAACAAACAATATGGTGAATGTATGTGTCTGTGCCTCTGTGTGGGTGTCTGTGACTGATATATTATACTGGAAAGCAGGCCATTTTTTTTTTTAACCATTGACCTTATACAAGAATATCTGTATATTTGAAGGCAGAATGGCTTTGCAGATTATAATTTTTAAATGAAAAATTTATATTCCGTGAAATGTACAGATTTCTGTAGTAAGATGTGCAATGTCTTGACAGATGTATAACCATGTAACTCAAAACCTTGTACATTATCTGAGAAACAGATTCCAGTGGGATTAGATGTGCAAGAGATTTACTGGGGGAAATGCCTTTGAAGGATAAAGGGGAAGAAAGTTGAGTTGACAGAGGCAGCCTGAAAGAAGAGGGTTAGAAAGGATTAGGTGGACTCTTCAGACCGTAGCAGAGTTTTGAGGAAGTTTCAACCTGGTTAATAAAGAGTCTTGAGCAAAGATTACTCATTGGATGATTCTCACATTGAACAAGGGTGGCAGCTGGGGCTGTCAGTTAACTACACTACCCGTAGAAAGTTATATTAAAAGGTATCTGAATGATGCATCTCCAATCTCAAGGTATAGGATATTTACCTTACCCCCAAACCTCGGCTCACCAAAAGGAGTTAAGTTATGATTTCTATTACCATAGATTAGGTTTGGTAGTTCTAGAATTTCACATAAATGAAATCATACAGTGAGTTCTCATTTTTTGTTGCCTTGTATTGTTCTTTCACAATGCTTTCAAGATTCATTTATACTGTTGTGTGTATAGTTTATTATTTTTTATTTATGAGTAGCATTATATCATATAAACATACACAGTATATCCATTCTATTTTTTGATGGATACTTGGATTGTTTCCAGTTTTTATCTATTGTAAATAAAACTTCTATGAATATTATTATAAAATTCTTTTTGTAAATGTTTGCTTTATTTTCTTTTATGGAAAAACCAAGTCAAACTACTGGGTCTTATAAGAACCTGTGAAACATTTTTCTGATGAGTTGTAATATTTTCTTATCCCACTGGCAATTACTTTTTTTATTGCTCTACATCCTTACCAGTATTTGGTGTTCATCTTTATAATGTTTACTATTCTAGTGGTTTTAATTGGTAAATCCAGTATGAATAATGATATTGAATAACTTTTCATGTGCTTATTGACCATCCATATATCATCTTTTTGTCAAGTATTCAAGGCTTTCTCCAATTTTATTTGTTTTATTATTGTTAATTTGTAGGGATTCTTTATATGTTTTATATATAAATCCTTAATCAGATATATTTACTTCAAAAAGTAAACCAGTCTATAGTTTACATTTTTATTACATTAATATCGCCTTTAATGAGCACAGTTTACTTTTTATCTTCAAAGTTTAATTATCAACTTTTTCTATTGATTAGAATTTTTTGTGTCTTCTCTATGAAATCTTTCCAAGTTCATAAAAATATTCTCATTTATTTTTATAAATAAAATTTATATTTATATTTTATTTTTATATAAATAATATAAAATTATTTTATATAAGTATTTACACTCATCCCTTGATTTATGCAGATTATCCATTTCACATGTATTTTTAATGTGAAAGAAAACTGCATAAAAAGAGTTTAACAGTACAAAAAAATAGTAAAGAAATAGGCCAATATAAATAATAAAAATATTTATTTCACATGTTTTCACAGAAAAAAATGCTAATGAAATTTAGAAAAACCAAAATAAATTTCGTTCACTGTTGGTGTTCGTACTGGAATCACTCTTCTCTTTTTAATTGGCACAAAGTCATTATCTTCATTGCTCAAAATATTTGGAAGTACAAATTTGGTTTTAGTTTTTATGTTTATTTTTTTGGATAATCTTTTTCCAACTACACCTTTTGCTAAGTTTTCATAAATCTTCGATATTCACTGCAACATTTTTAAAAATCTTTTCAAAATTTTAAGGCTCATAGGATGTTTGGATCGATATCTACAATTGGAGTTTCCAGTTTTGTGGCCAATTGAAGAGCTTTGTTAATATATTTTGCAGTGAATGAAACTGGTTCAAAGTCACTGCTGTATTCATTGACAGAATTCAGGTACTAAATGGATTAATTCATTGTCAGTTAATTTGCGATCAACCATAATTTGTTAATATTATCTACATTCGAATTGTCAGAGCCTTCTTCTTAAAATTTATTTAATAAACTAATAATGTCAGTTAATCTCTCTTCAGTTGTTGGAACTATATTCCTTGGTACAACCATTTCTGGTTATAATGCTTTCCAGCAAGCATTTAAAGTTAATGTCTTTATACCACTGAAAGCTAAAGCAATATCCTGATACAACTTAAAATTGTGTATTTATTCAAGGTTTCTGTAACTGTAAGTGATTAATTATCTTTAAGTTTATTAAAAATATCATTAACACTTTGTTTAATATAATTAATCTTAAAGGTAGAAATGATGTTTTGATCTAAAGGTTGTATTAAGGAAGTTGTATTTGGTGGCAAATATACTTTTATATTTGGATGTTCTAAATTGTGTGAATGACCAAGTACATTATGTAAAAGTAAAAGTATTTTAAAAGAAAGACATTTTTCCTACATATAATTTTCAGCTTCTACAGCAAAACATTTGTAAAACCAATCTCCAAAATCATCAGTAGCCACCCATGCTTTTTTATTTGCCATCCAATGAATGGGAAGATCATTAATAATTGTGTGTTGGTATTAGTTTTTTGTATGTTGCTGAGTTGAGCTATTGTTTTTTAGAAAGAGTAATCGCCAATAATGGAAATGAAAAAGAAAGAACTGCGTAAAATGAGACCGTGTAAATGGAAACCGTGTATTAAAAGTCTACATAAGTGGGGGGAATATTTACTGCATATAAAAAAACTCCCATAAAAGTACCACATAAATTGAGGAACAGGTATGTATATATTTATATATAAATAAAAAAATATATATATATTTATATGTATAAATATTTGCTTAAGTTCATAACAAATATTCTCTTAGGGTTATTGACTACAGCCTGTAGGTCAGCAGCTTGTTTTCATAAATAAAGTTTTATTGGAACATAGTAAGCAATTCATTCATTTATTGTCTATTGCTGTTTTTATGTTACAATGTCATAGTTGTGACAAAGAGAGTATGGCCCTAGAGCTTAAAATATTTACTGTTCTACTCTTTAAGAAAGTTTGCCACCCACTGTTCCAGAGGTTTTGAAATTTTAGATTTTATGTTCCTATCTACGAATGATCTCAGAATAATTTTTGCATGTGGTATAAATAGGAGTTGAGATTCATTTCTTCTCATATATTTACCAGTTGCTGCAGCACATTTTACATGGATTTATTTTTCACATCTAATGAGTAAGTCATTATCTAGATATTCTATTAAGTTTCATTCATCTATCTGTTTATCCTTACTCCAACATCAAATTCTCTTTATTACTATAGCTTTGTATAAGACTTCCAATCAGGTGTTGTTAGTTCTGCAAAATTGTTCGTCTCTTTCAGGATCTTTTTTGCTCTTATAAATCTATTGCATTTTCCTATAAATTTAATAACCTATATCTCGATTTTACAAAAATTATCATTGTGACTTTGAATGGAATGGTATTGAATCTATAAATCAGTTTAAGAAAAATAAACATTTTATCATTTCCATCTATTGAACATGGTATATATGTCTTTAATGAGATCTTTATATCATTCAAAAATATTTTGTAATTTTTAGTGTCAACATCTTAAATATCATGTTGAATTTTTTTGAAGTATTTTTTTAATCTAATGATATTGTAAATATGATTATATTTAAACTTTGATTCTGCATATTTGAAGACAAAGTCAGGGTCCATTACAAGCCCTAAAAATAAAGAAATAATTTTTGTATAGAATTTATTATTATAAATTACATTATAATTTTATGATTTCTACCAAGTGCACTTATTTGCTTATGTTGCCACCACACCTACATTTTATCACTGTTATACTTAATAATTGATGGTAATATGTGTATATGATTGGGGTATACCAAAAATAAAATTTTTCTTTAAAAAACTGTGATTTTATATGAACTATACCTTTTATTCATCAGCATCTGATTTATACACAGTATCCATATGCACTATAATTTTTCTATGGACTTGCAGAAATTTTTCAGTTAATTAAATTGTTAATATGAAAATATGAAAATAATGTAAATTACTTGAGATCCATCTCAACTTTTACTTTCAAATTAAAAAAGTGAAAGAGAAGAAGCATTAAAACATTACTAATTGGAGGGCTGTTTATAGAGGTAAGGAAAGTATTTGTAAAGATTATAAAGAGAAAAATAACTTTGAGAACCAAAAATAATCTTTATTTAAAGGGTCTGGTTCCTTCTTGCTAGAAGCCAAGTATCTCTTTGTGGCCAGAAATTCTCACTAAAAGTGGTGTGTAGAACTGTCTACTTCTTTCGAACTGCTTATTTTAAATAAAAAGTGGCAGGTTTTTATATTTAAGATGCTTAGTCTTTAGAAGTCAGGTTTTAGGAACCTATCATTTGTCATAATTTTTTAATTGTAAAATAAACCCCATTAACTTAGTACTAAGTCTTCTTTCTTTGTAGATTTAGGATTAAATTTTGTGCTCATATCAGCTATCTGTTCTTATCTAAAATTTTCACTTAAAATTAGCCTATTTCTTCATCTTCCCTTATTCTACATTATATATATATATATATATATATATATATATATATATATATACACACACACACACATATATATATATATTATACAATTAGTTTTTTTGTAATATATTAGTTTTAAAGCAAAGTTTCAAACTTGTTTACACTACACTCAAAAAAGCAAAGATTAGACAACTTATTTGTTATAATATGTCACTTTCTTCATGAGCTTCTAATCTGCTGGCAAAAGGAGAAAAATTAAAAATTAATATTTGTAATCATAAGTTTCCTGATAATATGGATAATCTTTTTAAATTAATCATTTTCTACCTCCCCTTGCTTATTTCACAAAAATGTCATCAATATATGCAGGTGGAGAACACGTGCATTTGTGTTGTTTGTGGGGTGCACATTGGCCAAGATCTGCTGAGAAATGTTTGCTTTATTTGATTCCTGCTCCACACCCACCCCTAGTCTGCTATTAAGTATTATAGCTAGTATTACTCTATTAGTTGTCTATGCCTTCCTAACAACGTACCATCTCCAAAATGCAATGATGAGACTGACATATAATAGACATTGCTATTCCAAAAGGGAGAAATCAGAAGGCAGGAAGGGAAAATTTCATTAGATTTTAAGGCTTGAGAATTATTATCTTTGGCTTGATGCTGTTTTCTTGGCCCACCAAAGGAGTGACCTTATCTTTTGGGCCGATCAGTGTGTTAGCCTTACCCCTCCTATCCTGGGCATAGATGGCTTGTCTTTCCAAATCCAAGGAGGTGGTCCTAGTCTCTGGAAGTAAGGAGATAGCTTTACCAACCCACTAGACCTGTACCCATGGACCCCTGGTGACAGTGGCAACCTTGCTGACATTTGAGATGTCTTTGGGCTCATTCTTCCATGTTGTTGAATGATAAAGCATGTTTGTAGCTAGAGAGTTTTATTGGCCTATCCTGTAGAATCTCAGAAGTTTGATAGCCTTCTTTCCTTTCTTCCATTCTCATCCTCTTTGGTTTAAACTGGCAGTATTTCTGTTGGTATAAAACTCTCAAAAGGCTTGTTGACCTCTCATGCAATTTCATGGTAGTCCATAGACCTTTTCAGAATTACTGTATCCCTATTCTGGCTTCTGCTGAAATGGTTTACTGGATCTTTGAGTCACACCCATAATCTCTTTAGCAAATGATTGTTCAACTATATTCTGGATATTTTCTCCAGAGCATGCTTTCTCATGTTTTGCAATACAGGTATGCTGAGAATGTTCTCAATCTTCAAGTTCTGGTTCCCTTTTGTTTAATAATTCTTCCTTCAATCTCTCTCTCTCTCCTCTTACATTTTTCTCTAAGTAGCAAAGAGAAATCAGGCTGCACTTTGTTCAGAAATCTCTGCTAAATATCCAAGGTTATAACTTACAAATTCTACTTTCCACGAAACACTACAATATAATTCAGCTGAGTTCTTCGGTACTTTATAACAAGGATCACATTTCCCCCAATTTTCAATAACATGTTCCTCATTTCTATCTGAAACTTTATTAGAATTGCCTGGAATGTTCATATTTCTCCCAACAGTCTAAGACAATTTAGGCTTTTTTCTAACATGCACCGCAAAACTCTTTTAGCCTCTTTCCATTACCAAGTTCCAAAGCCACGTCCACATTTTTACATATTTGTTATATCAGCACTCCACTGTCTGGTACCAAAATCTGTTTTAAGTTTGCAAGGCTGCCATAACAAAGTACCAGCCACTGGGTGGCTTAAACAACAAAATTTTATTTTCTCACAGCTCTAGAAAGTAATGGCCCAAAATCAAGGTGGGGTTACTCTCTTCTGAGGCCTCTCACCTTAATTTGCAAATGACCATCTTCTTTCTGAGTCTTTATATGGTCTACCATCTGTAAATGTTTTTGTACTAATCTCCTCATTTATAAAGATACCAGTCATACTGTAGTACGGCTGACCCTCAGGATTTCATTTATTGATTACCTCTCTAAAGACCCTTTCTCCAAATATAGTCATATTCTGAGGTACTAGTGTTACCGGAGAGTGGGGTCCTCTCCTGGGGCATTGTCCAGGTTCTTGATGTCTCGAACAAAGAATTGAGCAAAACACCAAAATACAGTAGAAAAGAAAAGTTTTATTAGCAGGGAAAGTACACTTCCAGACATGAAAGCAGGCCTGAGCAAAAGAAGTGTGTCTCAAAGGACCTGGTAACAAAGACTTCAGGGTTTTTATCCCCTTTTTGCTGTGGATGGTTACTTTTCTTAGAGAAGTGGGCTTTCTTGATTCACAACTAAGATTGACAGGACTTAGTGACTCATCATTTTGCTTTCTGTGCATGTTTGTTCCCAGAATTCAGTCTGTTATAATGATATTAATAAACTTCCAGGCATATGTATCATATTATAATGATGGTATAATGAGACTCAGGTGAGTTGAAGGTTGTTGGGTCTTCATTGCACAGGTGTGAGTGACTGGCTCAAACTGGTACCTAATGCTGCTTATGTATTTCTTTGTGTGAGTTAAAAAAATGCCTTCTAGTTTACATAATTGTGGATGGGTTAGGGCAGACCCCTTCTAGGATAGAATGACCTCAGTCAGTGTCTTTGCAGGCAGACCCGTAAACCCCCTAACTAACTTTCCTGCCTAACTCTTTTCTAAGAGTCATGAACCCCCTTATTATTAGCATAGATGTTGAGGGATTGGAGGTCTCTTCTGTATCTGCTTCCTGCTGAGAATGGCCATAGTCCCTGCCTACTGGGGTTTCATGGATCTCTTTCCCTTTCTGCCTCAGTCAGGGTGGGGTCTTGGGTTTCCTGCTGAAATGCAGCCTCCATCCCTTGACAAGGAAATGAAGATACACACTTGTTATTTAAATCATGTATCTATTAATTTTTATTATTGATTTACCTATTAAGTGAGAAAAGAGAAACAGGCTTGATTAATATATTTCTTAAAGAGTAAAAAGAAAGACCTTTGGCTTAAAGCCCCTCTCCCCCGCACCAGACTCTAAGGGCCCTGCCTGGCTTAACACCATTTCTGCTTAACAATGGGCTGATGACCCTTATCAATAGCCAGAGGATCTGAGTCACCTGGGCAATTATCAGGATTTGAGGAAGAGGGCCTTTTTCCCAAAGAAAGGAGGGAAGAAAACTTAACTAGGTTTACTAAAAAGATTAACTCTGCAAGAGATGTCCCATTTTATTTCCTGCTAAAAGATTAAGAGTTTTATAAGTAATGTTCCATCTCACTAGGGTTTAGAACTTCAACATATGAATTTTGAGAGAAAGCCCATAGCAATTACTCATGATATCCAACATTTATTTCAGGCCTTTGTTACTTGATAATGCCTCATATCCTGCTGGCTCAGTAGACCTTTCTGAGTTGCTCTTGACTCATAGCCAACTCTTACCTTAAGGGATTCACTTTGTGCCTTGGCATTATGTTTTTCCATGCAATCCTCACCAACTTCCTGAAGTGCGGAACATTTTGTACAGCTCTTTAACATCTGAGAGCTAAATAAGTTATGAGAGTAAAAACTACACCCTTCATCTCTGTCTGATTTTGTTACCCGCTTAATGATACCTCATTTTGGAGGAGACAATCTTGCTTAGCTATATACTCCCATGGTCCCAAATGGGACAACCATTTGATTCTGTTCCTCCAGCACATCTTTTCTCTGAGTCGTTTGCTTGTCAAAGGTAGGTCTAAGGAGGGTTTTATTGGATTTAGATGTCTGATCCTGATTTTCCAACCTATGTTTGCCTTCTTTCCCAAAATTCCCTAGGTAAAAAAGAGTATGTTGGATTTTTTTTTACTTCCTTTGGTCATGTTAACTTTCTATCTTAGGGCATGGGGTCTTATGACCTACTGAAGGAAATACACTTTCTATTCTAGAAAATAAATTCTGTGATATGTTAGAGCTTGACTTTTGTAAGTTAAATGGAAAGTAAATGAATTTTTAAAAATCTATTGTTTCTCAATAAAGCTTGGTTTTAAAAATCCTATTTTTAAATTAAAATACTTAATTTGCTAGTCTAAACTATAAGGAAATATAGTCTTACTTTTTGTTTTTTTGATAAAATACTCTTTTCCAACCATTCACTGACAATCTGCCCAAGAATATGCAAACTTTAGATGGAGTAAAAGGTAAAATACTATAAGTACAAAGAAGAAAATCACATTTCACTCATATTATACACACTATGTTTTTTATTGTATGTCTAATTTTATTACATTATGCTTATCTTTTAAAATAATTTAACCAAGGAAAAATAGTAAATATGTTAAGTGAAGTTTGTTTTTGCTCACATAGTCTTATTTAAGGCATTTGAAGAAACAGCTCTTAGATAAGTCTCTTACTGCTAATATTAATGGCTCAACAACACAAACATGTGATTAGTCACATATTTTATTTAAACTCCACTTTTTTCTAATGAGAATACAAGATACCCATGCTGAGCAATATCAGTATATTTGTAACTAAAAGGGCCTGGGATCCAGGTGTTTAGAGTTTGATTCAGCCAATGAAAATTAAAAGAATATGGAGTCATATTTTCTGCTTTAAATTTGATTTTATATATTATAACTTTTATTTTTGCAACTAATCTTGCCTCCAAAGTTGCATGAACAACTACCTAATATACCAGGTGGCTTATTGTGAAGCTGTTTAATTGCTTGCATCTTATTTTGAGGTTGATGATTGTAATTATCAAGTTGCAAGTGACATTAAATATGATGCCATTTCACTGGCACATGAATTGTGATTAGAAAGAAAGGCAGACTTAGGTCAAACTGGAAGATTAAGTGTTAGATAAAATACAGTAATTACCTTTTAATTTCACAATGTAGTCTCATTCTTAAGCTCTATGCCAATTTGGCTAAAATGTTTTAACATTACATGTCTTCTGGTTCACTGTTCTTCAGTTACAAATTAGTCACATTGAGAAATGCATAGTCTTCAGAATTTCCCAAAATATGTCCTACAGATCAAAAGTTTTGAAGCACTTTAATAGGTGTATTTTACAGAGTGATTTCCAGGGCCGAATAAGTTTGAAAATTCTACATTAAATAGATATAACAATTGTAATTATTTTTAAATACTTCCCCTTAGTCTACACCCAAAAGTATCCAGCATTCCAAAATTTATTTTAGCAAAGACACCATTTTCTCAGAACATCTTAGAAGTAGGGTGAAAGAGTACAACCCTAGGTTTCAATGAATGCATTTTGAGAAATGTTGCATTAACTCATGCAGCTATATGGTTCATTGATAAGCTCAGCAAATGATGGGTCTCAGTCAATAAATGTTATCAGAAAAAAAATCATATTGTTGTGGCGCGATCAATTCTAAGACCCACGGAGCCAATTGAGATGAATTATGAGCCTTTATTAGCTGGCCGGTGACTGACTCTCTACCACACAGGGTTAGAGGAGATCAGCCCGGAGCTCCCAAAAGAAGTAGCTTATAAAGCCTAGAACCACATCAAAGAAGCAAGCAGATTACAGAAGCCGAAATTGGCCTTTAGCATATCTTTGCACAATACAGCTCCTAGAACCACGCCCTGGTTAACATCAAACAAGCAAACAGATTAAAGAAGCAGAAGTTGGCTCACTTGAAAATTTTCCACCTTTAACAATATTATAACATGTTAAATGAACTTTTTGTCAATGTTATAATTTTAAGTGATAGTCTTGTTTCTTAATCTGAAAAGAGATGCAAATACACTTTAAAATTAGGACAATCTATAAAATTGAGTAGTAAACCATGATTAAAGTTGAATTTCTTATAGACATTGTGGATATAAAATTTGGTAAACTTTGGACACATTTATGAACTTATTAAAATATCAGTGATTTACAAACTAAAAGTGAAACTATATCCTGTCAAAAATGCTGTTTTTATACATTTTATTCACCTTAAAATATAATTTTTAAGACAACACTGACAGATTAGTTTTCCTAATATTTTTTATAATGGTTTTTAGTCACTGTAGCTCATGAGAGAAAGAAAAAAAAAAACATGCAACAATTTCTACTCCTTAGATAGTGAAGCTAAATAAAATTTGATTTGGGTCAAAGAAAAAATTCTAAGTACATTAATATCATAAAATGTCCACTGGAATTCTTCATTAGATCTTAAACAATGGATGAATTTCAATTGCCTGAAATAGGTTAGATATGGAAATAAGTAAAGGTAAGGGAGGATAATAACATCTCTTAGGAACTTGTCCACTTGTTTGATCATAAATAACTAATTAAACTGTTCTATAACATTCAGCACATATAGTCATAACTCTTATTTCTATGTATCAAAGGAAGATCATCTTGGAGCACTGCCATCAGATTGTCTGGGAGTCCAGCATTATCTTCAAGGATAAACACAATTTTCATGGATTGTCTAAGAATATTAAAATGTATACATGTGTTTACATGGTCCTGACTAATATAAAAATATAAATAAATATTTAATATGAGAAAAAAAATGAAGAGAGAGCCTAAAGAACAAAAGTAGAGTATATGCTTAGACATAAATAAAGAACACTCTTAACAGTAACAATCAAAAACATCTAAAAAGATATGGGCTACTGTTCTATGCAATCACTCACACACGCACACACACACACACACACACACACACACACATTTCATGTGAAGCATTGTTCTAAGTGCCTTAGAAATATTACCCACTTGAATTCTCATAACTCTATAAAATAGGTACTACTATTATTATTGTTATTGCTATTATACAGATGATGATAATAAGACATGGGAAAGTTAAGTATCTTGGACTTGCAAAAGGTATAGAAAGGATTTAAACCCCAAAAGAATGGCTCCAGATGTTATATACAATAACAGTTGCTGAGTCAATAAATAATAGAGATATAAGTGTCTTAGGTGAGACAATTATGTTTATCAAAATGAGGGAGATACACTTAAGATATTATTATTATTATTATTTAGCAAAAGTTACCTAATAAAAAAAGATAAATTTTATATAAAAATAAAATGAGATTTAACAGAAATTGAAAGCAAAAATTAAACTATTGGGATATGAAAGAATAAGATACTAAAAAATAAGATACTAAAAAATAGAGATAAACCCAAATATCACGGTAAACTTTTCTCTATATCTCCTCTCACTGTGTCTTTCTTTTTGCTTCATTTTCTCTCAAACTAGTTTTTTGGTTTCTTACTGCATGATACAAGTCAAGTAGAATATTATTTCTAAGTAGCTTTCTAGTTTATATCTCCTCCTTCAAGATCCCAGGTCTCAGTCTTACTTTCAAATTTCTGAACAGAGTCTCTACTGTTTGGCTATGGCCTGGTGTCCTCTTCTGGTCTGATGGACAGAGGCAGGTGGGTCAGAGTCACAGATTACAGTTATAACAGCTGCAGGGACAGTTCTTGGAGAAATGAGGTTACTTTGCCCTAGGCTGATATCACCAAAGGTGTTCACCACATATGGTCCCTTGAAAACAGTGAAACATTGACCAGGTAGGCATTCAGTGTGAGAGAAGCCTGCAAGAGTTTCAAGCTTCCAGCTTTGAGAATGGTCTCAGGAGCAGAAATCAGAACCCAAGAAAGAAACTGACAAAGAACAAGAAGGCAGTTAAAACACTTAGAAAATTGATAAGCCCTAAAAGCAGATGTAGCCTGAGTGAAACAAGTAGTTGTTGTAAAGGATACCCATTATGTATCTGTTTATAAAATTTTCTTTGCTTTACTTTTTATACATTTAGTTATTTATTTAACAAATATTTTTGAGCATTTTCTATGTAAGGAATATAGTACTGTTTTCTAGTCATAAATAATTAAAGTGTGTTCTTTTTGTTGAAGTGGATCACAAGATATTATTTAATTTACATCACACAATTATGCTATTTATCTACATTTATCTACCTATAATCTTCAAATAATTCATAGGGAAAAGATTATAGGTCTGTTGTCACCATTCTTATTTATTATTGTTCTAGAAATTTGGGGTGAAATGGTAAGACTAAAAAATTTGTAAACTTGTAAACTGAGGGGGGATGCAGATTATCATTTAGCAGATGGTATGTTTTTCTAGCAAGAAAATCAAAGAGAATCACTCTGAAATATTTAAGTGAATTGAGCATGCTGGTTAAAACAAATATAGAAAACTGACATATTTCTGTATGAGAAATAATATTTTAAAAATAAAATGGAAAATAAATATGTATCATAGCAACTAATAAGTGAAACGATATGCAATAAATAAATAAATAAATAAATAAATAAGATACCAAGGAATAAACTTAAAAAGAAGTATGCTGAACTATACAAAAATCTTCAAAATTTTGCCATGAAATAAATGATATTGATAAGAGAAGCATAACATATTTCTGTACTGAAATACATAATAAATATCTCCTAATATAAGCATGAAGAACCTTGCTCAACTATGAAGTTTACTTCTAAGAAGAAACAAGCTAAAAAAAAGTAATAAAAAATGTTATAATTATCAATAGTTTAAAATATACTATAAAATTCTTACAATTTATTGTGATATTTGCACAATATCACATAAATCAGACTGTCACAGAATAGAAATTCTCAAATCCTATTCAGGAGAACTATAATGAATTTAGCTCATCATAAAGATAGCATTTTAAAATAGTGAAGAAAGAATAAATTATTCAATAAATGTTCTAGCATAGCCTAGCTCATTGTTTTGAAAAAAAATGAATCCAGGGCTCAAATCATTAAAAAACATAGATAGTAATTATGGATAAAATAAATGTATAGATATTAATAATAATATTTAATTTCAAAAATACTTCCACAAAATATTGAAGAATATTTATATATTCTCATGGGACTAGTCTTTATAAACATGAGATCAAAAGCAAAAACTACAAGAAAAATTTGCATAATTTTTACTATATAAAAATACAAAACTTTTCTAGAAAAAATGTAGATAACTGTTAAAAAATATATAAGGATAAAATTAACAAATGTTTTCTTAGATTTAGAATATGAGTTACAAAATAAAACATTTGCTCTTTAAATATTAAAGCATATTCTATGCTCATTATTTTTGAAGAGAATAAAATGTCTTGGAAATGCTCGTGTCTTGCTATGTTATATAATAACACATTTTAATTAAAATTTTCTCAGATTAAATTTTTGACAACTCATAATCAAACTTCCAAGTAACCTATTTCAAAAATTTCCTTTTTTTATATAACACAAGTATAATATTCTAAGGCAGAGATTTCTCTTTGTATTCTCACTAGTTTTTTTCTCATGCAAAATACTATAATGATACCTCTATGACTAACTGCTAGTGTTATTGTCCTGACCACTTTGACGTAATTGGCAATGTCACTGTTACTGGTATCTTTTGGATTCAGACTTGTAATCTCACCATTACACATAGGTAAATAAAACAAATACTTTTTAGCTGTTATGAAAAAAATTACACGACAGTATATTCCTATAATGAAACAGATCATGCATAGAAGACTTTGAAATTTGGTGCTAAGGCAATAACAGCTTCTGTCAGATCCTGGTAACTTCATTTGACAAGCATAATGTTTCTACTTTGTCTTCATTTAGGACAGCTTTGCTTCAGTGAGTAGGAAACATAACAATGAGTTGTAATAGCTAGCAGTTCAAATTCTTTTCCAACTGAATCTTGAGGTGAAGCTAACAGACTTTTGCGAACAGGGAAATTAATGATTTTCACAAGTTCCCTCATGGAATCACACATCAATAATTTCAAGAATGAGGATGTGTATTGATAATTGAAATCATTATGAGAAACCATAAAGAATACATTTAAGATAAGAATTGTTACCATTGTGGCGATCAGAGTTCCAGTAACATACATATAGTCTAGGTCCTTATCACTAGTGAAGAAATGAATTTCAACTCAGTGTATATGAGAAATATTCATTTATTAAAAGCACATTATGAGGTAGAGATGGGTCAAGCCTAAAACTGGCTAGCCACGTGAAAATGAGGATACGTACCCCTGGGGTGGGTATACAATCAGGGAAGATAGAGAGCTGTAATCCCTGGGGGAGGGAGAGGTCTGTGTTATATTTAGGGCCATAATGGGTGCTTACAAAGGCATTCTTAGGTGGTTGGCAAGTGAAGTCATTTTGACCGACACTTGGCTGCTATATAACTCTTTACCTAGTACACATGCACTTACCAGAATTCAGTCTGTTATAATTAGATTCATGAAGTTTGGGGCATAAACATAGTATTATAATGAAACTTAAATTGTGGGCAAATTAGGTAGTACCTTCTGCACACGCGTCTGTAGCTGGATTAGGCCAGCTAAAATTATGTCTCTCCTTTGTCTATGGGGATGCCTGACAGGTTCTCTACCAATAGGGTGTTCTTTAGGCCGTCTCTAGGCTGGGCCTCTATTCCATGTTTCCCTTGTAGCTCATGTCTGACTAGCTACTTAACAGAATGATTGACTCTTGTTGCAATAAAATTTTTTTGTTTATAAAATACTTTTCAAAAACCATGCTTTAGGTTGCAATGATTTTAACCAGCAATAAGCTTGGGTTTCAAGTTAAGCAAGCATTTGAAGATTTCCTTAAGGACTGAGGCTGAGTATTCAGAAGCCTACACTGAAAAAATGTTGGAGAAAACTAGGGTGTTAGATTGACAATTCTAGAGAAGTATAACCATACTTAAATTTTTAAATGAATCTAATTATTCAGAAAAAAATGCAAGGTGAGGTTATTCTAATACAAATTGAGCAAAGATTCAGAGATATGGGTTCTGAGACTTCCTTTCCCAGCAGTAGCTGTGTGACTTTGGAAAATTTAATTTATTTATTTGGATTAGGATTTCCTCATCTGTAAAATTAAGAATTTGATTTAATTTATCTTAGGGTGCCTTCTATGAGAGTGCACTTTGAAATTTCACTGAACATTAAAGGGATACGTTTTCTCAATACCACCAAAGTAAAATAAGGAACAATTTCTAATCACAAGCCATTTACCATATTACAAAGTGGCAAATGGGTTTATTTCTGTTTAAAAGGAGAGTGGAAAGGAGTCTGCTTGGAGTGAATTGCCAAAGGAGGTGATACCTAAGAATAATAAGCTTATTCTTATTCTTATTCAGATGCAGTGATTCTTCTGCATCTGAATAGGATTCAGTTTTCTTTTTCTTGCCTCAAGTTAGTATCGGTATTGTATTATATTCAAAAGACATTTAAATTCAACTCAAAAAGCCTGGAAAAATGATTAAAGTTATTTCTAAAAAATTTAGTAAAGGAGAATTATACCCCACAAAACAGAACAAAGCTCCTAAAATTACTTTTTAGGTATGACTTTCTATCCTCAAACTTCTATACACATAGCAGGTAATAAAATCATTCCACCTATGACCCAAGTCCCAGGTAATTTTGACTATTTTTCACTTTTTCACTCTGTCCAGCCAGGCTCTTTTTCCATTTTGAATTTTTATTCCTAGAGTAAATCTTTCTTTCTGTTTGTACTCAGATTGAGGGAGGAAATAGGGCAAGCTAAAGTGAACCAATGAAATGTTTTCAGAGCACCTATTTTACCTAGTCATTTTATCTTACATAATTGCATTTAAGCCTCTGAGTCAACCCACGAGATAGGTATTATCATTATTCAAATATTAAAGATGAAGAAACCGATTCCATAAAAGGATTCATAACATTTCCAATATTTAATAACTTGCAAAAGAATAATTTTGGGATTGGAACTTGCTCTTTTCAATTTTTGACATATGAGTTTAAAAGGAAAGATTATATATTTATTTCACGTAGTAAATTAATACAAAAATAAGACAACTTTTTTTAACACTATCATCTCTGAATAGTTTCAAATTAAAAACCAGAATTTTAGATTTTTTGTTAGATATGGATAAGAGCATATGTTTGCATTTGTACATATTCATGCACATATTCATATACATATATTAACAGATACATATTTTGATACATATTTTGAGTGTGGTCTCATGGACATCAATTCTATAAAATTTTTCTTTAGGAATAATTTGCGGTTTTTGAAATTTCTGAATACTTGCACGCATCAAAATATTTATCTTTTCACCTCAAAATTTGAATTATTGACAGAACTGACTTTAGAAATCTAGGCTGAACATCATTTTTCCTTAAAATTTTAGACTTTCCTCCCAAGGTCTTCTAGTGTCCAGTGTGGCCATTGAGAAGTCAAAGGCCACTTTAAATCATATTACATGTTATCGAATTGATTTTTGGTGACTGGAAATTTTTAGAATCTATCTTTATCATTAGAATTCAGAAATTTTGCCATTCTTATCATTTAGGTAAGGGGCTTTAACACTAATCTTTAGAACATATTGAGCCCTTTCAATTTTTAGACTAACTTCTTACAATTCTGAAAGACTTTTAAAATATTTCCTCCACACTTATTTTTATCTTTCCTCTTTCTAGACAATTCCTCTAAATTTCTCCTGGACAATTCCTCTAAATCTTAAACAGTTCTCTACTACTTCATATCATTTATCTTTTTATTTTAATGTTATTGTAATATCCCAAATGTTATCTTTCAAACATCCAAACTTTCTAAAGAATGTGTATGTATACTATAAATATACATACATATACAATGTGTATTTTAATTTCCATATATCCAGTTATTAATTTTAAGAGTCTCTTCTGATTTTTCTTCATATATGCATTTCCATCTTTGATTACTTTCTGTGAAGAATGTTCAGATTCACTTTCTGTTTTTCTCTTCCTGCTTCATGTCCCTAGCTGATAACTGTGGAACAATACATATAGAATCTTCAATGCTCACTTGTTCTCTAGCTTCTGGTTGGGATTTATCAAAAGAGTTTTGCCCCAGTTCCAGTGGGGCCTTTTCTCAGCTTTCCTTACAATGTTTGTTTTTTGAGATATAAGGCCTCTATGCTTCCATTTTTCTATAAATTAAGCCTATAATCTTCTGCTGGATGGAGGAAGAATGGTTACCACAGTGATCAATCTGAAAGAGGACTGAGGATCTCTTGCTCCTCATTCAGAATTTTAAACACTCCTGTTTTCAATCCTTGCTTCAAACTACCTTCCATAGTGTCTCAGTCCTTCCAGTGTGGTATAGTATATATAGTGTATATTGCCCTGCTTTTCATGGCACCTACAAGTATTCAATTATATATATATTTTAAATATAACTGTTTTTTTCCACTCTAAAATTACATTGATATTCTTCCCCATTGTCTTGGTGTGTGTTTACATTAAAAAAATAATCTGTCATTGTTATGACATAATGTTATTAGGAGTTTAAAATCTTGGTAGCAATCTGAAACAACAAACTTCTCCTTCAACATGTATTAATTTGTATGAAGGTGGAGTCAGAGATTATTGTCTCTAATAACTAAATCTCTTTTGAAATAATTTCTTTTAGAGACTTCATGATTTCTGTGGGGATAAGAAATTAAAAAGAAATTTTAAACACCTTAAAAAGTCACATTTTGGGAGTTGTACTCTGTAGAATCATAAGAAGCATTCTAGATAAAACATAAAGCTTTGTTACTTAAATTTTATAATATCAAACACATTTCATTCAAAATATCAAAATAATATACTTAGGTTTTTGTACTGCATATTATGTAGTTCACTTTTATAAAATGCAGTGAGAAATAATATCAAGAATATGAAGAATCTAGAAGTAATTAAACACACACACATTTCTGACAAAACGATTTGTTTGTTAAGTTTTCTTTTGGGTGGTTTATATTGCTGTGGGATTATATTTACTATGCTTATACACTTCCAATTACTTGAATACATATTAGCAATGCTGGAGCCTCTCCCCAAATAGGATGTTTATTTTAGAGTAATTAATCTACTAAAAATAGAATAATTATTTTCTAACCTGTAAAAAAATTAGGAGCAATTATTTACTCTTGATTGGTGATTAGCTGTTATCAACGAGACTTTATCAAAGTCTGGCCTTGTGTTTACTCTAGCCATCTTTCAGTCCACCCTCTACAATAATCTGTATGACACAGACATTCTAATCATGTCTTTTCAATAAATTGAAATGAAAAATTTCAATGACTCTATGCCTTTTTAAATGAAAGTAATGCTCATTAGATTACATATTAACTTTTTTTATCTCGATCTTGGCATTATACATTTCTTAAGTTTCATCAATTGTTACTCCTTCACAGTCTCTACCCACATAAATTTTGTTTGTACCTTTAATTTTAAAATTACTCTTGTATAATCTTATGCCTTGCCAAATACTTCTCATCTTTCATGACTCCGCTCAAGGTGAACATTTCCTCATGGTATCATCTGTTGACCTTTCCACCTCAAAACCCTCTCATAAAACATTCAATAGGTTGCCCTCATCTAATGCTATCATATACTCTACTATCTCAATTATAGTATTTATTATATTATATTTTCATTGGTTGGTTTACTTATCTTTCTAGGTCACTGAAAAACTATTAGTGTCTTAAGATCATGGATTAAAACTAATTCATTGTTTATTGTTAGCACTTTTGTCCAATAAATTTCAATTGCTCTATAAATGTTTAAATTAATGAATTGATATCTATTTTCTAAGAAAATAAATATAATCATTTATATAATAAATTTCTATAATTTTACATATGTTCAGTAAGTGAACTTGTAAGAAATTGAATTGCAATAGCAGTGATGGTCAGGAAATGCATTACAGGGAATGAAAAAGATTGATTTGTTAGAGAATTGATCTATATAAATATCTATGTTAAATAATTATAGCTAACACTTACAAGAAATTTAAATGTGCTAGGCATTGTTTTAAGTGCTTACATGCATTTACTCATTTAATTCTAAAAAATAATTTTATGAAGTGGGTGCTTTTATTATCATTTTGAAGGTAAGCAAATAGAGTCCCAAAGACGTTAAGGAATTTGCTCAGGGTCACAGAGCTAATAAGTAGCTATTGCAAGATAAAGTATATAATTTCACAGAATACCAAATGTGTTTTTATTATTTCTGTATAAGCTTAAAACATTTTGTTTAAGTTTAGAAATATTTTATAAACATTAATACTGGATGATACTTTGGCTGATCTAACTGATATTTCAACTTCTAAGAAAGATTATTCAAATATAAGCTTAAAGAAAAATACATCTATTTGCAAGTTATATATATATTAATTGAAACATGTAAATTTTACATTTTTGGAATATTAGGCATTTGAACATAAGATATTCCTGCATTTCCAAAAGACAGTAACAATTTATGAAACCCAATAGATTCTAAGGAATATCTTAAGAAACTTCACATGAAAAGCCGAATAACAAAACAGCATCTACACAATCATTGTTTCAATGATCTGTCGCTGCTTAACAAAATACCTCATAATTTGGGAGTTCAAAAAACAACTATTTCATTTCATTTGGTGAAAGTTCATGAGTCTGAAATCCAAATAGCGCTCTCCTGAGCAGGGCCTCTGTTTTCTTTGGCTTTCACTAGGGTCATTTACTTTGCTCTATTCCACTGGTAGCTGGGCTGTGCTGGAAGGTGCATAAGGGTTTACTCACATGACTGGTGCCTTGACCAACCTTCATGTGACTTCTGTATCTCCATGCAGCGTTGTTCTTTCATGATTGTTGAATTTCTTATGCGCGAGTGGGCTTTCAAGCAGGCACAAGTTTGAAAAAAGAAAAGCTGAAAAAAATATTTATCTAAAATATATTTCTTCATATATATTAAATAGAAAGTTTACATAGATTTATATAGATGCAATGTGTATTTATATATGTATTATACAAATTAATCATGTATACATTTATATACATAATTGTACATATTTACTTATTTTAAAGTACACATCTCTAGCTATCTGTACATATATATTGTACAGCTATGTAAAAAATGTAGAATTGGATTCTAAATATTTGTTATTGTATTTAGAAACATTAACTAAATTATGGTATAGATATTATATGATCTTAAAAGTTTGTTTTCAAGGTCTGATAGCTTAATTTTCAAATATCCACAAATCATGATGAATTTGCTAACAACTCATGGTACAATATAAACTTAGATTAATGTTCTTCCTCAATATTTCAAAAGATCCTTTTGATAATTTGAGGAAACTTCTTTTCTTGTATGATTAGGTTATTATCATTTTTATACTGTCTAATGGACAAACTACAACCTCTTTGGAGAAAAGGGAAAGTGATAACTCCTATTTTTTCATTGTTCACATGTGTTTATGTTATTAGTATTAATCTTAGCAGTTTCATTGCAGAATTCTTCTTTTTAAGGCACTAGTTCATTTTTTGAAGAATGGTTTACTTAAAACTAGATAATAATATATGAAAATCTACTTAATCAGGGACACAGGCTGCTATACATCATAGTAGGCTAAAAATGAAGGGAAAAGCAAGGACGTCACTCTCAATATCTCTTTGTTCTGGAACTTTCACACTTCCTTCATAGTAATTTACTGATAGTAAACAACATTTCACTCTTTAACAAAAGAACTGAACTAAGAGAGGGCACCACCTTAAAACTTATATGAAATATAATTAGCTAATTATATAAAATTAATTATCAGCTTTATTTTTTGGTAAAAATAAATATAAAGCATTGAGTCTAGTTTTGAAAAATGGCCACAACAATATTTCCTATCTCACATACTTTCCCAAAACCTTGTCATTTTCCCATCAAAAGTTGTAGTCTATGTCTTCTGTAGAGTGGGGCAGGGCTTTGTGACTGCCTCAACTACCAGAGTGCTCAGGAAGTGACTTCCAAGGAAACCTCGTTCTCTCTCTGGGATGCTTCCTTTTTAATCCCACTCACCATGCTGGCAGGTCATGGATAAATAGATATTCTTCCTAGTAGCTCCAGTGGAAGTCCCAGCTGACACATAGCATTAATTGTCATCCTTTGAGCATCCCTAGCTAATGCCATGTATAGCACAGACAAACTGTCTCCATTCAACTCTGTCTAAATTGCATATTGCTGAGAAAAATAAATGGTTATTTTATAACACAAAGTCTGAGGTACGTAATGTAGTACTTGATAACTGGAACAAGAAATTAATGTAATTTCTTCACATTTCAATAGATTGCCTTGCAGACACCACTTTGAAGATAATTAAGCCAAGTTATGATTAGAGAAATTAAAATTAATTAAAGTTGGGAGAAAAGGATGAGAAGTACTTTCTTCTGTCCAGATTATATAACAAACATAAACTACTCTCTCACCTGATGGAAATTCCTATGTACAAAAATATTACTTTGACCTGTCATTCTGCTTGAGAATCCATCATTATATTATTTCTTGGATAAATATAATGTTACTCTGTTGAAATGAAGAGGCTAATATATTAAACTGTTATCTATATAAATAAAATGTTTTATAACCTATTGTTTTTCACTGTGGTGACAGGTGAATTGAAAAAATGTTGGTTTTTTTTTTTTTTTTAAAGAGGAATTTATATGTGTGATTTTCTGGAGTCAAAATGGATTGAACGTATAGAGTTGAGTTGATGCAACTCTACTAACTCATAGTGAAGGCCAGAAATATCAAGGATGTGTGTAAAAGCTATGAAAGTAGCCTAGAGAGTCTCTGAAGGCAAATAAATTGTATATCAAAAACATTTTTGTTTGTGTGTGGGAATGGACATTTAACTCTTCGATGAGTTTTGATTTTAAACATATTTTAATTTTCTTTTCCTATTTTTTCAGATAGAAACTCATTATTGTTCAGTAGAAGTTACAGCTGCTATCATGTATATATTTATAGGAGTACAGAAAGGTGTTAACTGGGGGCTGATATCATTGTTTCCTTGCTAACCCAAGTAAGTTTATGGTTCCTAGGACTAGTATAGATCTCTGACAATTGAAAAGAGCAGATAGAGATGAATATCAGAAATCCACAAGACAGTAACACACTAAGGATGAAAATAGGATATATATGTGGGTTGGAGGTCCCTGATGCAGTGAATTATGATATGGATTACTCTGGAAATGGTAAAAATTTAAGAAGCATAAAAAATAATAGGTTCTTTTACTTACATTTAGCTTGAAGCTACAATGAACTGTCTCATGTATTGTGTTAATGCTCATTGCTGGTATTTTTGTTATTGGTCATTTTTTGTGTAGTGAAATAATCAGTTTTTTTGGCACTGTGGTTGTTAAACCAAAACAGTCAATATAGTCTCTATCCAAGCAAAGATTCATTTTCTTATAAATATCACATTCTTTCAGTATTGCAGACTCCATTTAATATTTGCTTACATTGAAATATGATTCCTAATAAACAAGATGGATACTTTTTAAAAAGTTTCCCCTTCAACTCCTTTTGACATCTAAGTATACTGTATCATATATAAACATCATCTTATTATGTTATCTAGGCAGTGTCATTGTAGTAATTTAATATATAATGAATTTACAACATAATATAAATGAATTTCATTTATATTATGAAGTTTATGGTTTTCAGTTATAAATATTTTTTCTAGTGGATATTTTATTTTTCTATCCCAAGTTTATCAAATGGTTAATTCAGTGTCTTATGATAACAAATCCCAGTAATTCATAATGAAATCTTGGGTGATGAAAATTTAGACAAATATGCATTTTATTTATTTGTTTAATTAAGAAGATTCTGTAATTAACAAAAAGATCCACTTAGCCCCACAGCTTTAATAACTTGATAATGGTTAATTCTTTTGATACTCAGAATTCATTTTAGTGATGTTAGCAAAGTCTAAAAGATATTTTTTTAAGAGACAACTTTTTAGAGGAGTTTTAGGTTCAAAGAAAAATTGAGCAGAGGATAAAGAAATTTCTTCCCCAACATGTGTACATCCTACCCCACTATACACATCTCCACCACTGTGGCACATTTGTACATCATAAACCTAAATTATTATTCAGAGTCCATAGTTCACATTAGGGTTCTCTCTTGGTGTTGTATATTCTATTACTTTTCACAAGTATATAATGACATATATCCACTATGATAGTATCATACAGAATGGTTTCACTGACCTAAAATCCTCTGTGCTCCACCTATTCATCCTCCCCTCTTTCCTAACTGCTGGCAATCACTGATTCTTTGTGTCCATAGTCTCACTGTTTTTTTAATGTCATATAATTGTAATCATACAGTAGGAAGCCTTTTCAGTTTGGATTCTTTCACTTAGTAATATGCATTTAAGATTCCTCCATGCTTTTTCATGGCTTGATAGCTTATTTCCTTTTAGTAATGAATAGTATTACTAATGTATCACAGTTTAATTTTCATTTATCCACTCAAGAACATCTTGGTTGCTTCCTAGTTTTGGTAATTATAAATAAAGCAGCTATAAACATCTGTGTATAGGTATTTGTGTGGACCTAAGTTTTCAATGACCAAATCCATGATTGCTGGATTATATGGTAAAAGTGTTTTTAGTTTTATAAGAAACTGTAAAATTATCACCCAATATGGTTGTACTATTTTGAATTTTCACCAGCAATGAATGAGAGTTCCTGTTGTTCCACATCCTTACCAGCATTTGATAATGTCAATGTTTTGGATTTTGGTCATTCTAACTGGTATGTAGTAGAATCTCATTGTTGCTTTAATTTGCAATGGCCTAATGGCATATGGTTTTTAGTATCTTTTCATGTTATTTGCCATCTGTATATCTTCTTTGGTGAGGTGTTTGTTCAGGTCTTTTGCCAATTTTTAAATGAGGTTGTTTATTTTCTTATTGTTGACTTTTAAGAGTTCTTTGTGTTTTTTGGATAATAGTCCTTTATCAGATATATCTTTTGGATATATTTTTTTTCCTGATCTGTGGCTTGTCTTTTTACTCTCTTGACAATCTTTCACAGAGCAGAAGTTTATAATTTTAATGAAGTCAAGCCTAACAATATTTTCTTGTTAATTTTTTAAATGGAAAAATAATCCCTCATAGTTTCCTGTAAAACACATAGCTGTTAACAAGAAATTTTATCTAGATATACTTTTACTTTTCAGTTTGCTTTTCTTAAGGAAGAAATATGCTTTTCTAGTTTATATTTGGTAATAACACTCTTTAATTTTTCTAAAAGCAAATATGCAAAGTCCATCCATGATGTAATCTCTGTCTGTTAATAAGAGTGTTCAGACTGAGAACTGAAGAGAGCTTTTAGCTCAATTTGTGATGTGGTGGTGTTACTGTAGTGTATTTTTTTACGTTCAGGAGAAAAATAGCATATTATTAGGATTCAAATAGAGAAGCAGAATGAATAAGGATATACATTACAAGATATTTTTCAGAGAATTGGTTTATGTGACTGTAGGAGCTGGTTAGGCAAATCTGATATCTATAGAGCAGACCACCAGGAAGGACAGGCTGAAGTTTTCAGGCATGGAATGAAGTTGGGGTTTATAGATAGAATTTCTTTTTCTTCAGGTAAGTCTTAGTTTTGTTCTTAAGATCTTTCAACTGATTAGATAAGACCCACACAGATTATTTAGGAGATATACATTTACACTTTTTTACAACAAAATATACCTGTTACAGTCCTCATTTCTGCAACTGGTGACATGTTCGGTCACAGCTGGTGTTTACAACTACCTTTTTTTGCTACCTCATTTCATATTCCCTTTGTCTTCAGCAAGCATGTCAGCTGTTTGTGATTCTTTGTCTGGTATTTTGACCAAATCTTTATTCCTGAAGGATCTAGGAGTTTAGTAGTTTTACCTGAATTGTGTTGTAGTTTTCCACTGACTTTAATCAGAGGACAATATTACTAAGTGATGACATAAGGCCTCTCTTGTATTCTAGACATACTCTTTCTTATCTCCATGTGAAATAGCAGTTCAGTTATCCCCCAGTAATCAGGATCAGTCATTCTAGTCAGTAAGTACATTAATTCCCTTCTTTGTCTCTGTATTAAAAGGCATGAGCAGTCCAAATTGGCCTGATAGCAGTTTTACCTTCCAACTCAATGGAATCATTGTTATTTCTCCTGATGTAAGCATTCCACCAGGTGATTAAGATGAGTAGTGAAAATTTTTGCTAGTGAATCCTCATTAGCAAGTAGAACACTAGTGGGCAATAATGAGAGGAGCCACTCCCATTTTCACCTCTTGATTCCTGGAAGAGGAATCCTGGTTCTGGATAAAAGAACACCATGTATTTGCAACATGTTTAATTTAGTACAATTTAGAACATATACTGCATCCTGGAAGACATTACTCTATGCCATATAAATTATATGGCTAAATAAAAATACTGCAAGCTAAAATTAGACCCTATCTTAATTTTAGAGATGTATTCCATTTTGTCCTAAGGAAGCTCATAAAAGTATGATTATCCCAGCTGTCTTTGCATTCCAGCACACACATTAACAATTGAGTGATGACCTTCTTTACCATTAGCAAAAGCTGAGAACCTGGTGTTCCTAATAGCAACAACAAAAATCTTCCTTGCAGTAACACATTCCAGTGCTAAAGCCATACAGAAAAGAGAAATGTTGTTCCTCATTTAATAACCTTGCTAGAGAGGAGTTTTTGTTTGTTTATTTGTTTTTTCACAATTCTTGGTGTTTCTTAGGGAAACAAAATTTAAGCCATTTCTTCAAGACAAAAAAGGGGACACAGTATTTATTCCAGCTTTGTGTCTATGTTCAAATTTAATTTCTTTTTTACTATAAGTACAACATAATCCTTTGAAAATGATATCTATAACATACATAGAAAATTTTCCAATTTTATTCTTGACACAAAAATAGAGGAATTGTTTTTTCAATTAATTCTTAATTTTGCAGTTCATAAATTACTACTATTTTCAATTCCAGTATCCTCTCCAAAGTTTACACCTTAGTATATATCTTTCCAGGCATTGTAATACATTATGTAAATATATTAATAGGTAAATAGAAAATAACCAATAGCTACCTAATATACATCTATATATCTATATTGATGCATTTATTTGTCTATCTACTCTTCTTTCTAAGGGAGATGACTCCTCTTATAATCTCTCTTCAAGGATGTTCCCAGAGGCAGTTTACTGACCAAGGCAGTTTTGTTCCTATCTCATGACTTATTGAACTAGTACTTATTTAACTGGTACTATATTCTGGGAATTATGGAGTAACAGTATATGACTTGGTAGCAGGAGGTTTGGAGAGAAAAATCACAGAGAATGAGAGGGTGACTGAGTCATATTAATGGGGGAGAAATTGTAAGAAGTTCAAAAATAAACTGCTCTGGAATAAATTCCAACTAAGTTTGTCTTGGATTCTGGATGAACTTTGAAGTTTAAGTTTTAGCCAGATGAGTTTGTATATGCATTTTTAAATGAATATTTTTTGTTTGTTTGTTTTAAGGCCTGACATCCATTCCCCATTCTTGCAATGAAATCTTTGTTTTCCTTAGGTATATTACCTCTCCTTCATTTTCTGTTCATATTGCTTGTGTGATCCTGACCTACTACTAACTTGTTGTGATAGGCACTTTATTGGGGCTTATGCTAATGTTCTACTATCCCTACCACAATGATTCATTAAAGGATGGATATGGGCCTGAATTTAAGCCAAGGGGGGTTAAGGTCAAAGAGAAGAAATAGCCTTTCTTTTATGTTGGTTGTATGGTGAACTTTGAAGCAACAAAGATATAATTGCGTAGCTCTTAACAGACATCTTGCCACCACAATTCAATGAACTACTTTAGAATAAAGACAACCCCTGAAGAAAGCAGAGGGGTGGGATGGAAGTTGGGGAAGGAATGAGAGAGAGAGAGATCCAATGATATTTTTTAAGGCTCTTGAATACAGTCATGCTTAAAGCCAAAATATCCCCAAATTTCTCAGTTTTGTCAGCCAATTATTTTTTAATTTCTTAAGCCAATTTTTAAAAAATATTTCCCCCCCCCCTTACAATTTAAAGGGCATGGACACAACTCTTTCTGATAGGACAATTAAGCTTTTCTTAGTTAAACTTTCTAGATAGGGTGATCATATATCATCCAAATCAAGATGATTTTTAAATGAAAATGGGAACCATTAGTAATTGCACAGCATCAAAAGGTATAAATTGTGGCTTTCCCCACAAAATCCATAAGAATAGTCACAATAGCCATACAGCAAAGATTGGATAGATTAGCTTGACTCCACTTCCAGCAACAAACTTTAATAAAATGAGAGCAATGCCTTCTCAGGACCCCAGCTCTAAACAAGTATAAGACTTCTACTATGCATGAGATATATTATCAAAGATATTGGAGAGGATAAGAAGCAGTAAATAAAAATGTGCTTGCTATACAATTATTGCTCATGTTTATTTTTCTCCCTTTGATTTCCTGGTTTCTTTATTTTTCACTTCATTGCTTTTATTCTTTATGCTTGACTAACCTGGCTGCTGTCATCCTTCACAATGTACATTATAAGCTTTCTAGGGGCTATTATTTTTCAATAAATACAGATTTCAAATTTTTAACTGGAAATCTGTAGAAAATAAGGTAAATAACAGAAATTGTGTTTTATGTAGTACATTTCTGGAGTTAGTTTATTAAGAAATATCTGTGTGCCTAAAAATCTTAGAAAAATAAAGCTTAAAGATTTATTAACAATTCTTGTTTATTGCAGGATAGGATTTTAAAACAACATAATTGCAAAATATTTCTAGCTCCATTTCCTAAAATTACATAAGAAAATGCAAAAGTCTTTAAGCTATCCAAGTCTTGTAGAGAACTCAGTTAAAAACAAAACAAAACATATTTTAATGCTGGTTCTTGTTTGTAATTATAAATCAGAACAATATTGTTGAGACTGTTAAAATATATTAGTTTTAAAATAATAGATTTATTTTTCTCAAATTCAAGGCTTGAAACTGTCTTAATAATAATAATAATAATAATAAAGGTTAGCTGTATTTTCCCCCTAAATGATGCTTATGAGAATTAGACAATTTACAACTTATATACAATTTATAGAGTTTCTGTCCATGGTAAACAGTTTGTTCCATATGTAGATGCAAATCACCACAAACTTCATATCTATTTGTTGATATTTTTATTCTGTCATTTTTTTACTCTCTCATATTGTAAGATTCAATTTTATGAGTCCAGGTTTTTTCTTTATTATGATAATTTGTGAATCTTCTCAGTGCTAGTCAACAAAATAAAATTTTAAATGGTCAGTCTTTCGATGCAGCTGTATTAAAGCACATACTCTTCTACTTCATAATTCTTTTTTAAAATATTATTTCCAATGGAAATATAGAATACCTACATATAGTGATTATTTCAGTCACTGTAAAAGTTATCTTTAAACTTTTATAATATATTGATATGATTAAGAATTATATTTAAATAGACATCATTGTTTTCTAAAAGCTATAAATACTTGTATTTTGATTTTGACTAGATTAAGATAATTATTAAACACATTCTTCTTTTATATGTATAAAAGTAAAAGAAAATGTGAGCCTCTATTAGATTTCTTTTATTTCAACACATTTTGAATTTTTTTTTTATCATTTAAATTAACACAATCTTCATAAAGAATCAGGTTGTCTACACACAGCTAAGTGTTGAAGATTGAAAGAGTTAATGTGTTTTTACTACTATTATTATTTTTAGTTATTATCGGTATAATAGTGAGGTAATCTGTGCATATCTCTTTAAAATAACAGTAACAGTACATGAGGATACAGAATGTAGTACAAGTGAAGATTAATTTTCTTCGCTATACTCCTTCCGAAGCCCCATTCTTCCAGAACAAATGTTAACTAGCATTTCTTCTTCATTTAGTTCTTCAAAATAATTCATTACAAATTTATATTTATATAATTTCTCTGTTTATAGATATATTAATTTTGACTCCCTGCTATAATCAGTTTCATTTTTTCTTTCTCTTTTACTAGTATCTTTTAAATTTTAGCACCAACATTTTTATAGTTTTATACTAATTTCTCTTTAACTTAAAACAATATGCTGTAATACTATCAAATTGAACACAGCAATACATTAAAAAAATTATATATCTCAATCAAATTGGGTTCACCACAGACACAAGGATGGTTCAACATACACAAACTGGTCAATGCGATTCACCACATAAACAAAATAAAGAATATAAATCTTATGATTATATCAATACAGGCAAAAAGAAAAAAACCAGCATTTGAAAAAATACAGCACCCATTTATGATTAAAACACTTAATAAAATGGGAATAGAAAGAAGGTAACTCAACATAATAATTAAGGCCATATATGACAAATCCCAGCTAATATCATACTTAAAATGGTGAAAAACTAAAAGCTTTCTCTCTAGGAACAAGACAAGAATGCCCACTCTCACCACTCTTATTTAATATAGTATGGGAAGTCCTAGCTAGATCAATCTGGCAAGAGAAAGAAATAAAAAGCAGTCAAATTGGGAATGAAAAAATCAAATTCACTTTTTGCAGATGACATGCTTCTCTATATAGAAAACCCTAAAGACTACCCAAAAAATTATTAGAAATAATAATCAATTATGGTAAAGTTGCAGGATACAAAATCAATGTATAGAAATTCATTGTATTCCTGTACACTAACAATGAAATTTCAGAAAAAAGAAATAAAAAATTTTTATTTTGCAAATTGCAACAAAAAGAAAAAGTACTTAGAAGTAAACTTAACAAAACATGTGATGAACCAATACACTGAAAACTGTAAGGCATTATTAAAAAATTGAAGAAAACACAAAGAAATAGAAAGCTATTTTGTGTTTATGGACTGGAAAAATCAACATAATTAAAATGGCCTTATTATCCAAAGCAATATACAGATTTAATGTAATCCCCATCAAAATCCCAATGGAATTTTTAAAGAAATAGAATAACAAATTATCAGATTTATATGGAGCACAAAAGACCCCAAATAGCCAAAGCAATCCTGAGAAAACAGAACAAGGCTGGAGGTACCACACTTCCTGACTTCAAATTATACTACAGGGACAATAATCAAAACAGCGTGGTATTGGCAGTAAAACAGGCACACAGACCCATGGAACAGAATTGAGAGCCTAGAAGTAAATTCACATATATACATGGGTGAATAATCTCCAACAATGGAGCCAAAAATATACAATGGAGAAAAGAAAGCCTCTTCAGTAAATGGTGCTGGGAAAATTGAAAAGCCATATGTAAAAGAATGAAACTAAAATGCTATCTGCCACCATAGATCAAAGACCTAATTATAAGACATGAAACAATAAATTACATAGAAGAAAATATAGTATTAAACTCATGGACCTTAGGTTTAGAGAGAATTTTTGAATTTGACCTCTAAAGAGAAATAAAAGCAAAAATAAACAAATGGGACTATATCTAATTAAAAAGTTTCTGCACAGCAAAATAAACCATCAACAAGACAAAGAGGCAACCTTCTGAATGGGAAAAGATATTTGTAAACAATGCCTACAATAAGAGGGTAATATCCAAAATATATAAAGAACTCCTACAACTCCACAAAACAAACAATCCAATTAAAAAATGGGCAGAGGACCTGAATAGACACTTTTCCCAAGAAGACATGAATGACCAACAGACATAAAAGATACTCAACTTCACTAGTTATTAGGAAAATGCAAATCAAAACTGCAATGAGATATCAGCCCATACCTGTAAGAATGGCTATCATCAACAAGACAATAATAAGTGTTGGAGAGGTTGTGAGGAAGAGGGAATACTTGTGCCCTGCTGGTGGGAATGTAAATTGGTACAAGCATTATGGTAAACAGTATGGAGTTTCCTCAAAAAAATTAAGAATAGAATTACCACATGACCCAGCAACCCCTCTTCTGGGTATCTACCCCAAAATCCTGAAAACATTTTTCCATAAAAATATGTACATCCCGATGTTCATTACATTACAGTGGCCAAGACATGGAAATAACTGAAGTTTACTTCGATAGGTGCCATTTACTACATTAATGGATCTTGAGATAATCATGTTAAGCAAAATAATTCAAACAAAACAAGTTGAGAAACATATGATTTCACTCATATGTGGGATATAAAAATGAAAGCAGCAAACGGACAAGACAAACAAAAACTCATAAACACAGACGACAGTTTATTGTTTATCAGAGGGAAAGAGAGGTGAGAGAGAGATAGTTAAGGGTAAAGGGGTCAATTATATGGTGACAAAAAGAGATTTAACTTTGGGTGATGAATACACAATGCAATATACAGATGATGTACTATTTAATTGTACACTTGAAACCTATTTTTTTTAATCAATGTTACCCCAATAAATTTAATTAAAAAAAAACAAAGAAATCATATTCAAAAATATGTTTTAGATATTTAGTAATTTATATTTCATATTTATATAATATATATTTTATACTATATTTAAATTTTGTATATTTATATGATCTAATATTAATCTATATAATTTTAAAAATTGATTACTTATTAATTATACAAAGAAGTTACTGATTTCAAGCTATGAGACCATTTGCAATTTTTTTTCTCCAACTTCTTCTGCCACTTTTTACTTTCTAATTTCTATTTGTTATCATTTTATTTGCAGAGTTCAGGTTTATAAGAGTTATAAACTATTCTTTAAATATAATAGCCTTTTATGTTTTATTAATAAGTTAATTCTAAAAACTGGAAAATATAAAGATATTTAAATTATTAAGATTATATAAAAATCTTTTACTCTAAAATAAAGTTATTACAGAAAGACAAAAATGTAACCCTATGCTATTTATACCTACCAATCAATGGATGATCCTCCACATATCATATTCTAACATAGTGTTCTTTAATTTTTTTCTAACATTTTATGTTTCCTGAGTCGTACTTAGCTGCCTTAAAAAAGTCCCAATATTCTTTTATTTTGAGATCTTGTTTTTCTTCATTCTAGAGCAATGTATTTTGAGTTTGTTGAATATCTGATTTTATTTTGTCTTAAATTTGATCAACAGTTTTTCTAAGAATGGAGTTTATTCTTAATACTTAAACACATTATCATCATCTGGAATATAGGCTGGCTATCAAAAATTTGATACCGTTGGTTGGTTTTCATTTCTTTATTTCTATCTCTCTGTCTAGGAATTTTATGCTCATAGTTATGAAAATTTAGCAAGCTATTTCTAAATATTGGTCTTATTTGAAAATCTTATTCATCCATGAGTGATCCTTTTTTTTCTGCTGATTGTATTTTCTTCTTAATAATTCCTCTCCTCTATTAATTGTACTTCCTTCTGAAACTCTTGTTATGTAAATGCTCTATCTCTTGCCTCTATCTCCATATGTCTCAATGTTTTTCTTAGATTTTCCATCTGTACCTATAAATAGATATAGCAAAACTTCTTTTTCTTTCATCAATAGACTCCTCCAATTTCATTTGCTTTGCTAATTCAGATCTGTTTATTGTTTTCACATTGTTTGATTTCTTCAAGTATCTGGTGTTGGGATGGTCTGGTTTTATTATTACTTTAAAACTATAGTATTTGTAGCTGGGTTGGATTTCCCCTGCAATTGTGTTGACTTGTTTCCCTTGAATGAGGATGACTTATTCTGATATGTGTAGAAACCTCTGGATAAGGAGCAGGCAGACAGATGGAGGTCCCAAAACTTTCTAAATAAAAAAGTTAATTTTCAGGTTATACTTCACTGATATTGTCATAGCTTAAATTCTGTTCATTCCAGAAATAATGGTGATCTAAGAAGACTCTGATTCTGCTTGGGCTCTGTCCTTCAGAACAGCTTGCAGATAATTTGATGAAGAGCAATGCAGGAAAGTGTGTATCCCCTGCAGTGAGATCAATATGTGTAAAGGTATAGAGGCAAGACAGAATGTGGAGCATGTACAGAGTTGAAGTGGCTCAGTGTACAGGAGGAGAAGGTGTGTTCTGCATTGTTCCCCATGACTAGCTTCAAGATGGAACTAAAAATACTAAGCCATATTCAACTTTTTTCCCTTTTAAATATATATTATTTTTTAGAGCATTTTTGAGTTTAAAGAAAAATTGAGTAGAAAGTACAGGGAGTTCCTATATATGCTTGCCTCCACACATATACAGCGTCCCTTACTATCAACATCCCCTACCAGAGTGGTACATTTGTTAAAACTGATGAGCCCACATTGACATATCATTAGTATGCAAAGTCAGTAGTTTACATGAGGGTTTACTCTTGGTGTTGTACAGCTTACAGGTTTTAACAAGTGTACAATAACATGTATTTACCTCTTATCATACAGAATAGTTTCACTGGGTTAAGAATCCTCTGTGCTCTGCCTAGTCTCCTCTTCTTCCCCCTTAACACCTGGCAGCTACTGATGTTTTAACTGTCTCAATAGTTTTGCCTTTTCCAGAATGTTATATAGTTGGAATCATACAGTAGTAGTTTGTTCAGATTGGCTTCGTTCACTTAGTAGTATGTATTTAAGGGCCCTCGATGTCTTTTCATGGCTTGATAGTTCATGTCTTTTTAACACTGAATTAAAATCCCATTGTCTGCGTGTACCACAGTTTACTTGTCTATTAGCCTAGTGAAGGACATCTTAGTTGATTATAAATTTGGTAATTACAAATAATACTGATATAAAAAAAAATCCATGAACTGGATTTTCGTGGACTTTTTATTTTAATAAGGAAAAAAAAAAACAATATAGTAAGAAGGCTCTGAGTTTGGGAGGTTTGTTTGTTGTAACAGTTAGAAATAATTATCCCTACTGATACAGCTGACCAAAATTTTATCATGTTAAAAAAATCTTGTCTAGGCACTTCAATTTGTACAAGGGGACATTAATCTTACTAATTTATTTACTCTCCAAAATACAGGAATATGATAATCTTCATAGTGTTCCTCAGTTAGAAAATTTAATAATTTTATAAATTACCAAATTAAATAAATGCATTAGCCAAAAACTTCAGATAAAATAAAATCAAGCCATATGCATTTGCGTTTATAAATAGAATGATAAAATGGTCTCTGTTCACCAAATTTTAGATTTGATAGAACTGACCTATTTTGTGTTGTAAATACATGAAGTTATATATTTATGTGTCTGTGAAAATGTTTAGTAAGGTATGAGCACCAAGCTTAAAGAAAGCCACATTAGAAAATTATGCCAATTATGAAGCATAAAACATAAAGGTTGTGTGGCCTTCTACTATAGCTAGTATTTTTTTTTTTTTTGATAGCTATTCTTTATTCAAAAATTAAAGTCTTTGTCGGTCATTGTGCTTGAAATTAGGATGTAAAGATGAAAATCCTTGTACTCTTCCTCAGGTAATTCAATCTTTTAGGGAAGGCTCATATAAACAAACAACACAATGCTTGGTGATAAGGGCATCGATAAATGTCTTAAACATATTATAGCAACAGCACAGAGGAGAAACATAAGGTTACAAAGGGCATAATTCTCTCTAGTGATTGGAAGACCAGATGAAGATTTAAAAAAGTAGGGCTATCTTATGAAAATTATGAATGATGAGAAGTAAAGGTGCTATATCTGTAAGTACTTATTATTTAGGACATGCTTACCTTACCAAAGCTTCCAAATACATACATATATTTTATTTATCAGATAGATAACATTATTAAGGTTTTGAGTAAAATACAATTTAGAACTGATATCTTTGGGAAGGTAGTATCTTCAAAATATCAACTAAACTAGAAGGACGTACTCCAGTTTTAGTAGTACCGGTAATAGCCTCTTCGACGGCTTGCTTCTCCATTTCTAATAATATGCCTTTAAAAAATGTTCTTTAGGGTTCAGTAGACCATGAAATAGTCTTTGCAGAAGTATCCCTGGTGCCAGCGCTGAGACAAACATTCATTTTGGCTGTCAGCTAAAAGAACTTGGAAGAAATGAAGCACATTTATTATGTACTGATATATTCTGACTAGATAATCCTTTTATGTTGGAGGCACTATAAAATCAAGTGCAGATTACTGTTGGCAAATGGTAAAAAGTAAAATTCAGTTGAGCTGCAACAGTTTTGCTTCCAATTTCACAGCTGGGTAATTTTCTTTATAAACTTCTATTAAAAAGTTTTTCTGGAAATGAATATATTATTAAATAAACAATTTATAATATAGAAAGTTTAGATGAATCAACAGACTTTCAAAATGATATGTTTATAATTTAAAAATGTGATGGCGTAGGTGTTATATGATCTATAATTCAGTTAACTAAATTAATTAGAATTGGAATTATTATTAACATGAAAATGCAGTTACAGTAAAATTTTTATAAATCTTTTAGGAAATGTTACTTATTACTTGTATTTATAACTGGAAATATAAATACTAAATATTGGCTTTTTAATATTTAAAAATATTAAAATAAGTTACTTCCTATTTAGCCATAATCTTAAAAATTTGGTGGCAAATGTTATTAGAAAGTAAATAGAATAAGATTAAATTAACTTTTCGGGAATAAAAGTTAGATATCTTAAACATGGTACGACAACAGATTGACTGCCATCTTCCAAAGGAAAAAAGACACACATTTAATTATATTTTGCATTATAAGAGGTCCCTTAGACATTTACCTAAACCATTACCTTGTTAAATGGAAATTTACTTCTTTGTAGATAATTTACTCAAACTTGGTACTTTGTCACCTGTCTGTTATTCAAAGCATTTTATTATCTCACCTCCTTCTACATTTATTCTAGTCATGAGTGAAATAGCAATAGCACTTAAAATGGTATCCAGATATATATTTTTTGGAATAAATGAGGTGGATTTTTACACATAATGCTTCTGCCATTTTTTTAGCAACTACCTCAGACTATGTCTTCAGTCATAATAAACAGAATTGTTTCTTATCCTGGTATCTATCCCACAAAGCAGTGATAGTGAATATGGAGAACAATGATGGCATTATATAACATGTCCAAATGTTATAGCAGTTATAGTCAATAGGAAACTATATAAACAAAAGGACTTTTTAAAACAAATTCTCTTTACTTTTAATAAAATTGGGAAAATCGTTAAATAAATCTTTACCAAATTTTGGAGAGTAATTTTGGTATAGTCTAATTTGAAATACATGCTATGTAACACATTCAAAATTTACTTTAGAGTTTCATACTATACCTTAAAAAGACAATCATTCTTCAAAGAAGCCTGTTTTGATATCACATACATAGCTATAAGCAGCTTCTAAATGAGTAGTTGTTAAAAATCTGTATATTTCATAGTGGTTAATGATTTCCCCAGTCACTGCCAATGAGGCCCACTAATCCAAATAAATTTACTTACTGTCATTTTCATAAACACATTCAGTGATTAACCCTATGTATATTAAGCTTTTTGAGCTAAGGAATGAGTTTTAATGAAAAAAAGTAAATACATGTAATCATCTCTTTATTCCTATATGAATTTTTTCTGATTACTACATGTTTATCATGCAAAATTCAGCCATTATTGAAATATATTTTATTTTTTACCCAACTTAAAATAATACAACTACTTTTTATTTAACAGTAAGAAAAATTACTTTTAATTAATTAATAATATATTTTTTTACTTTAAAAATTAGTTTTATGCTTTTGGAAAAAGATATTCACAACTCAATAGGCACTGATTTTTTTTTTTTTAATGTAGGAAAGGAAAAATTTCTCCTTTACTCTCTTAGTGTCTATTTCCAGCTGGTGCCTAAGAATTAAACTGGCAGATTAACAGGATAAAAACATAAATGTTTTAATTACTTTTTTACATGTACATGTGAAACTTAAAAAAATAAAATGAAGACCCAAAGAATCAGAGTCAAACTCTTACATGCTAAGTTGGACACAAAAAGTAGTAATTACAAAAAATATGTGATAAGACAAATAAGATTGGGCTAGGGTGAAAAAAAAAAGAACTAGGAAGATAAGAATTAGTTTTAGTTTACTTATAGAGATTTCCCTCAGTTTCCAATCCCCATCCCCGGTGATAAGAAGAATATTTCTTTCTTCTTGGTTTCAGGAGGACATCTTTTCCAGGAGAGTTTTATCTCCTGCTTTCAGAGTAAAAACAAGGAAGGTCAGTGGCATATACACAGTGGCATATTTTGAGGTGATGTGTTCTGAACTCCCTCATAAATCACCATCATTTTGCATACTGTATTAATTTCCTATTGTTGCTGTAACAAATTACTACCAACTTAATGTTTTAAAAATAATACAGATTTATTATTTTACAGATTCAGAAGCCAGAGTCCAAAATGTTTCAACAGGGCTCTCTTTCTTCTGGAGCCCGAGGGGAGAATGGATTCCTTGCCTTTTCCAACTTCTAGCGGCTTTCTACATTTATTAGCTCAACGCATTTCTCCATCTTCAAAGACAACAGAGTATCTTCAGATTTCTCCCTTTGTCTCTCTTACTCTCCATTCCTTCCTCCTCTTCTCTCTTTTATTTATTTGTTTGTTTGTTTATTTATTTGTTTACTTATTTATTTAATGGTGACATTAGTTAACAAAATCCAGTAAGTTTCAGCTGCATATTTTAACAGTAAGGCATATATATATTTACATCTTGTGTTCACCTCCCATTGTTAGATTTCTTTCTGTCACCACATATTTGACTTCTTTTACCACATCTACCTTCCCCCTCCCCCCGTCCCCCACCCTCTGGTAACCACTAGTCTATTGTCTATGTCCATGAGTCTCTGTTTATCCTGTTTGTTTGTTGCTTTTAGATTTATATCCCACATATAAGTGATATCATGTGATTTTAACTTTTTCTGTCTGGTTTATTTCGCTTAGCATGATTATCTCGAGGTCCATCCATGTTGTCGCAAATGGCAGTATTTCATTTCTTCATATGGCTGAGTAATATTCCATTGTATTTATGTACCACAGCTTCTTTAGCCAATCATCTATCATAGGACACTTTGGTTGCTTCCATGTCCTGGCCACCATGAATAATGCTGCTATGAACATCGGTGTGCAAATATCTTTTTTGATATGAGTGAGTTTTCAAGTCTTTGAAGTAAATATCTAGTAGAGGGATTGTTGGATCATATGGTAGAGATGAGAATTAGAAAAGAGAGAGGAAAAAACTAAGGATTGTCCTCTCTTTTCTAACCCTCATCTCTCTCCAACTCTCACATTTGCTTCTGTCATTACATCAACTTCTCTAATTCTCATCCTTCTGTCTCCCTCTTGTAAGAACCCTTGTGATCACATTGGGCTCCCATATGGATAATCTAGGATAATATTCCTGTCTCAAAATCCTTAATTTAGTTACATCTGTACAATCCTTTTTTAACATGCAAAGTAATGTATTTACAAGTTTTGGAATTTAGGATATGGGCATTTTTGGATGCCATTATTCTACCTGACACACATATATAAAAGGAAACATGTTAATGAAATAAATTAATCATGGTCTCTAAATTTTCACATCTTGAATCTACTTTAAAAAATATTTATTTATAGACATAGGTGACACTTATTAAGAAAGTATAAAAATTTAATATATAGAGTTCAATAAAATATTGCAAAGTGGGCACGTGAAGCGAGACAGATAGAAATAGAATATTGCCAACACCATTTACTGAAGAGACTTTCCTTTATCCATTGTATATCCTTAGCTTCCTTGTAATAAATTAGTTGGCTACACATATTTGGGTTTATTTTGGGAATCTCAATTCTGTTCCATTGGTCTGTGTGTCTGTTTTTCTGCCAGTATCATATGATTTGGATTACTATAGCTTTGTAGTATATTTTGAAATCAGGGAGTGTGATACCTCTGGCTCTATTCTTCTTTTCTCAGGACTGTTTTGACTCTTTGGGGTCTTTTGTAATTCCATGTAAATTTTAAGATTTTTAAATTCTATATCTGTGAAAAATGCCACTGAGATTTTGATAGGAACTGTATTGAATCTGTAGATCGCTTCATGAATTATGGACATTTTAACAGTGTTAATTCTTTTAACCCATGAACAAAAAATATATTTTCATATCTTTGTGTCTTCTTCAATTTATTTCAAAAATATCTTATCCTTTTCAGTGTACAGATCTTCCACTTCCTTTGTTAAGTTTATTCCTAGGTATCTTATTTTTTGTTGTTGTGATTATAAATGCAATATTCTTAATTTCTCTTTCTGATAGTTCATTAGAAAACTGGACAGCCACATGAAAAAGAATTAAACTAGCCCACTATTTTATATCATAACCAAATATTAACTGAAAATTACATATTCGAATGCAAGACCTGAAACAATAAAATACATACAAGAAAACACAGGCACTAGCTTCTGGACATCAGTCTTAGGGGTGTTTTGGTGACTTTGATTCCAAAGGCAAGGGGAAAAAGGAAAACAAAAGTAAACAAATGGACTGCATCAAACTAAATAGCTTTTGCACAGAAACAAAACAAAACAAACAAAAACATCAACAAAACAAAAGGTAACCAACCTAATGAGAGATAATGTTTGCAAATAGTATTTCTGACAAGGGGTTAATATCCAAAATACATAAAATAACTCAAAAAATCAAACAACCTGATTAGAAAATGGACAGAGAATGTTAATAGACTTTTTTCTAAGGAAGGCATATAGATAGCCAATAGTCACATGAAAAACGTTCAACATTATTAATCATTAAGGAAATACAAATTAAAACCACAATGAGATATCATCTCACACATGTCAAATGGTTATTATCAAAAAGGCAAGAAATACCATGTGTTAGAGAGCATGTGGAGAAAAGGGAACCCTCATACACCCCTGGTGGGAATGTAGTCTGGTACAGCCATTATGGAAAACAGTATGGAGATTTTTCAAAAAATTAAGAATAGAACTCCCATACTATCCAGCAATTCCTCTTCTGGGTCCTTATCCAAAAAATATAAAAACACTAATTTGAAAATATAAGTACCCCTATGTTCATTACAGCATTGTTTATAATAGGTATGATGTGGAAAAAACATAAGGGACCAGTGTCAGAAGATGGATAAAGAAGATAAATAAGATTTTTTATATATATATATATATAAATATATATAAATATATATAAATATATATAAATATATATAAATATATATATTTAAATATATATAAATATATATAAATACATATATTTATATATATATATTTCATTATATATATATGATGAAATAGAATATTTCTTTAAAAAGATGAAACATTGTCATTTGTGACAACATGGATGGATCTTGACAGAATTATGCTAAGTGAAATAAGATAGCTGGAAAAAGATAAACACCATATAATTTCATTCACATGTAGAATATTAAACAAGTAAACAAACAAAACAAAACAAAACCACACTCATAGATATGTACAACAAATTGGTGGTTACCAGAGGCAAATAGAAGTGAGGGGAAAGTGAAACAGGTAAAGGGTGTCAAATATGTGGATGGCAGTGATAGATAGAAATTAGATATTTTTTGGTGGTGAACAAGCTATAGTATATACAGATATTGAATTATGTTGTTATATAATGTTATTTATCAACGTTACCTTAATAAAAATAATAGAATATTGCTTGTACTCAAGACATTTAGGCCATCTCATGCCATCTCTGGATCTCTCCTCCCTTTGTCCATTCCAAAAGTAACCATTCTCATAACCCGGTTTTTCAGTTTTTTCTGTTTTGAACTTTATATACAAATTGAATGATATAGTAAGGCTCTGTGTGTAGCTTGTTATGCTTAATATTATACTTTTAAAATTAACACATTGTATTGTAAAGACTATAGTTAATTAATTTTTATCATTGTACAGTATTCCACTGATAGAATATACTACAATTTGTTTATCCATTCTGTAGTTGTTGAAATTTTGGTTGTTTGCAGTTTGAGAATATTCTAAATAATGCTTTTTTGAATAATCGATGACCTATGTCTCTGCCATCACATGTCTCTTGGAACATATGCATATGTGTTTCCATTAGATATATACCTAGGAGTGAAATAGCATAGTCATTGGACATGTGTGTATTCAATTGAGGTGACACCACTAAGTTAATTTCCACAGTGATTAAATTACTTCATGCTCTCGTATATAATAAACTTAGATTTCTAGTTGCTTGATGTTTTTTGCCAATAGTTTAATTATTTGTCTTTTTTACTTAAAACATTCTTGTGTATGTGTACTAGTATTTCACATTAAATTAGTTTTATACTTTAAATTGGCATTTTCTTGATTACTAAGTAGGTTGAATATTTAAGCATATTTTCATAATATTTACTGGCTTTTGGATATCTTCTTTTATAAAGTGTCTCCTTAAGTGTTCTGCTTATTTTTCTTTTTGATTGCCTGCCTTTTATTATTTGTAATAATTATTTATGTATTCTGGATTCTAGTCCTTTGTTAATTATGTGTTGCAAATATCTTATTCTATATTGTGACTTCCCTTTACATCCTTGGAGTTTTTGATTATTAAATATTTTTTTTATTATTTATGTCCAACTTATTAATATTTTTTTCTTATGTAAAGTGCTTTTTGTATCTCATTTGAAATTGTTTTTGCTAATGTTTTAGTAAAAATGTTCTGTACTGGGCTTTAGTATGTATGTAATTAATAAACATTTAAAAAAAGAATGAATAAATAAAAGAGTGATTACTGAATAACAATTTCATCATCTTTTCATGTTTAAATATGTTATTACTTTAATTATATAGAGGACTTCTTTATGAAGCTTTCTTTTAAAACATCTCTCTCATATATTTCTGTGCTTCCCTCTAATAGAGAGAGAGCTATGCAATCCATTTGTTCAGGCTGCTACAAAATCTTTTTTAATCTTCCTTCATCAGGGGCATATATATATATGTGTGTGTGTGTGTGCGTGTGTGTGTGTCTGTGTACATATATATGTACACAGACACACACACACACATATATATATATGTATATTTTCAGTACCATAGATACCATTATGTGGTCATCATACCACAGAATTTATTGATTACATTGACCATGATGGGAACTTGCCTTACAAGTTCTCAAATAATCTTACAAGGTATCTTCCTGAAGTAATTTTACTCCCTGAGGAGCTCAACGATGCAGCCTACTTCTATACTCAAACCAGCCATGCACATCTAACTCCTTATGCAACCAAATCATAATGATTTGTGCCCTATTTGACCCTCTAGTCTACCCTGTTTGATATTTACATGGTCTGCCCTTGGTGAAAATCCAAGAGCTAGTTTGTTTTCTTCTAGGCATGAGCTTTCCATATAACATTTAGTGATCAAAAATATGCAAAAAAACAGGCGTTTACTAATGATTTTAATAGGAACCAGCTGGAGTTAACATCACATGTTTAAAAAATGTCTTTGTTCTTTGTTTCTGCATTTTGGTAAAAGTGTTTTATTTCCCTTATTAAAGTATGCTTAGACTTATTTTTATAATTTATTTTCAGTTTTGCAAATAATTAGGGTGTGTAAAAACAAATAAAGTAACTGAATTATCATCTTTCCCAAAACAGCTACTGATTTTCATCTGCAATTAAGTATACTAAAATTTTTTCAGTAGCCCAGGTTGAAAAAGCCATACTTACATTTGATTCTCTATCTGGAAAGCTGTCAAATCTTATAGATTACACTTCTACAACATTTCCTCTTTTTCATTTTCTTTTCTGAGACCCAAATTCAAGATCTTAGAGTTCTAACTGGGAAGCTTTTCAAGTCAACCAACATAGTGTTGTTAGATTATTTATCCTAATATATAAATTTAATTATAACATATAAATTCTTAGAATGCTAATAACTCCCCATGCTGACAAATAAATGATGAATGATTTTGATTAAAAATGCTTCCTAATGTATTCTTATTTACTTTTCAAAGTATATCAGTCCCTATTTCCAATGGATAACCCAGAATGCTTTATTCACTATATCTCAGAATTATCATATATATATTTTTTAGCTCCATGGTTTTGTTCATTGTACTTTTATTTCTAGAATTCTATATAACATATGGTCTTTTGAAAAATCACATTCATCCTTCAAAACCCTTTTCAATTGCTTCCTCTTTAATGTGACTTTTCCTGCCACAGGCTGTGGCTCAACAGGATATACCAATGCTCCTTTCTTTGGTTTTTCACTTGGTGCTCCTCCTAAACCTTGAGTCAGTATATTCCTAAGAATTGTTAACAAAATAGTGCAATCATATTGTGTTTGCCCAACTATCCTTAAGGGATGTTCCCTGTAATGAAAAATGTTGACATTCTGCTTAGATTTCCTGGGATCTCTAACTGTCTCTGTGCCCATCCTTTTCTCTCTACTCCCACCCCATGATGTACTTTCCCTTCCAACAGCCAGAGACTCCTGCTTTTTACCAGAGGAGTGCACACGGGCTACTGGACCCTGCTTGTCTTAAGGTACAAGCTGTAAAGCTATAAGTGCTTGGGAGTTTATATCCCTTAGGGAAAATCTTTGCCAATGACCAAACTGATGCTACAGTGTGAGAAAGTGCAGAGCCCCTTCAGAGGACAACTCAGGAGTGGCTTACACTGCAGTTTCCCTAGGAGATCAGGCAGACATTGCCTGAAATAGCAAGACTTTGTATGAGAGGGCATCTTGCTTGGCTGCCATTCCTTTGTTATTTCTCCACTCCATTGCCAGTTTTTCCTGGGAGCACTTCCTTAATATCAAGTACTCGAATTCGTATTTCAAAATCTGCTTCTGGAGAATCTGACTTAAGATTGATCCATAAGAGCAATTCAAATACCTCCAGTTGTTTCCCAGTTCACTTGAACTAAACATAATTGGAGGGATAAATCAAACTACTTAAGTCCCCAAATATCAGGTGTAAGTTATTAACTAGTGCCTTGGTATTTTGAACAGGTTCTAATATGTGATTGCCTTGGGCCTCGCTTTTAAACCCCTATGAGTATTTAAAAGGGGTTGTTGAACAACAGAGGATATTTTTCATTTATGTTTGCCATAAGTGAGGGCAGATATACTTATCTATATAAGCATATGATTATGACTCTGATGGAATTGGCTGTAGTTTGTAGCCCTGGCTTGAAGAGTTTGAACTCCCTTTGGCTCTTAGAGTCTGGAATTTGATTATTGTTGGCTTAAGTTTTGTCCCTTATTAGCTGTTTCTATACCACATGAATTCTGTGTCATTCAAAAATGTCTTTGCTGGGAAATAATTTTGACAATCTGGTCTATTTTAAATTTACCGTATAATTATATGCAGCCTAGTCTAAGTGGGTTTTCCATTGAAATGCTCTATATTTTCATCTTGACAAGGTTCATCTAACTTTCTGTTAAGTTGTGATAAGCAGCTAGTGTCTAGCTAAGAGGCCATGGATTGCTGTATTTTCAGTTCTGAGAGCTCTATCAAAATACCCAAAATAAAAAATGAGGTTTATAGAAGACCAGTAAACTCTATCATTCACAAAGACTGTATAGATATTGCTTAGTCAGCCTCTATCACTTTTATAGCTTTATTTCTTGAAATCAAGTATTTCTTCTACATTTTTCTTAAAATTCTATTGTCTTTTTATAAAATGTTTGGTTACATTTATACAACATGGAAGTGCCATAATTACAGTCACTTTATTTTATCAGTTTCTCGCATTACAGTTTACATTCAGAGCATGTATTTGTTCACCCCACAATTATCATTTTGTAATATGCTTTACAGATGGAGAGTTATTGTGGCTATTTTTTGTTTGTGTTATTTTATATTTCCAAATGACTTGAGTTCCTTTTCACTGTAGGATGTCATCTTTAGTTCCAGTATAGATTTTAGTTATGTTTAGAAACAGGAATTTTGAATCAGAAGAGTCAACTGTATGAGTCACAATCTTTACTTTTTATGAAAATAAAAAATATACCAATACAGGAAAACGGGTATGCTTAAAGAATTAGAGTTGGAGCGAACACTTAAAACACTTGAGCTCTGCTTATAGAGGTACGTAAATTTAAAGTTATGAATAAACATTTCCATTAGGATGACAGATTAAAACTCGATCATACTACTCTAGCTCTACCATGAATGAGAATGATAAAGATACTTATAGTCCACCCATAAGCTATAAATGCCTCCATAGAAGAAGGCTCAAACTTCTAAAAGGTTTTTTATGGATGCCATTGCTATGTTTCTCTGCGTTACTCACCTCCTTATCTATTACCTCTGTACACATTTACTCGAATGAAACCTGGCCTCCTTTACTATTTACCAGAAGCAATACAGTCATAGTCAGCGACATTTGGACATAATACCCTTTTTCTTGACTTTTGGTGTATAAGGTAGAATCAGACATCCTGTACAACCTCAACATCATCAATACTATCAACTCTGATACTCTTCATTCTTCTAAAGCCCACTCCCTTATAGTTATCTTCCAGCTATAGGGAAACACCTAGACAGTGCATCTTTATTCTCTACTCTATTTTTTTTTCTTATGAGATTAATCCTGCTAACTTACTCCCACTTCTCTAGTGCCCCAGGTAGTTCTGCCTGTCTAAACCCCTCTGAAATTCTGATAAATACATTTTCTCTAATAATAATAAATCACTACCTTATATTATGATACATGCTTGAAAACAACATGAACAGACTGGTATAGTAACACAATAGAAGCAACAGTTCCTTGGCAGAGATGAGGAAGACCAGGTGAGATCTTCTAAGAAGAGAGAATTTTTCAACTGGTACTAAAATAATTAATAGAATATAGGAGATATAAATGGTAAATAGAAGATAAGAGAGATTATAAATTAAAAAAAAACTTTCTAGATATAAAGTGCTTTTGAAAAATAAGACATCATGACTCATTATCTTAGGCCAGTTTTCATGAGAAACAGATTCTAAGTTGGAAGTTTGCTGCAGAAGGCTTATTGGGCAAAGCTCTCAGGAATAACATCACTAAAGAGGAAAGCAGGGCTGGGCAGAAAGAAAAGTTGAACCATAATGTCATTAGAACAGAAGCCTCAGGAGAAATTCTGAAGCTCTGGAGCTGGACAACCCCTCAGAATTATCCCTGATCAAGGCAAGTGGGCTGGGCCTTTGTATCCTTACATTGACCTGCCATTACCTATGGGCTGCTTCTGAGAAGAGGGCATAAATAAGGACATGCAACTCTCTTCTGGGGGACAATGATGAGAGGCAGCTGGAAGAATTAGTGCCAGACTCCTGAAAGGAACCTGGGTAGCACACCACAGCATATATCACATTTATTGTGGAATTCATGTATTCCTCAGTTAGCAACTTTGACACCAAATACCAGCTGTTCTCTTTTTGCACTGACTAGAGAAAATTTAACACATAACATAACCACATACTTTAGTAGAATTGATAGTTTTACTAAGTGCTAGAAAATTAATCATCTTCAAAAGAGTTTTTATTAAGTTTCTTGAAAAATAAATAATGCCTGAACATTTTCTTGAAAAGTAGCAAATAAAAGAAGATATATCACACCATCTTTACACTGGCTAACAATTTTGGAAGTTTATGACAAGTGGCTAAAAGATTTTAGACCCTCTAATTAGGTGGATTTAGTTTTAATCTTGTAGAAGTAGAAAAAATGATGACTTACTTTGGCCTAAGTCATCCTCATTTTATCCTGATATATGGTTAAATCTCATGATAATTGAGTCAGTCCCTCCTGAGAAATATCAAATGCTAAATGTTTTTCCAATATGCATGTTGTATTTAACATAGTAAAGTCACAGGTCTAAAATTATAGAGAGGCCTATAATGGATTTATTAGTAATATTACAGTATCAAATTTAATATCTCTAAACATTTTATATCACCACTTAATTTTTTTATATCACTAAGCAGTAGTGATATACTACAATGATTGCAGCACTTAAATTCATTGAAGCCTAACTCAGTATAAAGTATAAAGGTGTATGAATAAACATAGCCTTGTAATCTTTGTCACATAAAGAATACATGCCCTTTATTTTTGAAGACTGAGACAGTTTATTAGGAATATTTTTATTTTTAAATGTGTGTTCTTGATAGGTTGAAAAAAGTAAAGAAGGTTAACTGATTGAGTTGGAATTAAAAGTTTTAATTATTCAAGAATTCATATTATATGTATCTACATAAATTAAGTTAGCATGTGGGCTAAGGAGAATATCAGATGGTCATTTCATTAAATAGCAAAAAAAAAAAAATTGGCAAAACTTAATACTTGTTTGTAATAAAAACTGTGAGCAAACTAAGAATGGAAGTTGCTCAGTCTGATTAAGGATACATAAGGAAATCCTACATCAAACATGATACTCAACAGTTACATATTAAATGTCTCCTCTAAGATGAGAAAAAATAAATAGATGACTATTCCCTCCTCTTTTAGTTAACATTATATTGGAAGTCCTAGTCAGGGAAATAATGCAAGAAAATTAAAAAAAAGACATGGATCCTGGAAAGGAAATTATTCAAATTAAAAAGTATATTTAGTTAGACAAGACTTATGGTCAATGCATAAAAGTCAAATGAATATTTATATTCCACAGGCAATAATTAGAAAGTAAGAATTAAAAAATATATACTTTTTATAATGTATAGATAAATAAAAAAATAATAAAAGATATGAAAAAGACCCTTTATAATGAAAACTACAAAATATTTCACAGAGTAATTAAAGAAAACATAGTGGAGTGACCGTAACAGGTTTATGAATAAGAAGACAATACTGTTCAGATGTCCTTTCTCTTCGTATTGAATTTTTAGGGTTGGCATACCACAAACAGGGTAGTTTAAATAATAAAAATTTACTGTCTCACATTTCTGAAGTCTAGAAGCCAGAACTCAAGATCCTTTTGTGAGAGAAAATCTGTTCTGTGCTATTCTCTTATATTCTGCTTACTTTCTGGCATGTTTTATATTCCTTGGCCTGTACATGCATCACCCTAATCTCTACTTTTCACATCACATGGTATTCTGCTCATGTGTATTTGTTTATGTCCAAAATCCCACTTTTCATAAGAAAACAAATCATATTAGATTAGAAGACCACTCTACTCCAATATGGCTCCATCTAAACTAATTACATCTACAATGACTCTCTTTCCAAATAAGGTCACATTGTTAGGTAGTGTTAAGATATCAACATATAAATTTTGAAGGGGACACAATTCAATCATAATACTCTACAAATTTATCTGTAATATCTGTATAATCCCAATAGAAATTTCTAGCAGGATTTTTCTTTTGGGTAGTGTCAGTGCCAAGCTAATCAAGAATGGATGGTTTCAGTGGTGACATGCCCAGTTGAAATACAAGAGGAGCTGACATGAGAAAGAAATGGCAGGCACCAACTTTATTGTGGGGACCACGCTTCTCCACTAGGGGACTGCATGAGCTTTATATATGTCAGAGAACAATAGTGGCATTCTGACATACACAAGTGAAACAATAAGCTGAGTCATACTTACATAAATTAAGTGGAGGTGCCCTACTACATTAATGTAACCTTCTAAATTCAGAGTCCTATCCCTTGTTGTGAGCCTGGATCACAGCCAGACCTGGGACACACACTCCACCCCTACAGGGTCATGGCACAGGACCTAACCTGGAGGGTGCTACCTTGGGCCTACAATCCACAACAACAATATAAAGAACAACAAATACTACCAGCATACAGGTTACAAAGGCTAGGATGTCTACTGTCCACCACCAGGTGGACCCCGAGGTATTCTACCAAGTTGTCAAGGGGTTTTCTCCTAGGGCATGGATGGCTTGGACTTCAGCATCCATTTCCTGGAGAGCTGCCTGTGACTGCTTGGCATGATCAAAAATGTAGACACAGCATTTCACATGGATTAGGGCACAGGTGCCACCCTGGGCAGCATTTAGGAGGTCAAGTGCTATGCGGTTCTGCAGAGCTACTTTCCGCATTTGCGTGGTTTCATCCATTAAAAGGGTTATAGCCTGATGTGTAGCATTCAATGCCTGTGCAGTGTGCTGGGCTAAAGCTTCTACCTGCAATTCTACCTCTATGGATTCCATTATTTATTCCCCTGGAATGAATAATGTCAGATGTAGAACCACCACGCTGCCCATTTCTACCAGTGCCAGTGGTGATATATGGGATCCCAATTACAAGGCAATTGGTGTAGATGGATAATAAGTGTCCAGCTACATATGGATGTCTCCAGGTACAGCAGTCAGTTCAATCAGTGGGCAAGTAGGGCCAGTCATAATGCCCACAGACCCAGAGATACTCTGAAGGTAGCCAGTTGGTAGACTCTGTACTGACATAACATTGCCCATTCCACCAGACCTTGGAAATATTAGCAGGGGTGGTGTTAGCACATCGCTTTGGGGGTAGCCATCCCATGATATGGTGGGGCACAGACCTTACTTGCTCTATGCAGTGAGGGGTCTGTTCCCACAATTCCACATGTTCTCCTATCAGCCATCCCCACCCACTGGAAATGGCATCGTTTATGAGGGGTGGCAAATCGTGATGATCGAGGCAGAGCAGTGCTTCCATGGCCCACCATCGCTTGTTCCATTCGGGTGTGGTGCTCCAGGTATGCAGCCATGTCCAATTTTCAGCCATAGCCAGAGCAATGCACCATGGCAGTCCCTCAGCAGCTTCCATTGGTAGTTCAGTACACACCCAGCAGCAGGAAACACTGTGGACAGAAGCAAACACATGAGCCTAGGATATGACACTGTTCCCTGTTGTCAGCCTGGGCAATAGTATCGAGCAGATAAAGGGAGCAGTAGGGGCAATTCCCATCCTTCTGGGAAAACACAGGCCACCTGCTCATCTTGAGATAAAAGGGTGGCTGGGAGAAGAGCTGCCCCTGGCATGTGGTACCAGACAGTTTCTCCAAGGGTAGCAGTCTCCTCCCATGTTACAGTATAGAGAGGAATGGGCCAGAGGCTAAGGACAAAACTCCCCATTAACAGTGAATTCTCCATAGTCTTCAGGAGTGACACTCATAAGCACATGGGCCAAATGCAAATCCAGGGTTCTATCAGCAACCCATTGCATAAGCCCTGTCCCCAGGGCTCCATAAGGGCCACCCATGGTTCTTGTGTTACTTGCATAGTCCAGGGCCATGACCAAGTGGTCTGTTTACCTGCTGCCAAAGGTTCTGGAGTTGGCATGAGCAAACTCTCTGGCAGGCCCGGGGTAAGAACCATTTAGCAGCAGTGCCAAGGCACACTTTGATAGCCTGCGGCAAGCCTGCTACAACCTTGTCAAAGGGAGACAACCCTGTTTGCCAGGCTGTTCATTCCGAAGGTGTATAGCCTGTGGAAGGTTAGTATACCAACAACACTAACCTGGGCCCAAGTTGCTCAGTTTATCCCTCCGCAAGCTGTCGAACCGCTCTACCATTCCAGCTGCCTGTGAGCAATAAGAAACATGTAACTGCCACCGTACATCATTGGTGTGGGCCCAGATCTGCACCTCCTGTCCAGTAAAATGAGTGCCTCTGTCATTGGAGATTAATGAGGGCCAGCCACAGGCTGCTGCGAGGTGCTCCAAAGCGGTCACAGTATGGCGTTGATCAGCAGCTGCCACCAGCCATACAAACCCTAGACTAATAGCCATGTCCACACCTATGAAGACATAGCGGTGTCCTCGGTCTATGAGCAAAGACCCTATGTAGTCCACTTGCCATTCCTGGAGCAGCTTGGCCCTCAGGGCACCACCCCCGGGGTACTCTTTACCTGCCATCTCCCTGGGTGCTGTTCAGCACACCAGGGGCATTATGACACTGCAACTGGTGCTAGTGTCTGGGTCAGCAATAGCCCCATCGTTTCACTACCTGTTCCATGGTATGGACCCCTACATTCCAAAGTTTTCAATAGAGTCAGGGGTCAATGTCTGACAGAACCAGTGGTATACAGGCAGAGCAGACTTATGCCAGTGCATCTGCTGCATCATTGCCCAGGGCCTGTAACAGCTGATGGCCAGGGACATGGTATATGGTGGCCCCTTACTAAAGATCCCACTTCCAGAGGTCTTCCCACGCTCTCCTGTTCCAGAGGGGGCAGTGGCCTATCATCTACTCCTGGGCAGCTACAGAGTTAGAACTCTATATACAGCCCAACTGTCAGTTCAGACATGCACTGGGCCAGTTTCATTCATGAGGACCAACCATGCACCACGAAGCTCTGCCCATTGGCTGGATTGCCCAGCACCCGTCTCATACCAGAAGGTTTCTGTGGATGGCTGTAATGCCATGGCAGCCCATGTTGGAGTGCAGTTGATCTGACAGGGGCCTCCTGTACCCGCTGCTCCAGGTATGCCCCTCCCATTTGGACAGTGTAGGGGTCTGCATAGTTCCTGTTGGAGTCTTCCTCAAGACCACAGCAACCCCTCCACAGGGTATGTGGACTGCATGGTTACGGGATTAAGGCCAGTGATGGCCTCACTGCACAGAAGGGCTGCATATATGGCAGCCAGTTGCTTCTCTATCGGAGAATACCACATTTCTGCACTTTTCCATAACTGGGACCAGAAGCCTATCAGCACCTTCTGGGAACTGTGCT
>CM053507.1:67841089-67868146 GCA_028627145.1 Eidolon dupreanum
ATGGCCAAGAAATACCACTGAAAGGTGGGGGCTACATGCCCTCTACCCGGGTCTCCTTCACCCAGGGATCATCAGCAGTGCTGGGGACCATACTCACTTCATCCTGCTGACTTCACCACGTGTCAGCGCTGAGCTGATGAAGAAGGGAACAAACGTTTCAGTTGTTAGATGCCCGTTAAAAGAATGCATGATGAACCAACATGAGAATGAAATGGCAAGCACCAACTTTATTGCGGGGAGTGTGCTTCTCCACTAGGAGACCGCAAGGGCTTTATATATGTCAGAGAACAATAGTGGCATTCTGCCACAAATGCATGATACATAAGCTGAATCATATAAGTTAGGTGCAGTTGCCCTACTACATTAATGTAACATTCTAAATCTGGAGTCCTATCCCTAGGCTACCTTTAAGACTCAATATAAATCTATAATACTAAAGATATGTGGTATTGGCTTAATTTTAGAGGAATAAATCAATAGAACAAAATAGAGGGTTCAGAACTAGTTAAATATGTATGATTAATTGATTTTTATATAAAGTTGCTAAGGTAATTTGATGCAGAAAATATGGTCCTTTCAACACATGGTAATGAAACAACTAGAAAAATATTTCTAAAAGAAATCATACTCAATCCCTATCTCATACTACATGTAAAATTAATTTTGAGATCATAGACTTAAAACATAAACTAGAAAATTTCTAAAGGAAAACATAAGACAATATCTCTATAACCATTGGGTGGAAAATATTGTTTAGAACACATAAAACACTAAACATAAAAGTACAAGGATAAGTACTAAGCATAAAAACAAAAGGCACAAAATGATAAAATAGACATTATAGAATTAAAAACTGATTTTCAAGAGACACTGGATTTATCAGGGTCTTGGGTGTCACTACCATGGGAAACACAATCATAAGAAACAGCCCACCCTTGGAAGCCTCTTTGTCCCTCTGTGCCTGAGACTTCCTCACCCACCAAAAGACATTGACTGGCCTGGAGAAAATCCTTCTGCTTCCTCAGGCACCATTAGCAAGTATGTATGGGAGCCCCGTTATCATCAGATAAAGCAAGCAGATCAAAAAATCTGATCACAAAGCTTCTGAAAATTAAACTTATGTAACCACAGCCCAAAAAATTAGGGTAAGAACAATAGGCTCCACCTAAAAAGAGTGACTGGCTGCTAAAGTAAAGAAATTCAAATAGGAACCAGGCTCTCCCAACATCATAGACAACGTGTGTGGCATACAAAGATCACCCACCACACCAAGAATTAGAAAATCACACTTGAATAAAAAAAGACAATCAGTGGGTACCAACACTAAGATGCTGTGATTATCTGACAAGAACTTTAAAGTAGCCATAATGGAAATGTTTTAAAATCAATGACCAATTCATATAAAATAAATTAAAGTATATAAGTTCTCAACAAAGAATAGATGTAATAAAAAATCAAATGAAGCTGATATACTGAAAAATAAAACTTTTAAAAATCACTACGTGGATTCAAAAGTAGAGTAGAAATGTGAATTTGAGAACAGATAAATAGAATTTGCCTAGACAATAAAGAAAAAATGGAGTGAAAAAAAAATAGATTTCGAACGACCCGTAATACAATAAAATACAAAAGGTTCAATATTCATTTCATCAGAGCCCCAGAAGTAAAGTAAAAAGACAATGGGACAGAAATAATATTTGAAGAAATAATGGATAAAAACTTTCCATATTTGGTCAAAGACAGAAACGTACAGATTCAAGAAGCTGAGAGAACACTAAGAAAGAATAAGCTCAAGGACATATACACCAAGACACATCTTAATTAAACTTTCAGAAAATAAAGACAGAAAAACCTTGAGAGCAAGCAGAAAGAAATGAAGCATTACCTATAGAAAAAGAACAATTTAAATGATGATTTCTCACCTGAAACCAAGGAGGTCTATGAAGTGGCACATTTCTCAAGAGGTAAAAAAAAGAACTGTCAATTTGTGAATTCTATATTCAATAAAAGTGAATTCAGGAACAAAAGAAAACAAAGACATTCTCAGACTAAAGAAACTAAAATATTTGTCACTAACAGATCTACTCCTAAAAACTGGTTAAAGAAAATTCTTCAAAGAAAAAGAAAATAATAAAACAAAGAATTATGGAGCATCAGGAAAGAAAAAGGAAGTCAAAGAAAAAAGTAGAAATATGGGTATATATAATAGGTACTTTTTCACATACATTTTACATATTATATTTGATGATTTAAACAAAACTTATAACACCATATAATACTACAGAAAGTGTTTAGCATTTTTGATTCAACTGTTGATTAGGATGAACTAAGTAATAGTATGAATATGTTAATGTTAATATCAAGACTACAAATAAAAAAATATCTATTTTTGTTTCTGTTATTGTGGTCAACGTTCTCAAATATTTCAAAAACAATCTATAATTTTGTTAAACTAAGAAGTTCTAAAAAGCACATGTTTTCAAATGATAAGTTTTCTGCAACTATAGATTTTTATTTATGAATATACAAGGCAATTTTTTAGGAATCATAAAATAACAGTCATATAAAATCATGAAATTAAAAACAAAAAGTCATATTTAATTAAAATAATGAATTACTTCATGATATATTGTGTATTCTCTTTTATGACATTACTTGGAATTATTTAAAGCTTAAAAATTGTTAATGAGTATGCCTGCCTTATTTGCTTAGCTGAATTTTGTTGATTTTGTTTAAACACATATGTCATCTACTTTTTAAAAATTATATTTGGGAAAGGCTAATCTGAATTGACTAAAAACGATTGTTTTAATCTAATGTGTATTTAATCAATTTAATTTAAAAACAGTAAAACAACTTGAGACATTTATTAAACATTCAGAAAGACTTCAGATGATTCCATATCTACCCCTACTTTCACCATAAGAGTATTCTGAATTAAAGTGAGTTTTATTTGAAAGTAAATATATTTTCAACTCTCATATTAATCAAAACTCACAATCCATTAATTCGAGACGTACTTAGTGAGTATTTGCTCTTGGAAAGAGAGAACCTATAAAGCACTAAACAGTAGGAGGATGTATGGAGCCATCTTGGAATTCTTTCTGTATTAAATACACATCAAAAAAGAGTTGCAAAATCTTGTAAATTATAAATGTGAATGCTGGGTTATTATTGTCTAAATTTTTTAAATTTAAACACTGGAAATATTATCATTACATAAAGCATGCTAGTGTGAATAGAAGGACAGAGTGAGGAACTGAAGTGTCAAATCTTTATTGCATCTTTATGGCTTTCATTATTTACTCAGTGAAGTATATTCTCCTTTAGTAGGTTAAGCAAAAGAAATGTGACACATTTATAATTATCATAGCTAATTAGATTATTTAGATTTCTTTATATCTGGGTGCAGGCACAAATTTTGGCACATAAGCTCATTTTCCATATTATTGTTAATAAAAAAAAAAGCAATACAGTAAGCAACTCAATACTTGCTATTTTTTGTTTTGATAATTTTTTGAGTTCATATTTCATATATTTTAATAGAAACATTTTTATGATGTTATTTTGCACAATCTGCTTGAGAATATCAGCATCTCTATAAAAAAAATAAAAGATTCTCTTAGATAATAATTTTCTTTCTAGATCTAACCTAGGTCTGAATGAGAAAACCAGAATACTTCCCGCTGTCACCGCTGGGGTGATGTGAAATCCCCCAATCGCCCCAGCAGCCTGGAGCGGAGGAAGGAAGAGGTGGATAATGGAATAAGGTGGACCGTAGTGTTGTGTGTTGTTCCTCAGTTCTTCCTGACCAATGCAGTAAAAAATTACAGGTAGGTGAGATTTTGAATAAGTAAGATTTATTGAAAGTACATTTTAGAAGGAGAGGAGCCACACTAAGGAAGGCTGCAGCTCTGTGGAATTTAGGAGGTAAAGAGATAAGATAGTACAGTCCAAAGGGAGGGATGAGTTTCCAGCCAGGAACACTGTAACAATGCAGAGGTGAGAAGATCTGTTTATATTTGGGCCATGATGGGAGGTCCTAGATGATCCATATATGAGGTCACCTTCACTGACAGTTGGCTGCTATATATCTTTTTGCCTACTGCACATGTACTTACCCAGAATTTAGTCTATTGTAATTAGATTCATGAACTCAGGCATAGTCATGAGATTATAGGGGCAGTACTTTCTGTGCATATGTTTGTAGCTGGTTTAGCCAGCAGCTTTTATGGCCTTTATGCTCTAGGATTTGTGTTAATCTACAATCCTAAAAGGGGGATGTTTCTGGGAGGTCCTTAAGGAAGGTCTTCAAGGAAAGTTTCTATGGTTACAGAACTGGGCGTTGGCTCCTGTCACTCATGCCTACCTAACACCACCACCTCACTATAAGGTCATTGTAGATTTGACTAGACTTCTACATGAGTAGTTTAGACCTGCTATTTTGCCTTTTTCTTTTCTATACATCTCTTCAAAAATGCACACAGACACACAGGTGCACAGATACACATGCACACACAAATGTTTAATAGAATTAAAGATATCTTGGATACTGACTGAGAAGACAGTTTTATTTAGGTACTGATGAATAGGCTTTGGAAAAACAATCTTTATTTTGAATCACTCCTTCCTAATTATTTGGTAAGTTTTTAGAAAACACTCTCCAGCTTCCACCATCAAATGAGCAGAGCTTTGCTCCGTGAGGTTTACCTCCCAAATTCTAGATAAACAATGTCTATTTCCATATTTGGAAAAATGGAACACTTATTCTTCTAAAAATGTTTCTGGAGGGCACTAACAGAAAATAAAATAGTTGAAATGCATAGTCAATCCCATTGTAAGTCTAGGCTTGTCTTTTCTATTAAGTTACTAAATAGAATGGATTTCCCTCCACATTCAATTTGCCAATCACACTTGTCTCAGCATTTCAATGAAGATAAATTATAACTGTTGATAATCAGTTAATTGGTAATGTGTTCATCTATCTCCATATGGTGTTTTTTTTAAATCTTGTTTATTACACTCTTTTTTTTTTTATTTCTATAGATGGGGAAGCAAATTTAGAATAAATATTAGCCCTGAAATTCCCAAGTAAATGAAAGCAAAGTAGCTTTTAGTGCTTAGGAAATTAGATTTCATTTAGAATTGAGTGGGGAGAGACAGGAAGACATGAAATAAGACCCAACTGAAGTAAAATGTAAAAGTAAATGTATTCAGAATAAGAGTTAAAGTCATAGGAGCAGAATATATTTTAGAGTTACAGTATTATGCTCATTCTTCCATCCACTATGGAGAGACTAGGATGAGTTAGTTTATGTAAGACATCACCTATAAAATTCTTAATCTTTTAGCAGGAAATGATATAGGACATCTTTTGCAGAGTTCTTAATTTTTTTAGTAAACCTAGTTAAATTTTCTTTCTTCCTTTCTTTGGGAAAAAGGCCTTTCCTGTAAATCTAGATAATGACCCTGAAAATAGTAACTCAGATCCTGGGGCTTTTGATAAGGATCATTGGACATCATGTAGGAATGAGCGTAGGCCAGTCAGGGTCTTTAGAGTCTGAGAGAGAAGGGGACTTTAGGCCAAATGTTTTTTTATTTTTTAAGAAGTATATTAACCAAGCTTGGTTTACTTTACTAGCTAATAGGCAAATCAATAATAGAAATCAGTGGATATATGATTTAAATATCCAGTTCATATCTTCTTTTCCTCGTCTAGGGACTGAGGTGGCACTTCAGCAGAAAACCCAAGACCCTGCCCTGATTAAAGCAGAAAGGGAAAGAGCTCCATGAAACCCCAGTAGGCAGAGACTACGACTCTTATCAGCAGGAAGCAGATAAAGAAGAAGAGACCTCTCGTCCCTCAACATCCATATTAATAATAAGGGTATTCATGGCTCTTAGAAAAGAGTTAGGCAGGAAAATTATTTAGAGGGTTTCTGGGTCTGCCTACAAATACACTGAGGTCATCCTATCCTAGAAGGGTTCTGCCCTAATCAACCAACAATTAAATTAGTCATGGGGGTCCTGGTCTGAAATATGGAGTTCGGGATCCTGGCTTCTCCCACTCACAGATCCTCTCCTAATGCTCTTTGTAGCTCTCTTATTTGGTCCCTGTATCCTGACCTGTCTTGTCAAGTTTGTCTCCTCTCACCTAGAATCCATAGTTACAGATGGTTGTGACATCTGGATTACCCATATACTAGCCCCTAGGCCAGGAAGATCAGGAGCTTGATACCCTATAAGAATTTAAAAGGGCATCAAAAGGGGGCATTGAAGAGGAATTTTCCACTCAAATAATTAACCTTGTAATCAGCTGTTTGTTCTGCTTCTGCAGACATGCTTGCTGCATAGGCCGAAGGGCAGGGTGATCTCGAGATCAATTGAAGACTCTCCTTCCCCTTTGATTGTTCTGTCTCCGTAACAGACATATTGCCTAAATTCCTGTTTGAAAATCTCATGCTCTGTAACTACCCTTAACATAATTATTTTGAGATTTATCATAATTGCCTATCAATATTTTATTATATAGATATATTACAATTTGCTTATCAATTTTCTTGTTGAAGGACTTTCTGACTGTTTTTAGTCTTTTGGCTGTTATAATTAAAGCTACCATGAACATTTGTGTACAAGTGTTTATATGAATACATAGTTTTTTTTTTTCCTCTTTGCTAAATGTTCACCTAGAAGTGGAATGGCAATATACAAGACCTTCATGTACGCCACATCCTTGCCAATATTTGATAACACAAGTTAATTTCAGACATCAATACTAAATGTTAGTATAAGGACTAATGATGAATATCTTTTCATTGGCTTATTCATCAGTCATAGATCTCTTTTTGTTGTTTGTTTAAATATTTTGTCCATTTTTACATGGGTTTGTGTGTTGAGTTTAAAGATTTTGTGACTTTTTGACAGCCTTTCATCTGAAATAAAGGTAGCAATTATTTTCTACTAGTCTGTGGTGCAGTAGACTCTTAACTGGTTTTCCTGCTTTACTGTTATCATATTCTCAAAATATCAGTAATTTCAAGTCCCTCTCCTGCTTAAGAGCCTCAAAAGTATTCACTTTGCATTTAGAATAAAAATCCAATTTCCACATCATTCTCTTAAGGCTTTATGTTATCTGACTTCTTCCATTTTTTTGGTTTCATCTCCCCTGACATTCTTCCTTGCTCTCTGCCTCTGTCTGCCATGTCTTTTCTTTACTTAGCACACCAAACTGTTACCAGAGAGTGGGGTCTTCTCCAGGCGCATTGTCCAGGTTCTCAATGTCTCCAACAAAGAATTGAGCAAGACACCGAAATACAGTAGAAAAAGAAAAGTTTTATTAGAAAGAAAAGTACACTTCCAGACGTGGAAACAGGCCTGAAGAACTGAACCGTGGCTCACAAGGCCTGGTAACAAAGACTTCAGGGTTTTTATTCCTTTTTTGCTGTGGGTGGTTACTTTTCTTAGAGGAGTGGGCTTTCTTGATTGACAACTAAGATTGACAGGACTTAGTGATTCATCATTTTGCTTTTTGAACATGTTTGTTCCCAGAATTCAGTCAGTTATATTGATATTAATAAACTTCTGGTCATATGCATCATATTATAATGATGGTATAATGAGACTCAGGTGAGTTGAAGGTCATTGGGGTCTTCATTGTGCAGGTGTGAGTGACTGGCTTAAACTGGCACCTAAATCTCTGCCTACTGTACTGGTTTCTTTGCGTGAGTTAAAAAAAAATGCCTTCTGGCTTGCATAATTGTGGGCAGATTAGGGCGGACCTCTTCTAAGATAGGATGATCTCAGTGTATTTGCAGGCAGATGGAAACCCCCTAACTAATTTTCCTGCCTAACTATTTTCTAAGAGCCACGAACATCCTAATTATTAGTATAGATGTTGAGAGATGGGAGGTCTCTTCTGTATCTGCTTCCTACTAAGAATGACCATAGTCCCTGCCTACTGGTGTTTCATGGAGCTCTTTCCCTTTGTGCTTCAGTCAGGATGGGGTCTTGGGTTTCCTGCTGAAGTGTCTCCTCAGTCCCTAGACAAGGAAAAGAAAATACAAACTTGTTATTTAAATCATACATCTATTAATTTCTATTATTGATTTGCCTATTAAGTGAGAAAAGGGAAACAGACTTGGTTAATATATTTCTTAAAGAGTAAAAAGAAAGACCTTTGGCTTAAAGTCCCCTCCCCCCTCAGACTCTAAGGGCACTGCCTGGCTTAACACCATTTCTGCTTAACAATGGGCTGATGACCCTTATCAATAGCCAGAGGATCTGAGTCAAGGGCACCTGGCAATTATCAGGATTTGAGGAAGAGGGCCTTTTCCCAAAGAAAGGAGGGAAGAAAACTTAAATAGGTTTACTAAAATGATTAACTCTACAAAAGATCTCCCATTTCATTTTCTGCTAAAAGATTAAGAATTTTACAAGTGATGTCCTGTCTCAAAACTAGTCCTTTCTATTGCTGTTCTCTGCCTGAAACTCAGCCCAGAACTTTCCCTATTTCTTTCTTATCATTCAAGCATCTACTCGGATGTAAAGTGTTCTAAATTAATCCCATTATACTCTCAGTCACTCTATTTTATTGATTTGTAGCGCTTTATCAAAAATCTGGTATCTATTTTTAATTATTTGTTTTCTGTCTGCTCTAACTAGAATGTAAGCTTAATAAAAATAGAGACCCTTTCTGCTATATTCCCCACATATCTTTAACACTTTAAACAATATTTGGTATAGGAGGAGCTCAATAAACATTTTCTAAATGAATAAAAATAACTTATTGTATAACAGTCAGTGGAAGTGTACTGGAGCAGGCTCAGACTGGCTCAGAAAGCGAATTCTGTGAATCTTTCCCCAACTCTCCATTCAATGACTTCACATTATTAACGTAGGGAGGAGGCAAGAGAGTTAAAATGTTTAAAAAACCACAATCAGAGACTGCAATATGCAGATCAGCCCTGCAGCCAGGCCAGGAGGACACCTTCAGAACAAAGGAAGATATCTAGTGGGATTACTAACAACCCATTCCCCACACCTGTGAGGGGAAAGCAGGAACCCAGAGTCATTCCCTATGGCTAAAATTATGGGGAACCTAAGGATTAAAGGCTAGGAACTGCCATCAGACCTTTCAAACTACAAATTCTTACCATTTCAAGCTATATACTCTTCCCCTTCCTCACTATATGTCTATATCAAAGGAAATGGGTTAACAAAGTCTTTTAAACAGTAATGCACAGGAACTAAAGAATGATGTATAAACTGAATTCTCTGAACACTCAGAGTCCCTCTCAGTGCCTTTACCCTGTCTCTCTGTCTCTCTCTCACACTGTCCCTCTGCCTCTGAGAGGAGACAACACTCTGTCTTGAGCTTTTACATGTGTGTTGAAATCTTTTTTCACTCTCTACCAAAGACCCTCTTCTTCTCTCGGTACAGGGCTTGGTCTCTCTGTCACTTGGGGAAATTTGTCCTGTCATGCATCATTATTAGCTCAAAATAGGTCATGGTAAAAATATTTATACCATAGAAACTAGTAATGCCACAAATTAGGGCTTTTTTTCTTCTTTTCATTTCTTAAGTCAGTTATTAATTAAACATTTACTAGCATACTCCAGGTTATTGTTATTATACTGCATAGTTTTTAAATCATCTTTGATTAATTCTATTTTGAATTCTATTTTACTGGGAGTGTTAGTTTTGATGATGGGGCTTGGAGTTTACTACCAGTGATAGTATAAGGAGAGAGCAGCAGAACTAGTGAGGGTTCCTGCTGTATCAACATTTTGGTAGGCTTACTTCTGGTTGACCAGATTTTACTAGCTATTTATTAGCAGAGCCCACCTTTTCAGTCTCAGTGCCCACACTCACTGTTTTAGTCTGTGAAAAACCGTATAAATGAAGCCATTTCAAAATGGAGTCAAAGTCAACCATCCCAGAGGACTCACATGTCTTATCCCTCAAACCTTTGGTATGTTTAAACTGTGCAAAATAACTTTTGAACTGGTCCAAAGCAACAATGTATTCCAAACAACTATTTTTAAAACCAACTGGAAAAGAGACACCCTGACTATGAGGACCGAAAATTAAGAACATGCTTTAAAATTTGCAATACTATATATTGCTAAAAAATAAGTTAGTTTATTAATGTTAAGTGTGGAAAATTTTCGAGTCAACTAGCTAAGTCAGCTACAGGGAAGAAATATCTTTAGATACCAGAAGTTGTCCTACTTGCTTGGGTGTGGTTTTAGGAGATGTATAAGATATGAAGATGGCCAATGTCTGCTTCTATAATTTGCTCACTTATTAACCAGAGTGTGGTACTAGGTGATATATTGTGCTAATGGCCAACTTCTGCTTCTGTAATCTGCTTGCTTGTTGGATGTAGTTTTAGGCTTTATAAACTGCCTCTTTTGGGAATGTAAGGGTGAAGACTTCCCAGTAAATCAGTAACAAGGAGGTGATACCTCTAGGCACCACAGCCCCCAGGAGGAGGCGCAACATTCCAGGATACAGATAACAAGGCTGTCTACTAGGCTACGTTTGATCTAGCAATTCCCCGGATACATTTATCTTTGTAAAGGACATTAATGGCTAACTTACGCTTTTTGTAACTTTCTTACTTGCTTTGTTCTAGGATATAGTGAGAGGCTTTATAACTGCCTCTCTCTAAAACCCCGGCACTGATCTCCTCTAACCCTGCGTGGTAGAGAGTCAGTAGTGACCAGCTAATAAAGGCTCATAATTAACCTCAATTGGCTCTGTGGGTCTTAGATTCAGTCACACCACAACGATTAACACCTATAGGAATTTATTTTTTAGCTTATTAATACTAACAGAAATCCTTCATCTTATTCATGTAATTATTTCTCTTCCCTTTTCTCATGAAAAGCCTTTGCCTTCATCTCATAATCGAAACATTGTTTGAGTTTCTGCCTGAATCAGTGCTTTCCAAAATTGCAGTTCTTTTTTATCTCTTTTTGGCTTTTTATTTTTTGATTAACAAGCCTGTAGGTAACTACCACTGTTGCCTGTTACGTAACAAAGTCACATTATGGGCTCCATGGCCCAGATTCCAGAATGCAAGGTCCAGCTGATAACATGATGACTGTGTGAGAGTTCCCTCTGCCTTTTGCTATCCATTCATTCTTGGCTGAGAAAACAGCTTGCTCCCACTTTTAGAACAATTCTCTCCTTTGCATATTTTTAGCTGTGGATTACTATTATTTTTTCTCCTATCAGTCCTATTGTTTCTGAATTTTATAGTTTACAAATTCTTCATGCTTTTTTTTTCAGTTCATTGCACTGCTAAGTTTATATGTATTTTTAGTCAAAATTGTTCTTAATTCAAGTGATTACAGGTAGGATAGAAGGTGCATATTTCTATATAGTAGATTATATGATATGATCCCATGGTGTACTTGACAATTTTAAAGTGAGAATGAATAATGAAGTAATACTTTAAAGTATATTGTACTATTGTATTACTTAATAAAAACTAACATTAATGTGTATTAAAAAGCTAGAATTAAGTAAATTTTAGTTTAAATTTATTTAATATTTTCTTTTTCTTAGAGTTGCTTTTTTAAAATAATGAGCATTCACTTAAACTTCTTGGCTCTATATTTTTCAATGACAAGGAGAAGTAAGGAAAAATAATAAATTCTTACTTAGAGAACTAAAACAAAATGAAACTAATGTAGGGAGAAGGCAAAAGAATTAAATGTTACATCAAGCTATATTCAGAGACTGAAATGTGCTGATCAGCCCTCTGGTTAGATCATGAGGAAAACTGCCGAACAAAAAAAAGATTTCTGCTGGGATTGGTAGCATAATATTTACCCATATCATGATGGGAAAATAGGAAAATAGAGTCTTTAAGTCATGCCCAACACAAAATTAACACAATCATCCATTCCCTAAGGCTAAAACATGGGGAACCTATGGATCAAAGGCTAAGAATTGGCAGCAGGCTATTTTTCTCAGGTTCTGTCCTCTTATCTTTCACACTGTATATCCATATCCTCAAAGGAAAATATATAAACAAAGTTTTAAACTGTAATTCATAGAAACAAAAAAGGATATATAAATTCTCCAAACACTTGGGATCCCTTACAGTGCTTTTTCTCTCTCTCTATTGTCTCTGTCCCTCTGAGTTCCTCAGGCTCTCACTTTTTGTCTCTGAGAGTAGATCACACTCTGCACACTCTGCCTATGGAGCATTACACCTTCTCTAATAAACTTTCCTTTTGACTCTAATTGTGGTCTGTGCTTAAATTCTTTCCTGTGCTCAGTCAAGAACCCTTTCTCTTTCAGTGCAGGGCTTAAGCTCCCCTTCACTCAGGGAAATTTGCCCTCTCCTGCATCAAAACCATTTGGCTATTTAGCTTATATTATTACCAAGTATAAATTATGGCCCCTTCATAACTATCAACCTAATTCATTTTAGTACACCTGATGAATATGCCTAATCATTCACTTTGATAGCACTGTTGACAAATATTTTTTATAAACTGAATTGAATGAGAAACATTTCTGTTATTTAAATATAAGTTATATGGGTCAAGATTACACAAGTGAGCTGGCTAGGAATGTGAATAATATCCATGGGAGAAGGGTTAACATATTTTTATGATTGTAAATATAGGAAAGTGTATATTATTTTAGATTGAAATAAAAGTAACTATGCACATGTACAATCATTTATGATGTAATAAATAAGATATAGAAGGGCAATTCTGATAAATATTTATACCTGTATAAAGTGCTATTTCAAATGATAAATTTTCTATAATTGTAAAATATATTTTAAATATTCCTTTTATATTCAAATAGTTTTATTGAAACTGGTGTTAATTAGAAAAAGTTTAAGAAAATAGGGACAAAAAGACTAAAAAGAATTCATAGTCTCAACCTTTAAAAAAACACATGAAGATTTTAACATTTTATCTTTTAGACTTCATTTCTAAGCACATATAGTGGTTTTGTTTGTTTTTCACTTCCTTCAATAAAACTGACGTTATATTAGAGTCCTAAATTTCATAATGAATTCTATCCAGTGAAAGTTTTTTCAGAGTATTGCATGGATACTAATACTAATAAGATATATCAAATTATAATAAAAGAGTTTACTTTTATTATCTCTTAGTCAATTAGAACCTCAGACTCTCTTATAAGTTAGTTGAATGTCAAATTCCATGTATAATTTAATTAAATAAAGATTCTTCTTAGGACTCTTAACCAATTGACTGTTGTGAATAGCTATAGTTTTACTGTACAATGTAAAAATCATCAGATACCATGAATTTTCCTTTGTCCAGTTCTTAGTGCTGACTCACTTCTTAGTTAACTAGTGTATACCTTTTTCCTTTTTCTTAAATCATAAATTTATCACTGTATCTGATATAGAATTTCTGATGTTACACAAATGAAAGACAAATTATGTATAAATAATTGTTGATCAGAAACTATAAGTAAGATAGTTTAAAACACTGTAGTTCAAAAACGAAATTGATGATTCCCTATAATCTTTTAAATTTCAATTATGCAGAGGAGGTATCTTTGACCATCTTGGATTTTGTATATAATGTTTTGTTTTTATATGACTTTTGTCCTCATCCTTAATATTAAGGGGGGACAACAAAATTTTATAAATGTTAGAGTGTTTAAATAACTTGATAAAAATAACTAAGCCAGAAAATGACAGAAATTTACATTCGAACTTAGATCAGCTGACCCCAAATTCCATGCGTCTTATTTTATTTTATATTATTTCCCATTCTCCTACCTCTCTCCTTTTTGGCAACCATCAGCTTGTTCTCTATATCCATGAGCATGTTTTTATTTTGTTTATTCATTTTTTTTTTTTAAATTCCACTTATAAGTAAAATCTTATGGTATCTGTCTTTCTCGTATTTATTTCACTTAGGTTCATCAATTTTGATGCAAATGGCAAGATTTCATTCTTTTTTATTTTATCATTTTTTATATAATTGTATATATCACATCTTATTTATTTATTCATCTGTCAATGGAAACTTATGTTGCTTCCACGTTATGGCTATTATAAGTAATGCTGTAATAAACTTAGGAATGCAAATGCATATATCTTTTCAAATTAATGTCTTTATTTCTTCAGATAAATCCCCAGAAGTGGAATTGCTGAGTCACATGGCAGTTCTAGTTTTTAATTTTGAGGGAAATCTCCATGTTGTTTTACATAGTCATTGTACTAATTTACAGTTACAACAACAGTGTATGAAGATTTCCTTTTCCCCACATTTTTACCAGCATTTATTTGTTGATTTTTTGATGATAAACATTCTGACAGGTGTGAGATGGTATCTCATTATGGTTTTAATTTGAATTGATGATTCATGATGATGAATATCTTTTCATATGTTTATTAGATATCTGTATGTCTTCTTTGGCGAAATGTCTACTTAGGTTCTCTGCCCATTTTTTAATTAGAGTGTGTGTGACTGTGTGTGTGTGTGTGTGTGTTAAGTTGTATGAGTTCCTTGAACATTTTGAGTATTAATCTTTTATTGAATGTGTCTTTTGAGAGTAAATTCTCCCATTAAGGAGGTTGCATTTTTATTTTGTTGATGGTTTTCTTTACAGTGCAAAAGCTTTTTATTTTGGCATAGTTCAATTGTTTGTTTGTTTGTTTGTTTGTTTGTTTGTTTATTTATTTATTTATATTTTTGTTGCTCATTCCCATAGAGACATATCCTAAAAGATATTGATAAGACTGATGCCAAAGAGTTTACTACCTATGTTTTCTTCTAGGAGTTTTATTGTTTCAGGCCTTACATTTAAGTCTTTAACCCATTTTGAATTTATTTTTGTATATGGTATAAGAAAGTAGTTTAATTTCAATTTTTTCATGTTTCTGTTCAGTTTTCCTAACATTACTAATTGAAGAGACTGTATTTACCTTATTGTATATCCTTGCCACCTTTGTCATAGACTAATTGGCTATGTAAGAGAAGATTTATTTCTGGGTTCTCTATTCTATCCTATTAATCTATATATCAGTTTTAATGCCAGTACCATACCATTTTTATTATTGTAGCTTTGTAGTAGAGTTTGAAATTTGGGAGCATAACTCCCACTTTGTTCTTCTTCAAGGTTTCTTTGATTATTTGAGGTCTTTTGTGGCACCATAAAATTTTTACGATTAGTTGTTATAATTCTTAGAAAAATGCCATTGTTATTTTAATAAAGCTTGACTGAATCTGTATATTACTTTTGGTAGTAGAGCATTTTAACAATATTAATTCTTCTAATCCATGAGTACAGTCTATCCTTCCATTTATCTGTATTCTTTTAAACTTCTTTCTTTAATGTCTTGTAGCTTTCAGAGTACAGGTATTTCTTCTCTTTGGTTAAATTTATTTCTAGGTATTTTATGCTTTTTGTTGTAACTGCAAATGAGATTGTTTTCTTAATTTCTCTTGATATTCATTATTGGTGTATAGAAACACAATGATTTCTGTATATTGATTTTGCATCCTATAATTTTACTGAATTCATTTATTTGATTTAACTGTTTGGTGGAGTCTATAGGACTTTTACGTGTAGTGTCATATCATCTGCAAATAACGAGAGTTTTACTTCTTTTCCAATTTGGGTTAACTTTTTTTCTTTTCTGATTGCTGTGTCTAGGGCTTCCAATACTAAGTTGAATAGAAGTGGTGATAGTGGACATCCTTATCTTTTTCCATTGAGTAAACAATTAGTTGTGGGTTTGTTATATGTAACCTTTATTATGTTGAGGTATTTTTCTTCTATACCCACTTTTTTGAGAGTTTTTATTATAAATGGATATCAAATTTTGTCAAATCTTTATTCTGATCTATTTAGATAACCATATTTTTTTATCCTTATTGTGTTAATGTGATTTATCACACTGACTGATTTATAAATGTTGAACTATCTTTGCATCCTTGAGATAAATCTTACTTGAACGTGGTGTATCATAATTTTAAGGTTTTGCTGAATTCAGTTTGCTAATGTTTCTTGAGAATTTTTGCATCTATGTTCATCAAGGATATTGGCCGGTGATTTTCTTTTTATTATAATGTCTTTATCAGGTTTTGATATCAGGGTAATGCTGGCTTTGCAGAATAAATTTAGAAGCATTTCTTGCTCTTCAATTTTTTGAAATAGTTTTAGAAGGATAAGTATTAATTCTTAAAATGTTTGATGGAATTCACCTGTGAAGCCATCTGGTACTGAATTTTCATTTTGGAAGTTTTTGTTTACCGCTTCAATTTTATTGTTAGTAATTGGTCTGTTTAGATTTGTGAGTTCTTCCTGGTTCAATCTTGGAAGATTACATGCTTCTAGAAATTTATGTTTCTTTCTTCCAGATTGTCAAATTTGCTGGCATATAATTGTTCATTGTATCCATGCATTTTACATTATAGACTTAAATAACTGAATTATTTAGTGAAAAGGTATAAAAATATATTAGACCTCTTTTATAGCTTTTTAAAAATTTCATAAACTAAGACATTCAAACATCTTTTTTGTTTGTTTTGACTATGTGAACATTAATTTTATCAAGTTCTTCAGAATTTGTTGATTCTGTTTCCAAATAGAATGTAGTGCTTGATTATAGATTCATATGAACAGATTTATCTTACAGTGATTAACTAAAATTCAGCTTAGCAATGTTTTAATAATTATTTTTGCAAAATATAATTATATTAAATAATATAACATTAAATATAAAGTCTCAACTGTTGAATCTTTAACACTAGTGTGTTTATTTAAGATAATTCAAGCAATAATAGCTTGAAGAAATTTGAATATTTAAAATAAATTGGGTAGTGCTTTATTTTAATCCTATAAGTTTGCAACTATTTCTTAAAATTAATTAGTTTTCCTTAGTGAGGATAAGCAGACAGTAACTAAAAGTTACCGAGGGTAGGGGTCCCTAATCCTTGGACCACAGACAGGTACCTGTTAGGACCCAGGCCACACAGAAGGAGGTAAGTGGTGGGCAAGTGATCTAATTTTTATCTGTATTTGCAGCCACTCCGTAGTGCTAGCATCACCATCACAGCTCCATCTCAGATCATTAGGCATTAGATTCTCATAGGAGCATCGGTTTCTGGTGTCAAAAGGTTGGGGACTGCTGATCTAGAGGGCCTATATTTGAGTCAGATTCTTTCTAGGTTTATGTCAATCTCTAATTCAGTTGTCTCATCTTTAATGATGCCACAAAGTTTGGTCATTATATAAATAGTTTTTTCATGTTTTACTATTATTTTTTATTTGCCTGCTTAAAGTTATTAAAGTTATATATAAAATTCAAATTACTCAAAGGGAAATAGGTGAAAGAATATTTAAGTAATTAAACTCTCAAATGCTATTATATTTCTAATGTTATCGAGACTCAAAACTCTGTCATGATTTTGGGACTCCCTCTAAATATAATTGAATTTTCTAATTAGGAGGAAAAAATTGCTTTCTACTATTTTGTCTTTTACTGTAGCTTGTGATAAGCAATAAAATTGCTTATTTAATTCTTTCTCAATTGCTTTTCCAGAGCAAACTGCTTCTATTTATAACATGGAATCATTGAGTCATACTGTTGTGTGATGCTAGGACATCCTGTTCTTAATTTGATCTTTATATTTATCAGGGAGTACAGAAAATTATGAAACATATTACCTATGATGTAATCTTTTCATCTCTCTAAATCTTATTTTCCTCTCTGACTTCCATACTTATGTGTTAACTTTCATACATAATATATCACTTTGTCAGCTTCCTGTAAGACTCTTTATAAGGAAATCCAAGTTTAAAATAAATAAATTAATTTATTACAGTGTCTTTTCCAACTTGATTGATAATATGTTTATTAGGAAAACCCTGGAAAGTTATGTGCTGAATAATGCACTGAATAATGAAATGGTTAAAATTGTTCTATAAGCAAGAAATTGTTTAGGAATATTGATTTTTAGGAATACATGACTTTTATGTCTAGCTGTGGAACCAAAGAATCAAGCATCTTCTAGGTAGGAATTTACCGTAATTGGTTATATGCATTCAATAAAATCACTTGGGGCTTCATTGGCACTAAATCTGAATCGATGTCAGATTGATATTTAATTCCAATAGGTCTCAATGTGAAAAAATTATCTTCTACCAAAACACTATTTATTTTGAAATGAGAATTATAATCAGAATTTTTTAAATCTTTAGTTTTAGTCTGGCTTTTGTAGTTTTCTCCTAATTTTCACTGAAACTGACTCACAAAACCTAAATTATGTCATGATTCTGGATAAGTGAAGTTAGAAGCACAGTGGCATGAGGGGTCCCTTTGACCAATCCTTGAGGTTACAAGTTAAACGACTGTAATCCAATGGAAAATGTTTCAGCCTAAAACACAACACTTCAGAGATCTGTGCATCAGAGCATCCGAAGGTGGGCCAATGGGGAGAGCAAGAAAGGAGGAAAGGGAGAGAAACGGAGACGGTGCCAATGAACACTGCCAGGAGCTCCCCGCACAACTTGGGAAGAGGAGAGTGATCCGGTTATGGCATGCACTCTCTCTAGCCCTGAGCCTTCCTGCCAGAGTTATCAGCACATACTACAGTGGAACCCAGTGATCAGGGCAGAGACAAAATACAGAAATGCTACAGTTGTGTTACAGAAGCTGCCACTGCCAGGCAGAAAATGGAGTCACGGAATTCAGCCGCCTCCTCCTACCGCCAGGTACTCTCCCAGAGCTAGTAGCTGGCCACAGGGAAAACTGCAGCAGCAAAGGTTGGGCTACAGAATAGAGTCCGAAGGCTTGGGAACTGAGAATACAGCTTCTGAGTGGCAGACATACACTGTGCCTTGTCCCAGTGACAGGGGTGGAGATACAGAAGCAAGGAAGCTGAGGTTTGGCAGTCTCCATTATGAATAAAAGGAATACTTAACTAAAGATAATGATATTTTTAAAAAGAAACAAATAACTTCTGGATCTGAAGAATTCAGTACCAGAGATGAAGAACGAAATAGTGAGCTTAGGAAATTGAACTGACCTCATGGAGGAAAGAATAAGTAATATTGAAGACATAAATATGGAAATGGTGCAGATAGAAGAAGAAAAAGACTTGAGAGTGGAAAAAAAATTTTTGTAACTGTTCAAGAACTCTCCGACTCCATCAGAAAGAGCAATATACAAATAATGGGAATAGCAGAAAGAGAAGGGAACAGAGAGCCTATTCAAACAAATGGTCGATGAGAACTTCTCAAATATATGGAATAAACTGGGTTCTCAAATTCAAGAAGCAAACAGAACACCTAATTATCTCAATTCAAAAAGACCTTCTCCAAGGCACATTATATTGAAACTTTCAAAAATTAATAACAAAGAAAGAATTCTTTAGACAGCCAGGGAAAAGAAGATGGTAACCTATAAAGAAAAACCCATTAGATTATCAACTGATTTTTAAGAGAAACTTTACAAGCTAGGAAGGAGTAGAATCAAACATTCAAACTATTGAAAAGGAGGAATTACCAGCCAAGGATAATATATTCAGGAAAATTCTCCTTTTGGCCTAAAGGAGAAATAAAGACCTTTTCAGATATACAAAAGCTGAGGAAATTTTCCACCACAAGGCTTGCATTACAAGAAATACTGAAGGGGATTGTTCTATCTGAAACAAAAAGACAAAAAAATACAAAACTATGACTATGATGACTAACAGAAACAAGAAATTTGCAACCCATATTCAGAATAGGGTATTATACATTTAAGTATAATAATGGTAAAAGAAGGTAAAACATTTTAAAAAGAGAAAACAACAGCTTCTGCAACTAAGAAATGAATTCACAACATAAATGGGGATAATCTGAAACAACAAAAACACAAAAGGAGACGGGATAAAGGCCTGAATTTGCAGAGGGGAATGAATATAAGAAACATACAGAAGACAAAGGACTACTGTATATATAAAACTTTCTTTTACATAAAATTAATAGTAACCACACACACACATACAAATCCAGAACTGAGACATATAACATGAAAAATGGAGAACGGAGGGAAAAATTATAGAATACCATCAAACTAAAATAACAGACAGACACAAGGGCCTAGAAACAATGGAAATACTTAATAAAATGGATATAGAAGGAAAACACCTCAATGTAATAAAGGCCATACACGACGAACCCTCAACTAATATCATACTTAATGGTGAAAAACTAAAAGCCTTTCCTCTAAGATCAGGAACAAGACTAGGTTGTCTACTCTCACCATTCTTATTCAATATAGTATTGAAAATTCCAGCTAGAACAATCAGGTAAAAGAAAGAAATAAAAGACATCCAAATGAGGAATGAAGAAGTCAAATTGTCCCTTTTTTTCAGATGGCATGATTCTCTATATAGAAAACTCTAAAGACTTCATCGAAAAATATAGAAACAATAATCAAATACAGTAATATTTTAGGATACAAAATCAATGTACAAAAATACATTGTATTATTATACACTAACAATGAAATTTTAGGAAAAGAAATTTAAAACAAATTTCTTTTGCAATTACAATAAAAAAATAAAATACCTAAGAATAAATGTAATAAAGCATGTCAATGACCTATTCACTGAAAACTATAAGACTTTATTAAAATAAATTAAAAACAAAAAATGGAAAGATATTCTATGTTCATGGTGGAAGAATCAAGGTAATTAAATGGTCTTATTACTCAAAGCAATACACAGATTTAATGCAATCCCCATCAAAATTCCAATGACATTAAAAAAAAAAATCTCAGATTTGTATGGGATCTCAAAAGACCCTAAAGAGCCAAAGCAATCCTGAGAAGAAAGGACAAGGCTGGAGGTACCACTTTGTTTGATTTCACATTATACTACAAAGTGACAGTAATGAAAACAGCATGGTATTGGCAGAAAAACAGATATACAGACCAATGGAAAAAAATTCAGAGTCCTGAAATAAACCCACATGTATATTGGCAAATGATTTTTGACAAAGGAACCAAAAACATACATTGCAAGAAAGAAAGCCTCCTTAATAAGTGGTGCTGGGAAAATTGGAAAGCCACATGCAAAAGAATGAATCTAAAGTGCTATCCATTACCATAGACAAAAACTAACTCAAAATGGATGAAAGATCTAAAAGAAGACATGAAACAATAAATTACATGGAAGAAAACATAGGTATTAAATTCATGGGTCTTGGATTTAGAAAGGATTTTATGAATTTTACCTCAAAGGCAAGAGAGGTAAAAGCAAAAATAAATGAATAGGACTATATCAAACTAAAAAGCTTCTGCACAGCAAAGGGAACCATCGACAAAACTGAATGAAAGAAGATATTTGCAAACATCATTTACAATGAGGGGCTAATATTCAAAATATATAAAGAACTAATAAAACTCAGCTAAAACAAAAACAAAAACAATAAAAAATGATCAGAGGACCTGAGCAGATACTTCTCCCAATAAGGCATCAAATGGCCAAATAGACATGTGAAAAGATGGTCAATTTCACTAGTCATTAGGGAAATGCAAATCAAAATCATGATGAGATATAACCTCACACCTGTAAAAATGGCTATTATCAACAAGACAATAATAAGTGTTGGGAGGTTGAGGGGAAGAGGGAACACATACACTTCTAGTGAGAATATAAATTGATGCAGATACTATGGAAAATAGAGTGGAGGTTCCTAAAAAATATGACAACATGACCCAGCAATCTTTCTTCTGGGTCTCTACCTCAAAAATTTGAAAACATTTATCTGTAAAGATATATGCATCCTGATATTCATTGCAGCATTACTCACAGTGGCCAAGACATGGACACAACCAAAGTACCCTTCAATAGATGTTTGGATAAAGAAGATGTGGTACATATACACAATAGAATATTACTCAGTCATAAGAAAAGATGAAATACCAACATTTGTGAAAACATGGATAGATCTTGAGATTATCATGCAAAGTAAAATAAATCAGACATAAAAAGTTGAAAACCATATGATTTCACTCATATGTGCTGTATAAAATGGAAAGCAACAAACAAAGAAGACAGACAAAGACTCATGGACATGGAAAGCGGTTTAGTGGTTATCAGGAGGATGGGAGGGCGGGGAGGTAGATAAGGGTGAAGCAGGTAAAATATGTGGTGATGAAAGGAAATTAATTGAGTGGTGAACACACAATGCAATATACATATGGCATATTATTGAATTGTACACTTGAAACCTATATAATTTTATTAACCAATGTCACCCTGATAAATTTAATGAAAAAAAATATATTCATCACCTCAAAATGTCCATAATTCTGTTTGTTTTTTATATTTTACAAATGTTTCATATATTTAATGAATGGTATGATTAATATGTATTATGATAGTGAATAATTGTTAATTTCTCTTTTCCAAGGAAGCTATTCGCTGTCAATATTGTTACAATAAACCATGTTAATTTTACCTTTCTCTTGCTCTGTTCTCATCTCACAGAAGAACTATAAACACAAAATTTTAAGAATTATAAGAAATAATTTACATCACTAAAATATATATTTTCATGAAGAAAATATTAAATAAAGTATAGGTTATTATTTTTTTCTCCACAATGAACTATTATTCTATATCAAATCCTACATTTCAACATGTATTACATAATACACATTTAAGACACATTATAAGCTCTCCATTGGCTTTACAATTATAAATATAAATGAAATAGCAGATATAACTTTAAAAAAGTTATAAAATTATGAAAAAATATTAAAGCCTTAAAATTTGATTTTGAAAAAAATTTGTCAGATTAGGTTTTGATAGGGTGCCTAAAATCAAAAGAATCCCACCACTATTACATCCTTGATGTTGAAATTTAGGACTTAATATAAAATATCCAAAGTGAGGCAGAATAATGTGGAAAGGACAATTTGAAATTTCCTGGTAGCAGTGTGGCTTAATAGGTAAGAGCCGAGATTTTGGAATTAGATGAATATAGATTTTAATCTATTTTAACCACTTGTTACGAGTTGCTTAACTTTGCTGTCGATGCTTTTATCTACACCATGATAAAAATGATTACCTCACTTCATAATAAGTTGCATTATATAAGATGATTTATAGAATACCTAGTAAACAGGAAATGATAGATACATCAGAATTTTTGTGGAGTTATTACTATTTCGGAGGCTTGGGGTACTGAAGGCAAAAAAATTGCCTTATTCTATCCTGCTGAATTTCCATAAAGCTTGAAGTTAAGATCTTAATTTCAGAAACTTTGTCAAAATAAAAGCTCTTCACTAAAGAGCATTTTAGTAGAAACTCGTAGAAACGTGGATTGCTAAACCCCAGTCCGGCATAGCCTACACCAATGTCCTGCTCAAAAGAAAGAAACATTTTACTGGCAAAAGGATAATTCCTGGGTCTTTCATTATTTAACTATAATGTTTCTTCTGACAGGTCCCATATGACAATTAACCCAAAAATATTCATTTCACTGTCCTCACAAAGTGACCTCAACAAATTATTTGTCATTAAGTTGTTGCTTAATAGGCCTCCAATTAACAGCCATTGTCAGCAAAAATGGTCTTTTCACTAGGGTATTTGCTTCCTTTGGCATAGTAATTTGTATGTTTAATTGCCCTGGTAGATGTTTGCCCACAATAAATACCCTCACTCCAAACATATTAAGAAGAATTAATATCACAGCTTTCTTTGGTGCCCATTTGCTTTTATTTTCCTTCTAGTTTAACCTTGATATCTGAACCATTAAAAATGTTATTTCTACTTGTTTTCAAGGCCTGTCAGATTTATTTCCATGAATTTCTGTTGCCTGCTCAACTCAAGAACTTTTATATCATTCAGCTCTTTTATTATAGATTTCCACAGGTTTTCGGTCATTTTTTACAGATGTGCCTTTATTTTTTATAAGTGTTTCAGATACCTATTATCCTCCATTATCTTTATTTATATTGGGGTCAAAATGTGGAAATGTAGTGGGCTGGCTCCATGGATCTATTCCTTCTTCTTCTCAATCGAGATCATTTCAGTACTGAGTTCTAATGCTCTATTAGCCTTAGTTCTCCAGAAGAAAGTAGTGTGTAATGTGAGGTGAGACTGGAGATGTGGGCCCTAGGTCTGGCTGTGATCCAGACTCGTGGCTAGGGATAGGACTGTGAATATAGAATGTTACATTAATGTAGTAGGGCACCTGTGCCTAATTTATGTAAGTATGATTCAGCTTACATAAATTAGGTGCAGGTGCCCTACTACATTCATGTGTGGCAGAATGCCACTATTGTTCTCTGATATAAATAAAGCTAGTGCAGTCCCTTGGGGAGCAGAAGAGCAGAAGAAGTGTGCTCTCCACCATAGAACTGCGCTCCCCACAATAGAAGCGCACTCCCTGCAATAAAGTTGATGACTGCCATTTCATTCTTAGGTCAGCTCCTTGTGAGTTCTTTTAACTGGACGTCTCACCACCGAAACCTTCCCTTCTTGATCAACTCAGTGCTGACACATAGCTTAGTTGGCAGGATGAGGTGAGTATGGCCCCCAACACTCCAGATAGTCCCAGATGGAGGACACCCAGCTGGAGGACATGTGGCACCATGCATCCCAGTGGTATTCTGTGGCCAAGTATCTGGCTACGTGATGACCCTGGAGGATTGGGATGGAATGAAGCCACATCCCGAGGATGTCCCAAAGCCCTAGAGATGCTGGAGCTGAATGTCCTGACTGCTCAATGGGAGGCAGCACGTTGGGTGGCCTGAATGTTACTGGTGGTGCTGCTGCAAGCCATGCTGGAGGTTCAGGATCAGGCTCAGTGGGCACAGCAACCACAATGCCAGGAAGAAGCACTAGAAAGGTGCCTGGCAGCAGCAGAGCACATTCTGCAGGGCTTGGACAGGTTGCTGCCATCATCTTGGTCTGGGATCCCACCAGCGATACCGTGGTAGGCACCATCAGTAATATAGTAGCAGGTTAAAGTGGAACAGCCATTGGCCCTGGGGAAAAGGCTGACAGTGCCCCCAGGATGAAAAGCATACCACCTTGATCCAGTACACCCTGCCAAACTCTGGGATCTGACGAAACAGGTACGGCAGAGAGCTGGGGAGATGTTTCCGAGGTGACTGCTGCAGCTGTGAGATGACGGGGCCAAACGGACCAAATTATCTCCAGAAAAGATGGCTCAGCTAGCCTCTGTAACAATGCTACAGTCCCTCAGGCATTGCCTCCAGAATGTGGTGTGTATGGCACAGGGCACAGGGTGTAGGTAATCACTCCTTGATTAACTGGCTCATGCATGCTGCACAGACAGTGTGGGTGGATCCTGGGGAGCTTCCAGAGACAGTGAGCAGATGGACCACGTACTTAGATCTGATTCAGATAATTTGGGAAATGGGAATGAGACAGATGACATTTTGCGCCCAGTACACTAGCCCCATGAAGAGGTATTTATAACTCATATGAAGGACTTGTTCTTTACCTCTAGCCCAGTTGGCACTTTTGACACCATGGCAGCACTGCTGGCCTCTTACATGGATAGGTGGATTCATGAGGTGATGTCCGCCATGGGGGGATGTGAAGGTGAAACGCAAGGAACATTCCATTTAAGTGAGAGCCATACCACCCACTACACTCCCAAACCAGCCAGTGCACAGATGGAGGCATGGCCAAAAAGGGGGGCGGAGCAGTGCCCAGCCCATTGGGCCGTGAAAGTAAGCCGCAGGCAAATGTGATTTAATCTCCTCGAGGCAGGGATCGCTGCAGAAAAGATTGAGCAGTAACCTAATGAAGTGCTGCTGGCTCTGTGTAATCGGCTGCGCCCTGACCAGCAATTCATTCTTATTCCCAGGAAAGCCACAACACAGGATGTATGGCTGGCTAATTATTTCCCTGATTAGGGATTCAGCCAGGACACTTGGTTGGTGGTGGAGCTGGTTCACCTGAGGCTGCATGTGGAACTGACTATACATTGGTGCCGCCTCAATGTATGGAGAGTATTAGCCCTTGTGGTCACAGGTGCTGACAGCATCCTGCTCTATGGGAATCCAGACAAGTTTCCCAGGCCCACTGCAACCATAGAAAGCTATGAGAATTAAATCATTCATGTGTGGCAGGCCTTGTGACACTGGGTATCAGCAGATTACCTCCTCAGACATACCAAGTGTACATATGCCCCATACAGGAGTACATTTTTGGGACTGATGTTTTGCAAGGCTTGACTGTAAATACCACCACTGGTGAATTTTGCCTTCATATCTGGGTGGTAACACCTATTATCTAGAGATGCTCATACCATGCCCTGTTGATATTGCCCCAGGCTACCCGGGTAGTGAACACAAAACAGTATCACCTGCTGGGAGACAATGAGGAAATAGAACATACTATTCTGACAGGTGTTATTCGTCCTACTCATACCCCATGTAACTCCCCCACATGGCCAGTGAAGAAGCCTGATGGCTCCTGGCACATGATGATTGACTATTGCGAGCTGAATAAGGTTATACCACTTCTGCATGCAACTGTGCTGAACCTCATGGACATCATGGACTGGTTGTCACTTGAACTTGGATGATACCATTATGTGGTGGACTTGGCAAATGCATTTTTCTCTATTGCCATAGCCCCAGAAAGTCAAGAACAGTTTACCTTCACCTGGAAAGCATGACAGTGGGCATTCCTCATCCTTCCCCAGGGCTAATTGTACAGCCCTATCCTGTGTCATGGTCTCATGGCTCAAGATTTAGCCACGTGGAGATGATCGCCCACAGTGCACTTGTATCATTATATTGATGATATAATGCTAATCTCTGATTATTTTACAGAACTAGACGCAGCAGCGACCAGCCTGTGAGGAGCTCTCACCAACTGAGGTTTGGGCAATCGACAAATACAAGGTCTAGGGACCTGAGTTCTCTGTCAAATTCTTGGAAGTTGTCTGGTTGGGTAAGACAAAAGTAACACCCGTGGTGGTTATTGATAAGATACAGGCATATCCCCAAACAGAAACTGTGAAGCAGCTCTAAACCTATTTGGGACTGCTGGGGTTTT